>CM030361.1:17294065-17687401 GCA_017893485.1 Hemerocallis citrina | reverse complement strand
CCATAGGAACTATTGTTAATTTTAAATATATTGAATCATTGACTATAATCATGATTCAAAATTGGCAACATGGCTGTTTTACTGCACAGTACCTGTCATCGCCATTATGGTCTACAATTTTTTCTTTTTGGAAAGAAAGAAGGTTTGGTTTGGATGGTACGTGGTGGTGCATGTTTGTAGGTTAAACCTCAAGGTAGTTTCAGCTACTTTACTTAATATGAATTTGAAGACTATTAAAGAGGCAAAATACTTCAATGGGTTAACCGCGGTGTATTAATTGATACACATCATGTGTTAATATGCATAAATAAAACACAATGTATGCCGTGAAAAAATCAAATCATATTTACCACACAGAGCACTTGAAGCTCTTGAATCAACATTTTCTTACTTGTTATTCTTTCAATATTCTTTTGTTCTAGCGGTATATGCAGGCTTTATATAGTGCATTTCTGTGTATGCCTTAGAAAAGAACTATATTGTAATAAGCTTCAATAGTTATGTTAGGTTGTTATGGTACACAATAATGGAGTATCCATTTGTCTTTATCTATTGTTTTTTCATCCTTTTCTGAAGTGAAATTTAATCCCTTGCCATGATTTTCATGATTATTTTATCATTGCAGAATCAGTACAAAAGATACAAATGACACAGAATTCTAATAGATGGTTTTAATAAACCAGTCTTACAACTTCTAAAGCTGTCAACTGTAAATATTAAGTAATGGATGAATATTTGGAAACTAATTGAGATCAGAGCGGAAGAAAGAAATTTAGGAACAATTCAGACTTAAGCTGATGATTGGTTGGTCAAGTGGAAGTGGTAGGTAGCTGTTTGGGAAGACTTGTTAGGAACTGAATGGTAGCATTTGGTTTGCTGAAGTTCAGGAGAACAATTTTTAGTGTATTTTATGGAAGAAAATTTTATAGGGAAGACCAGTTGTATTAGTTGATCTTCAATTTTCGTACTTGTTGATTAACATAAAAAAGAGAAAAAGACACCGAAAATCTGATTGCACATTCTATAAATAAGAGTCTAATAGATACTTTCTGAATATAACTCCTCTTTGTTTATTTTGTTTCACTAAAGTCATAACACATCGACCAGAAACCTACGGATATGTTCATGGAGCATACTTGCAGTGAAAAAAGAGGAGGAACAAGTGGTGAAGTGACAATTGGTCACATTTGGACTCTGATTTGATTAACTAAATACACTGCACATACATTCTTCTTTGGGAAAAAATATTTCATGAAAAGACCATGGTTTAGAACATTAAGAGAGATTAACAAGTTAGCATACAATTGTTCCTGGAGCATACTTACGGTGCAAAACGACCTATACATTAAACCGCTTTGTTGTAGTTGTTGTTGTATTAAATGACTCTGTAATTTGATTTAATTTAAAACTCTAGTATTAAAATGTGTGAATTTATTTATTTATTTATTTATTTATTTATTTATTTTTTACTACATGTGGAGGATAATAGTATACTGATGGCACTTGTTCCTATTCATTTACATTATGCCTTCTCTTAAGAGATTAGACATATCCATAAGCGAGGTGAACATTTATTCCCGATTAGTTTATGGGATTCGACCACTGTGACAGTGTAAAAATGGCCTGAGGCCCATCCAAGGCCCAATACAATTCCTACTCAGAAAAGCAAGAATACCGATCTGGTTCGGCTCCGGACCCCTTCAGGGTCGGCGCCGAACCTCGTGTTTGCCCCCACAATGCCGGCTTCCTCGTACTGACGAGCCTCAGTATCCCCCGGAGTCCGATCCGGAGCAGTCCCTCATGCCGTCCCCCCTCTCTGGCGGGGCAGAGGGATGACCTGGCGCAGCCTAGGCCCTCCGATTCCCCCAGATGCACAGAGGACTCACGATGGGCCACGTCAGCTCCAAATACCGCCAAGGGTTTCGCCACGTCAGCCCTATACCATTCCTGGTATCACCACAACCGCCCTAAACCCCCTGGGCCTTCTGCCACGTCAGGCCCATGGGCTTTCGAATCCAAACCCGGCCCCCAAGCGGAACCAAACCCGGTTGGGATTCTCTATAAATACTAGACCCTCATCCACCTTTTGAAGGTAATCAATCTTTGACCACTTAAATATACCTAGTTATTGCTACTCTCTCACAGAGACTGACTAGAGCGTCGGAGGGTCCGCCACCGGGACAAACCCCGGTGTTTCAGGACCGTCTGCAGGTACACAAGACCTCGGATCCGACCCTTCCGATCCGAGCCCAACCTTCAAACGCCTTTCCAAGCTCATCGTAGGCCCCAGAAGGTCAACCGAAGGTCGGCAGACGAGCGGCAATCTCCTTCAATACAAATTGAGTTCGAACTCACACCTGGTGCTTCCACACGTGCCTCAGAAATAAACAGCATCAGGTTGGCGCCGTCTGTGGGAACCAGCTGCTCCAGAAGCCGATCCGGCCCAGACCCTCAAAGGCCATCGACAGCCGAATCCTCATGGCAACCAAAGGCAAGGGGGCTGCTCCCTCCGTCAACCAACGGGACTCGCCCCCACCCACGATTAAAGCCAGGCCACGCCCGTCGAAACACAAGGCTCTCTCTCGGGAGTCCCCAGGGAGCGTCGGCCGGCCAGCCCAGCCCGACCTCCGGGGCATAATCCTCAACCGCAAGATTACCCGCAGCAGGAGAAGGGCCGCTTCCAACCCGGCCCCGAACCGCCCGAGGCCACCATCCGAGGTACGCAGACCCGCGCTCAGCCGAGTCGGAAGACAACCCTCGGACCGACCAAACCGAGCCGAAGGAGCCCCCGTCACTCACAAGGAATTCCGAGACTTCCGAAGAGAAATGCTGGGGGCCCTCCAACGGGCCCCCAGGGAAGAAACCCTCCATTCCCGAACAGGGTCGGACGCCGAAGCTAGCGCGTCCCGCCCTTCAACGATCCAACCAGAAGACGACGACGTACTCCTAAGGCGCCTACAAGAAATGGAGGACCGCCTCGATCACGTGGGGGACGGCGGCCAAAGAGCGCCTCAGGGGTACAGGCCTGCCCGTCCTCCCTTCTCCGCCCCAATCCTCCAAGAAGAAATACCCCGGAATTTCCGACCCCCTCAATTCGAGACCTACGATGGCGAAGGGGATCCTGCTGATCACGTGGAAGGTTTCAAGACCCTCATGATGATTCACAGCGCCTCGGATCCCCTGCTCTGCAGAGCCTTCCCGGCCACCCTTCGGGGTCCGGCTCGCGAGTGGTTCTCGAAACTCGCCCCCGGCTCCATTTACTCCTTCGACCAATTCGAGGGAAATTTTCTAGCCCATTTTGTCACTAGCCGGAAGGCCGAAAGGACCAGCGCCTCATTACTCAGGCTCAAACAGGAAGAGGGGGAATCACTCGGGGTGTTCGTCCGGAGATTTACCGCGGAGGCAAGGTCGGTCTCCTCTCTCGACCGAGGCGTCGCTTCAGCGGCATTCCGACACAACGTCCGCCCCGGACAGCTGAAGGCCTCTCTGGCCAAGAGGCCCCCCGTCGACTTTCCCGACCTCCTTAATAGGGTCGAGAAATACATAAGGGCAGAAGAGGCCCTAAATCCCGAAGACGCCAAGGATCCCACCGGGAAAGGGAAGCGGAAGACCGAGGAAGTCGAACCACCAAAGAAAGCTCCAAGGGACCCGGGGGCCGTGAAGAAGGTCCCGCCAGTCCCCCGCTTCGAGAAGTACACCCCCCTGACGCATAACGTATCCGCCATCCTCTTGGAAATCGAAGACAAGGGCCTTGTCCGACTACCCCCCCGATCTAATAACAATAAGAATCGAGACCAACGCTTTTACTGCCGCTTCCACAGAGATCACGGGCACGAGACCGACCAATGCCGAGCCCTGAAAGACGAAATTGAAGGGCTCATTTCCAGAGGGTACCTCCGAAAATTTACCCGAGAAGGCCCACGGGATCGGCGAGCCGCTAGGAACCGGAGCCAATCGGCTCCGAATCCTCCTCCGAACCAGACCCAGAGTCGGAACCCCGATTCCGAGGGGGCCGTAGATATCCCTTTTATCTTACACTGCGTCCACGGAGGGCCGAGGGGAGGTGAATCAAAAACTTCCAGAAAAGCCTCCATCCGAGAGGTGAACGCTGTCAGAGACGACCCCTCACCCAAACTACAATCAAGGCCGGTCTCCTTTTCAGGGGAAGACCTTGAAGGAGTCCGCCTGCCCCACTGCGATGCCCTCGTCGTCAACCTTCACATGGCTAATTATGAGGTCCGCAGGATCCTCGTCGACAACGGTAGCTCGGTGAATATTCTCTTCCTCGATGCCTTCGAAAATCTCAGGTTACCCCGAGGCAAACTCAAGCCAGCCGGGTACACCCTGCACGGGTTCTCAGGCGTCCCTGTCGAGATAGAAGGAATTGTTACCCTCGACGTTACCGCCGGATCGACTCCTGTCAAGAGGACCGAATCCATGGACTTCATGGTGGTCAACATCAAGACGGCCTACGACGCCATACTTGGCCGGCCTGGACTAGGCTCCCTACAAGCAGTACCTTCGGCTTACCATCTGAAGCTCAAGTTCCCCACCCCTCAAGGAGTCGGCATCGTCCGAGGCAGCCAAGAAGCGGCGCGGTCGTGCCACATGACCACCATCGGGGGAAGTGTGTTCCCCCTCGACGCCGAACCAGCATAAGTTATGACCCGGCTAAATGTAAATCAGCTTTTGTATAGACCCTCACTTGTAAAAAGCTGCCTTAGCGGCCCTCCCTACCTTATGCTAAAAGATATCCCTTTTTGTCCGAACCCAAATGTCTCGATAATCTCAATACGAGCCCGGACCAAAAATCCTTCCTAAAGCCCCTCTTCGATCCCTCACGGAACGATGGAGCCAGACCTCGCCTCCGACATTGCGTACTACACTACTGACCGGAGTGGGGAAGGAAAAGGATTCTCCTTTCATACCCCTTTCTATTTTTCGTTCCAAAGAGAAAAAATCAAACAAAAGAAAAACAAAGACCGATACAAGACCGCTCCACTCATCTCAAATCAGGAAGATCAGGGCCCCTCAGGCCCAACGAGGAACGGAGAGTATTTCGGTCAAGCAACTAGGGGCCCCTCCCCTCGTTATGATGCTCCTTAGCCTCAGCCACATTCGACCCTCCAACCACAGAGCTCAGGGCGTCGTCCGGTCGCGCCCACTGCAACAGCAGCAGCGCAAAGGGGACCCCCTCCGCCTGTCGACCTGCGAGGGAAGAGAACGAAGCACCCGACATCGCCTTGTGACAAGGCACCCCCGTCCCCTTCTCCATAAAGGTGTCGCGAGGTAACCCCCCGGGAGAGGACCTCGGCACCAAAGTACTAAGCCCGGCCTGTCCAAGGTCCGCGCCGCCAAGCTCCCGGTCCCACGCCGCTCTTCTCAACCGGCGCGCCTCCACGCTTTAGACGGCGGACTTATTCCGACAAAAGTTACAAGCCTCATCAGTATTCCGAGCCCCCCCTCCAGCAACCAACCGACTCAAACGCACCTTCTCAAGAAGATTCAGAAATGTCCAGACCCAAAAACAACCGACCGGTCAAAAACTTTTCTTACCACTGTAAATCCAAGTGTTTCTTACAAAAAAAAATTGCGGTGGCCAGTCCGCGGGAGGCAAACACAATCGAGGGAGAGGGAAAGAAAGACAAAAATTACACAACTCCTTGACCCACCTCCGCGCCGGCGGACGGATCCACGAGAGCATCGGCCGAGGGGTCGACGGCGGACCCTGCTTCACCCAGAGTCTTCGACGTCCCCTCGATCTCCACATCATACTCAAGATTGGACAGATCGAGGGCCGGGAAGAAGTGCCTCACGTGACTGAGGGCCCTCTCATAACTCTTGTCCTGGGCCGCTATCACCATCTGCTGGCCCTTGCGCAACACCTCCTCCGCCTCCTTGGTAAACTTCGTCTTCAGGGAGGCCACCTCCTTCTCCCACTCCACATCCTTGGCCTTGAGCTGGAGCTCCAGCTGCTGCTCTCTCTTATGCGAACCCTCGAGTTCGATTCGCATCTCCTTCACCTCCAGGTCGCTCTTTTCCGCCCGAGCTCGCTCCTGGGCCAGGGACGCCTTGTACAGGTTCTTGATGTTGGCCCCTTGTATGCAAGCCTACAACCAACGGCAGACAAAGACCAGGCCTCGGCACAAAAATCAACAAGGAGATACAGAGTCGACGGGCTTACCTGCACAGTGGCCTGCGCCAGGCGGGCAAACGCCATCTCTACGGGCTCGCCCTCCATCACCTTGCGATCGCGAGGGGTCGCCAATTTCTCCACCACCTCAACGGCCTGGGCCTCCTCTGTCAGACGGTCCCCCATCAGAACCGACCAGTCAGGAGCCCACCGCTGCCGCATTAGCTCCACCACCGGATCCTCTTCCTCGGCCTCAACCCAGGGACCTTTCCCCTTGCCGAGAACAGGGGCCCCCGCTGCGCCCTGACCCTTTGAAGAAGCCGCGCCCTTGCTCATCTCGGAGCGACCCCTCTTGGTCCTCGGCTCGAGTTGGACTTCCGAGATAACAAGGGGCAGCTCCCTCGGCCTCTTCGCCGCCTCCGCCTTCTTCTTCTTCTCGGCATTTTCCTTCTTCATGGCGAGCCGCTTTGCTTGGATCGATGCCTCATCCATATCTGCAGAAAATAACCATTAAGAACAATGAGCGAGAATGTACGAAAGGATCGAGGGAAAAGAAACAACTACATACGGAGAACGGCGGGGCTCAGTCCAGCGCTCGCCAGGCGAACCTCCGTCACCTTAGTCCAATTAATACTAGGGGACAAACGAAGACACTCTACAAGCCCCCACTCCTCGACTGTCAGATCTCCCTGCCCCAGCGCAGGATAACTCGGCTTGGAGTAATTCCATCGAGTCGGGATGTCCCAGGGCTCTTCACTCCGAATTACCAGATACTTTTTCCTCCAGTCCTTAAAAGAATCAAGACGGCTATGAACAACCTTCCGCCTACTCCGGGGGGAGATATAGTAAACCCCCTCGGCTGCCGGGCAAAGCGCCAGCAACGCGCGGAACACGTTCAAATGCAAGAGCACCCGTTGTTCCTCGCACGTCAGTACAAAGCTGATTATCTGCTCCCAAGAGTTCGGCCCGTACTGCATCGGCGCCAGGGAGGCCCAGTTCAACACCTCCCGAACAAACGGATGGATCGGCAACCTCAGTCCAGAAATAAACGCGTCCACAGGGAAGGCACAGTACCAAGCAGACAAGGGATCGGTTGGGCGAAGAGTAGAGCTCGGCAGCATCAACTCGTAACTAGGCCCTATGTGGTACGCCAATTGCAAGACTTCCAAGTCCCCGCCATCCAAGGCGGTCGGGATCGCGTCCATCAACACTCTCGTCCGACTCGGCGAATAGGCCTGCACGCCAGAGAGCTCCTGATCGGACAGGTCGTCCGGATACTGACGGAAATGCTTCGGCTGCGCGGGCGAACCAGTCCCCTTGTTCGAGCCACTAGTTCCCCACTCTACCTTCCTCGGAGCCTTCTTCCTCTTCTCGGACCGCTCCGACGAAGGAGTGAATAAGGTCCCCCGACCAGTCGGCATGGAGTTCGGACCCACCCCCGGAACCATGGATCTCCTCACAATGCCGCCCTCGCCTCTCTTTCCCTCGGCAGCCGACTCCAAAACACGGACGTCGTCCAAACCATCTGTCGCTTCCTCCGACCCACTACTCTCCACCACGAGGGGACGACGAGAGCGCGACAACCTCGCACCATGGGCCGCCTCCTCACCCACCGGTTCCTCCCACGAAACCGTGTCAGAAGACCCGTCGGCATGCACCGGCTCCTCCTCGAGTGCGGGCTCCTCCCAGGACGTCGAGTCAGAGATAGGCTCCACCCCTCCAGACGTCGACGCTGACGAGCCAGACTGAGCCCTATCCATCTATGCCTAGACTAAACAGGCTTGCTAACTCACCTAGGGTTACTTCGGAAGGGCGAGTCCGGTACAGCAAGACGCGAAGATGAGCGCGGAAGTATTGAAAAATTTTATTCTGAAAGAGAAAGGAGTGGACAAATAGGAGAGAGGGGGGACTATTTATGGGAGATAGAAGCGACTCCTCGATTCCCGCGAGTACTGTTCACCTATGCGACATGCAACTGCCGCCTAAGAATTCGCGCCACACCCTCAAAACGTGCGACGCTGACATCATCCATTGACAGGCTGGCAGCCAGTCACGGAGGCCAGCGCAGAAGAAGTATTCGGAGGAGGGAACATTTTTATTTTTAAGATTTAAGGCGCCGTCCTCAGACAGACGCCCCGGGCTCCGAGACTGGGCCGGTTCCCCTTTCACCCGCGAGCAGCTCGGGGCTTACAGCGTCATCGGCCGAAGACCCGAACTGTTCCCGGGTGAGACCGAAACCGCCTCAACCTGGAGCCCTGTTGGGATACAGAATAGTCAGCCTCCCATCGGAGAACTACTCATCTACCCAGGGCCCAAAGCTTCGAGACGCCCCCCTCGGCAAGCACCTCGGTCAAAAGCAGATCAACACCCGAAGGCCGAAAGAAGTGCTCCATTCCGAGCCAGTTGATGCAACTGCAAAGGCCCAGCCTACTCCAGCAACCGAATCTTCGCAGTTGCAAACAACCGGCCCGGAACGCCCTTCATCCCTCTCGGAAGGATAGAACCTCCGCTATTGCAGACGGCTCACCCTTCGACGTTCGGTCGCTATCCCTCTCGCCCGGACCCCCCCTGGATCTGACCGCCACCTCAGGGCCATCAGATCCAAGAGAAGATCGGGCGACAAAGAAGCTACCTCTCCGACAAGACCAGGGGCAAGAATTTTTCAAAAAAACAGGCGTCCGCCGAAGCAGACACCTTTATGGGCCAAACAGACCACCTTTGCCTGGATTTGAACCACAACGAGAAAAAAGGGGGGGGGGGTACTTATAAGCCCCCCCCCAGGGGCCGGCCATTATGATATGGGGAAAACCAAACGGCGGAAAACCATGCGCCATACCGTTACTTAGCGGCGCCATTAACGCACCTGGGAAATGGGAATCTTGCACAGGTCCCCAGGCGCCCCCAAAATGCTCCGCGAAAAAAAAAAAAAACGGACCACACTACTCAGAACAACCCCAAGGCACAACGGTTCGCCCCATAAGCGGCCTGCAACTCCCCCTCACCAACTCGAGGTCCGGTCTGGCACCGGGATACCCTTCTCAGGAAGAAGCAACGACTCGCCTTCGCCCTCACCGACCCGTCATCCCTCGCCAGCTCGAGGTCGGGTCTGGCACCTGGGTACTCTTCTTCGGAAGATCCACCGGCTGGCCATCACCCTTACCAGCCCATAATTCCCCCTCGTCTCGAGGTTCGGTTTGGCATCGGGGTACTCTTCTCAGGAAGAAACAACGGCTCGCCTTCACCCTCACCAACCCGTAATCCCTCGCCAGCTCGAGGTCGGGTCTGGCACCTGGGTACTCTTCTTCGGAAGATCCACCGGCTGGCCATCACCCTTACCAGCCCATAATTCCCCCTCATCTCGAGGTTCGGTCTGGCACCGGGGTACTCTTCTCAGGAAGAAACAACGGCTCGCCTTCACCCTTACCGACCTATAATCCCTCGCCAGCTCGAGGTCCGGTCTGGCACCGGGGTACTCTTCTTCGGAAGATCCACCGGCGGGCCATCACCCTTACCAGCCCGTAATTCCCCCTCGTCTCGAGGTTCGGCCTGGCACCGGGGTACTCTTCTCAGGAAGAAACAACGGCTCGCCTTCACCCTAACCGACCCACAATCCCTCGCCAGCTCGAGGTTCGGTCTGGCACCCGGGTACTCTTCTTCGGAAGATCCATCGGCTAGTCATCACCCTTACCAGCCCATAATTCCCCCTCCTCTTGAGGTTCGGTCTGGCCCCCGGGTACTCTTCTCAGGAAGAAGCAACGGCTCGCCATCACCCTTGTCGACGCGTAATCCCTCGACCTCTCGAGGTTCAATCGAACACCAGGGTACTCTTCTCTGGAAGAGACAACGGTTCGCCATCACCTTCACCTGCACTTTGACCCTCGACTAGCTCGAGGTTCTATCCAAGCTTCAGGACAGCACCACCAGGAAGGCCCTGTGATCCGCCCTCCCATTTTTTACAATCAGGAACACTCCTCCACGGCTAGCTCCCGCACCCCCGGCAGGAGTGGGGGGCTTGTGTGACAGTGTAAAAATGGCCTGAGGCCCATCCAAGGCCCAATACAATTCCTACTCAGAAAAGCAAGAATACCGATCTGGTTCGGCTCCGGACCCCTTCAGGGTCGGCGCCGAACCTCGTGTTTGCCCCCACAATGCCGGCTTCCTCGTACTGACGAGCCTCAGTATCCCCCGGAGTCCGATCCGGAGCAGTCCCTCATGCCGTCCCCCCTCTCTGGCGGGGCAGAGGGATGACCTGGCGCAGCCTAGGCCCTCCGATTCCCCCAGATGCACAGAGGACTCACGATGGGCCACGTCAGCTCCAAATACCGCCAAGGGTTTCGCCACGTCAGCCCTATACCATTCCTGGTATCACCACAACCGCCCTAAACCCCCTGGGCCTTCTGCCACGTCAGGCCCATGGGCTTTCGAATCCAAACCCGGCCCCCAAGCGGAACCAAACCCGGTTGGGATTCTCTATAAATACTAGACCCTCATCCACCTTTTGAAGGTAATCAATCTTTGACCACTTAAATATACCTAGTTATTGCTACTCTCTCACAGAGACTGACTAGAGCGTCGGAGGGTCCGCCACCGGGACAAACCCCGGTGTTTCAGGACCGTCTGCAGGTACACAAGACCTCGGATCCGACCCTTCCGATCCGAGCCCAACCTTCAAACGCCTTTCCAAGCTCATCGTAGGCCCCAGAAGGTCAACCGAAGGTCGGCAGACGAGCGGCAATCTCCTTCAATACAAATTGAGTTCGAACTCACACCTGGTGCTTCCACACGTGCCTCAGAAATAAACAGCATCAACCACTTTGCCCCAAAATGATTAACCTTATTTCATTGACACGACAATAACCCAATTGAATATCAACATGCGATAGCTGAAAGTATAAATCAACTCTTAGATTGTTATAAAACATTGTCTCTAATCTTTGATATCTGTAAGAACAAAAGAAATTAAAACAGATTTACCGGCCTATGGGGAAGTCACGCGGAATGCACTGCCCTAAGAGTTGATCCGCGGTCTTATGTGCAGACTCTTCGCAGATGCTCCTAGTGGTAAAACCCCCGGTATCACCGGCGTCTCGCTGTCGCACACAACGTCGAGAGATCGACCCGAACTTTGTTCTTGCCCAGAACGGAACTGGAAACCGGAAGCAGACAGGGAAGGTGCGAACGGGAGAAAGAGATTTTTTTGAGGAGTAAATATTTTTTAGTCATGGTAAAGAGATGAGAAGATGAAGGTATATATAGGTAAAAAATTCTATGAACGTGTGGAGAGAAAGTGGGAGGATTTTTGGATCTGAATAACTAATCCAACATTTTAGGAGGAAATAGTCAAAAGGAAAAAATAAATAGCAAAAGAAGTTTTGGGCCTCAACCCAAACCCGAAGAGCCGAACCGGGCTGGGCGGCGGCGGCGGCGGCGGCGCGCGCGTGTGGCCCATGGGTTATTTCCACACCACACAAGTCTACAATGGAGTAAAGGATGGATTGTATTATAGCCACTCACATGGCAAACATTCCCACCGATGTGGGACTAAAAGGAAGGAAGGGAATCTTGGTTTTGACCAAAAAGTAGCCAACAAAAATTAGTGCCTTGCTTGAGATATATGCCGAGTGTCGGGCATCCAAGTTTGTGAGAAAGCTGGTGCCTTGCTCGAGACACATGCCGAGCATTGGGCGTCCAAGCTTGTGAGAATTTTGTGAGGAACTAGTGCGAACTCTGAACAAAACATACTGCTTTCATATCTTGGCCATTTGCTTACAAGTGAATTGGCGCATAGCGCTTACAACAGTAGACTCTCCCTCACTTTTCCTCTTAAAATTTGATGAGGTGCTTCGCGTTCCACGGCCTCTTAACCCTCTTGCCCCCCAGGTCTTCGAGGCGGTATGTGCCTGGACGTACCACTCGGGAGACCTTATCCGGGCCCTTCCAATTGGGGACGAGCTTGCCTCTGGTGGTGGGTCGGGAGATTGCTAGCTTTCGTAGCAAGAGGTCCCCTTCCTTGATGTTGGTCGGGCGGACTTTCTTGTTGTAGAGCCTCTCTACCCTTTGTTGGTAGATGGCCCGTCGGATACTGGATCTTTTTCGTACCTCGTCGATGAGGTCCAGGTTGGCCCTGAGGTCACCTGAGTTTGATTCTTCGTTGAAACCCGTGGCTCGGCGATGGGAGGCCGACTTCCAGAGGGATGACCGCATCGGTCCCATATGTCAGATTGAAAGGGGTCTCGCCAGTCGGAATTCTCTTGGTAGTCCGATGTGACCAGAGGGCGCTTGACAACTCCTCGACCCACAAACCCTTGTCCAGTCGCTTTTTCAGACCGTCCAGAATTTGACGGTTAGTGTTTTCGGCTTGGCCGTTCGAGTGAGAATGAGAGATTGACGAGAAGCGCTGCTGAATGTCGAGATCGTCACAAAACTTCCGAAAATTTTTGCCCGCGAACTGGGTTCCATTATTGGTGATTAGCACGCGCAGGATCCCGAATTGGCAGACTACGTGTTTTCAGAAGAATTGTTGAGCCTAAAGCTCGGTGATCGTAGCCAGGGGCTCTGCTTCTACCCTCTTGGTGAAGTAGTCAACGGCCACGATGTGGAATCGCCTTTGGCCGGTCGCTTGTGGAAAGGGGCCGACCAGGTCCATTCCCTACATGGCGAAGGGAGTAGGACTGGCGAGTGACTTCAGCTCGGCTCGGGGTGAGTGTTTGACGGGGGAGAACCTCTGGCAGGGACCGCAATTTCGGACGAGGTTTTTAGCATCTCACATCATAGTTGGCCAGTAGTAGCCGTGGTTTAGTGCTTTTCGAGCCAGCGACCTGCTGCCCATATGACATCCCCCGATTTCTTAGTGCAGTTTTTCCAAGGCGTATTTAGCCTCGTCTGGTGTTAGGCAGTGGAGATAGGGTCTCCCGTCTGACTTGGTGTAGGAGTGTTTGAAGAGCACGTTCTCAATTAAGGTGAACCTTTCGGACCGCACCCGAATACTTCTTGCCAAGGCCTGGTCATGGGGTAGCTTGCCAGTTGTTAGGAATTTGTGTATGGGGCTCATCCATGTCTCAGTGGAATCACCGTTGGCGAGGCAGAAGACTTCAGGCTCTTCAATGGTCGGTTTGAGTAGGACCTTGACTAGGATGGTGTGGTTTAATCCTTCGAGGGAAAATGGCGCGAGTTTAGATAAGGAGTCGGCGTGACAGTTTTGTTCTCTTGGAATCCGCCGGACATCCGCTTGCGCGAAGAGTTGCAGGAGCTGCTTCGCACGCGCCAAGTACTGGGTCATTCGGTGATCATGGGCCTCGTACTCCCCCGTGATCTGATTGACCACGAGTTGGGAGTCACTAAAGACTCGTATTTGTCTCGCCCCTGCCCTGTAGGCCAAGGTAAGCCCGGCGATCAAAGCCTCATATTTTGTCTCGTTGTTTGTGGCTGGAAAGTTGGGCCGAAGAGAGTACTGGAGGACGAAGTCGTCGGGGCCTCTGAGGATGACACCCGCGCCGCTCCCTTCCATGCGGGACGAAACGTCGACATAGACGTCCCAGGTTGGGGAGTCCTCCCGCATTTTTGGGGACTCGGGGATCATGCATTCGGTGATAAATTTCGCGAGGGCTTGGCCCTTGATTGCTGTCCGAGGACGGTAGCTGATATCGTGTTGGCTGAGCTCGATTGACCACTTGATGACGTGGCCAGAATTTTCGGGCTTGTTAAGGACTGTCTTGAAAGGCTGATATGTGAGGACGCGGACGGAGTGGGCCTAAAAGTCGGGTCGGAATTTTCGCGCTGCATTACCAGTACATAGGCGATTTTCTCCATCCTCGGGTATCTGACCTCCACATCGTGCAGGACTTTGCTAACATAGCAGATGGCCCTTTGCGACCCATCCTCCTCCCTGACCAAGACGGCACTGCGCACGTGTTCAGTGGCAGCCAGGTATAGAAATAGAGGCTTGCCTGGCTCCAGCTTGCTGAGGAGCGGTGGGTTAGCGAGGTGTGCCTTCAGCTGGTCGAATGCCTCCTGCTGGGAAGTCGCCCACTCAAAGATTTTTGCCCCCTTGAGTGCTTTGAAGAATGAAAGTGACTTCTCTCTAGATTTGGAGTGGAAACGGCCGATGGTCGCCAGCCGCCCCGTGAGCCTTTGCACTTCCTTAGTATTTCTTTAGGGAGGGGGCATATCGAGAATGACTTGAATCTTTTCAGGATTCGCTTCGATGCCGTGTGGCTCACAACGAATCTGAGGGAACTTTCCTGAGGAGACACTGAAGGCGCACTTGGAGTGATTGAGCCTCATATTGTGAGATCGCAGGACCCCGAAAGCTTTTTCGACGTCGGCCACATGATTTTGGCCCGAACGGATTTTGACGAGCATATCGTCAACATACACCTCCATGTTTCGTCCGAACTGGTCCTTAAAGACCCGGTTGACGAGCCTTTGATAAGTGGCACCGGCGTTCTTCAGCCCGAAGGGCATGATCCGGTAACAGTAAAGGCCTTGGTCAGTCACAAAAGCGGTTTTTGGTATGTATGGGGGAAACATTCTTATCTGGTTATAGCCTGAAAAGGTATCCATGAAGCTAAGCAATTCGTGCTCTGCTGTCGCATCTATGAGGGCGTCGATGCTCGGGAGCGGAAATGGATCTTTGGGACAGGCCTTGTGGAGGTCTGTGAAATCAATGCAGATTCTCCATGTTCCGCTCGTCTTTTTAACCATTACCACATTAGCCAGCCACTCCGGGTAGCTAACCTCCTGAATGAATCATGCCGAGAGGAGTTTCCCAACTTCCTCCCTGATAGCCATTTGTCGGTCGGGGGCGAACTTACGCCTCTTCTGCTGGACTGGCTTTGAGCCAGAACGAATGCTCAGCCGGTGCATTATGATGTCTTCAGAGATTCCCGGCATATCGGATGGCGTCCATGCGAAGGGGTCGAAGTTCTGGCGAATGCACTCAATGATTGTTCGCTTTAGGTCTGGGGTCAGGGATAGGCTAACCCGGAACCACTTGGATGCTTCATCCTCGGAAGAAAGGACCTCCTCAAGTACATCTATGGCCTTGACATTGACCACCATGAAATCCATCGCTTCTGTCCTGAGGGTCGGGGCCGTGCCGGCCGTTACGTCAAGTGTGACAATACCCTCAATCTGGACGGGGACGCCAGAAAATCCATGGAGCGTGTATCCAGCTGGTTTCAACCTTTCACGGGAGAGCTTGAGGCTTTCAAAGGCGGCCAGGAAGAGGATGTTGACCGAGCTACCATTGTCCACGAGGATACGCCGTACCTCGTGGTTGGCCATGCCGAGGATGATGACCAAAGCATCACAATGAGGGAGTCGGACGCCGTTCAGGTCTTCTCCTGAGAAGGAGACAGTCTGCTGCTGAATCCTAGAGGGGGGTTGGTCGTGGATCAAGCTTACCTCCCACAAGAAGGCCTTGCGGGACGTTTTGAAATCTCCCCCCATGGGTTTGCCGTGGACATAGTGTAGGATGGCCTGTCCCCCCGTCTCTTCAGGCTGAGATCTCAGTCGGGTTGTGTAACACCCCGAATTTCAAGTAAGGATAAATTCGAGATTTACAGAATCTTTACTTCACTTCGTACAATTTTACAAGGAAAATTTAAAACTTTTTCAATAGTACATCAGAGTTCAATTACATCTTAATTTTACACAGCGGAATAATGAAATTTACAATAAATTATTTACAACATCTTTAAAATAAAAGCAGCATCAGCATATCCACTTCATAGCTTCATGTATGGTCCTTTACCTGCATGTTAATCTGTGGGCACGTTAGTCACTTACAACTGACGAAATGCTATACACGGCTATCCTCTCTATGCCGGGAATAGTATAACGATCTCATACTTTAACAAATCACAAAAAGATTGAATGAACAAGTAAAGTGTCAAGAGTGATTATTCTAAATATAAGTGTATGTCATGCCTTAATGCCTAATGCACACATTTCTATACTAGGATGACACTAATGCACACTTGTTCGGATTCTATGCATCCCATACTACATAGGTCCGAGGGCAAGCGTCTACGTACTCCATATTGAAGGGTTCGATCCCTCGCCATGAGACTACCCGGTAATAAAACAAGTTTTAGAGTTATTTCACAGATATGGATCTCAGCCTCCCTGGCTATAATAACAGATCCCAGCCTCCCTGGCTATTATATCGTGAGAATAATCCCGTAAATGCCCCTCTAGCCCCGCTATATACATATTCTTTGGAGTATGGTAAACATCCGTCGACTACCTTAAGTCCCGGATAAAATACAGTCCATCTCCTATGGGGCAACCACAGTCCACCAACTGGGTCTATAGCCACGGAGGTCCACCGCTGACTATATAGAAGCACCCATTTACGTTTGCACAAGTCCATTACATCTTCACTTAAGTGCCTAATTATTTTCCTAGGTTCAAGACATGAATAATTTCCTTTCAAAGAATTAGTCTTTCCTCCTACCGGGCTTTTTCGACAAACACGAGATAGCTCCATGGCCATATCTCCAAATCGTATCTCAAATCTTTTCTTTCAATAATGCCGGTATCGAGGTCTTACTAATCCTAAATCATAAATCTTTCATGTATCGGGAACATGGGTACACATACCCTTTTCATAATCATGTCTTCACTTAGATATTTCCATGTCTCTAGCCATCCACAATTTGATCTATATCTTATTTGGCATCAATCATAATTCTCTTATAGTTCATTCATGAATCAACAACAATAGCAATTTCATTTGCAAATTTTAAACTCATGAAGTCTCCCCAATTAATCAAATACAAATAATTCACAACTTAATCAATGTTCTATTCATGATTCACTTATTCTCAATTCTTTCCAACAAGAATTCTATTCATGCATTCATCTAATTTAAACTCATTAACAATTTGTGTACACATAGAAATCTAGAATTTCACATTCAACATAATTGCATAATCTCAACAAGAGAAACTAATTCTCACATCAAAGTCTTTTTAAAAAAAATCATATTCTTAAAAATAATTAACTTAAGAACAAAATTTCATTCTATCTTCAAATATCTCTTTTACTTCTCAAATATACTTGAAAAATTCTACAACTATTTTTACTATATTCTATTTCATTTTATAAGAGTATTAGAATTTTCCCCCAAATTTAATTTGCATTTAAACTCATTAAGAAGTCTCAAAAAAATCAAAAAAAATAAAGTAGTGCCATCAGGTTTCGAACCCGGCATCTCGAGCACCCATGATCCAACCGCCAACCACCATGTCCAGGTGGACTTATGTTATAGAGGTGAACTGAAAACTATATGCACATTACTCCACTGTTTGAATTTATTAAAACGAAAACACACCAAAAAAAAGGGGATGGCCAAGATTCGAACCCGCGATCCTAAGTGCCCAAGCCCAACCCGCTAGCCAATAAGTCCATATGGGATTACTGAATAGGGATTACCCTAAAGTAGTTTTGATCCTACTATTCAGTGATTAGTTATCTTTCACCAAACTCGATTATACAATTGATCTAATCTTTTAGTGGACTGTAATTTATTTATTCCAAACTGAGGTTTAGTGAGAAATAGTAACTAACTATTTTTAAACCCATTTACACAAATAAGAAATTACTACATATTTATTTTGACAACAAGAGAAGTCTCAACAATCTTCCTACAAATTATACATTTCGACATTTACAATCATGCGTACTAGTATGGTTTATGACAGTAATTCATTTTATTATTTTTAACTATCGTGATGGAAAATTGTTCTCTTAGTCATAACAATATTTCTACCATTCATAAACACAATATATTTATCCCATCACATTTTACTTTATTTATCAAAATTAGCATGTTTGTACTACAATTTGAAAGTATAATAATCAACCACTAACACAATATTAATCTTTCTTTCTTATTCATTAATCAACATGACCCTACAACATAAACTAAAACAACATTTTTTCAACAAATTTCCCATACAAAAGAATACACTTTTAACATGCATAACATTTTACAAGCATTCTAACATGATCTATGGTATTAGCTCTTTAGTCAAAATCTCCTATTATTTGTTTAATCATAACAATATTGTTTTCATTCATAGCATGTAACACTAACATGAAATCTTAACTACATATCAAAACAAAATGCTCATATTTTGTCACTAGCATGCATAGTTCTAAATTAGAAAGCATGAGAATCCACCTTTTGTTTGAAGGTTGAAAACTACAAATGAACGGCTCCTTCTTGCTCCTAGCAACTCCTAGTCCTCTTCTCCTCCTAGCAAATGCTCCAAGCAAGAGTTCCTCCAAGCACAATAACTTTCTTACTCTCTTTCTTTTTCTTACACTCTTTTCTTTCTCTTGTTTTAATTCTAATTTTTGTGTGTGAAAAAAGGGGTAGGTGCTATTTATAGGATTTTGGGAAGGTGTATCTTGCAAAATTTCACCCCTAATAAATTACTCTATTTAATTCTTACAACCCTTCCAATTCTAAACTCCTAAAACCTACAACTCTCCACCTCCCCACTTTTCCAAAGCGCTAACTCCTCTCATTCATTCTCCCTCTTTCTCTCTTCATGCAAACCGGCCCCCTCTCCCCTCCATGATCAAACCGGTCACAACTTGTACAAATGTACAAGTACACATATATATTAAATACACTTGTTATAATTCTAAATGTGTACAAAAAAAATGTGACTTGTCTTGTATTAGTTTGGGTTCAACCTAATTTAGGTTATAATTAGTGGGCTTGAATTATGGGCTTTCATTTAACTAATTTAATTATTCTAGTGGGCTTTCTTTTTAATTAGTCTATTGGGCTAGAATTTAACTTTAAGTCCATGGATCAAAAGAAATGCTAAATAAAACCAATGCATGCTAAAAATAGAAAATGAGAGTAGCAAAATGAGAATAGAAATTTGCACGTGCACCATACGTGCAAGAAATTGAAACATGCATTTTAATAATAAAAAATATAGTTGGGGTGTTACAGGTTGCTTGCTGACCGTTCGAGGAGGAGGTGAAGGCCTCGGATTCCTCTGGTCCCTCGAGTTAGTTCGGGTGAATTCCCTCAGGTACCCTCGATGGATGAGGGCCTCTATCTCATCTTTAAGGGCACAACAGTTGTCCGTTTCATGGCCATGGCCCCGGTAAAATCGGCAGTAGAACCTCTGGTCATGTTTTTTGTTGTTGCTCGGTCGGAGAGGGAGTCGAACGATCCCTTTATCCTCGATCTCTAAGAGGATGACTGACACATTCTGTGTCAGCAGGGTATATCTTTCAAAACAGGGGACCAGATGTCTTTTTAGACCAGCCGCGTCTTTGATGGGTTTTTTGGCGAGCTCGGTGTCGTTCGTTTTTCGCTTCCCTTTGATCGTAGCTTCCTTGATGCCCTCGGGGTGTAGAGCCTCTTCTGCCCAAATGTACTTTTCGACCATGTTGAGCAGGTCGGAAAAGTCGAGGGGTGGTTTCTTGGCTAATGAGGCCTTCAGTTGTCCGTGGCAAACATTGTGCCGAAAGGCTGCGGAAGTGACACCCACGTCGAGGGAGGAGATTGACCTCGCCTCGGCGGTGAACCTCTGAACAAACTCGCGGAGTGGTTCCCCTTCCATCTACATGAGGTCCAGAAGAGACGTGCTCGTCTTCTCGACCTTTCTGCTGGTCACGAAGTGGGCTAGAAAGCTTGCTTCTAGTTGGTCGAACGAGAAGACCGAGCTAGGGGTGAGCTTCAAGAACCATTCCCGAGCTGGGCCACGCAGGGTGGCAGGAAAGGCGCGGCATAGGAGAGGATCCGAGGCGCCGTGAATCAGCATGAGGGTTTGGAACCCTTCCATGTGATCAGCAGGATCATCCTCGCCGTTGTATGTCTCAAATTGGGAAAGCCTGAAATTTCTGGGGATCTCAGCTTCCAAGATTGGGGTGGAGAATGGGGGTTGGTTCGGCCTATAACCTTGGCCTGGCATCGGCCCGCCCTCGCCGAGATGGGCGAGGCAGTTCTCCATTTTCCGGAGGCGACGAATGACGACGTCCTCCTGTTCTAGTGGGCGGGTTGATCCGTGGGATTCACTGCCTCGGGATTCTGACTGAGGAGTATGAGTTGTCCCTCGCCTCGACCCTGGGTCCGCCTCAGATTTCCTGGAGGACCTCGTTCCTGAAGTTTTGGAACTCGACCCTCGTGATTGGGGCTTGCTTCGCAAGGCCACGCGAGGGGGGAGGTCCCCGGGGGGAGCGGCTGTGCCTTGGTTCCCTTTCTAAGGTCGGCTGTCCACCATGGTTCGGGACCGAGTTGGAAGCGGCCCCTCCCCGTGTTCGGTTGGCCTGCCGATTCTGTATGACACGCCGCAGATCAGTCAAAACTGAGTGTGAAATGCCTGGTTCGGGTCCGGCTGCGTCGTTGGCTTGCGGTTGGTTAGAGTCCGGGCGTGCGCGCGACTGTAGAGGGGAGGAGGGTTTGGACGACATCCAGAGGTGACAACCCTTCTGGCTTTGGGAGCCATGAAAGAGCTTGGATTCGAGATGACGTCCTAGGCTGGGATCGGACCGGTGTCGGTGATGTAGTGAGTTCCCACGGACGACGCCAACCTGATGCTGCTTGTTCTTAGGTGTGGGGGGCAACAGGTGTGAGTTCTTGTAATTTGTGAAGCGGAATGCACGACATTGACATTGGTCTGATCCTCGATTGTAGGACCGGCTCGGGAGTAGCAAGAGATAGGTTGAGGGTTGTAGCTCAGCTCGGATGTTGGGAGCTCGGCTCAGATCTTCGGACCTGCACGATGCCTAGAGACCCCAGGAGAGTTCCTGGAGACAGACCCTCCAATGATCTAGTCAGTCACTGAAAAAGCAACAGTAGCTAGGGTTCAGGTGGAGAAAGATTGATTACCTTTGAAAGTGATGAGGGGGTCTGGTATTTATAGGCAAGGGCAAACGGGTCAGAGATCCTAACAGGCCGGCTTGGACATGTTTGCCCATGGGCCTGAGCTGGTTGAAGCCTGTTGGGTTTGTTTGACCTGATGATCACTGGAGAGCGAAATTAGAGGAGATCTGATGTAACGCCCTGCTTCCCAAAAGAGAATACGGAATACGGATACGTGACTAAGCTCAGCGAAGGATTTTCATCATCCATAAGCTGTCAGGATCTTTACAACATTTCACAAGAATAATCAGAGTCCGAAGCAAGAGAAGTGAATCAAGCATGCATATATGAACCAATAACAACAAAATTTACTTGAAACAAAATATATTAATCTTAAATAAATCAGATCCGAACAAGTCAATAATTCTGGGTTACATTGCCCAAATACAAATAAATCCAGGTAACAGACACATTATTCAAGAGCAACAGGAAATAATAATAATAATGGCAGGAAATAATAATAGCAAAATTTCAGCAACTAGTATCTCAGATCACCTACTCCATCTGGCAGCTGATCTTCAAAATTTGCAATTTAATAAATTGCAGGGAGAGAAAAAGAAAACAAAACGTCCATCAATGCAAGTTACGGACCGCTTGTAGTGCAGACACAAGTACATGGGAAAGATAACAAGTAGCATGGAATAGGCATGATAACAAAACAGGATAACTAACTTGAATCAGGAAACAAAATCAAGTAACAGGATATACTAATAGGGTACAGGTAACTTGTATCAAGTGTCATGCAAGCATGCAAACATGTAACAGGTGTCAAGTAGCATGTACAGGTAATCATGTATCAGGTTTGCATGTAACAGGTAATCATGTTATGTCAAGTCTTGTATTTATTACTATCTAGGTAGCACTTCATGCATCCATCCTTTTACCACATAGTTGCTACATTCAAACAAGTTTCGTTTAGATTTCGTATGAGATTTTATAGGTTATGTACTCGGATATTCACAGGATCACAAAACTTGATCGGTAAACTTGATTGGTAACAGAAAATTAACTTGGTCGGTAAACTTGATCGGTAACTTAGTCGGTAACCTTGATCGGTAAACTTGATCGGTAAACATGTCACACGGAAAACACGAGCCCCCTTCTGAGTACAGACTCCTATATTGTCCACTACTAGATCTTTTCCTTAACCCCGGCTTGGTTATTTGTTATTATTATCAAACAGGCATCTACGTGTCACAAACAAGGCAAGAATAACATGGTATGATCAAGTAACAAGTTCAGGTCGAAAAATAAATATGCACGGGTGAAAGACAACACATAAAAGATTAGGATAACGAGAATTCTAGTTTAGGACAGCAAGACAATACTGCACTAAATCTGGAATTTCCGTTGCCACGAACATGCAAACCTGGATCCGTCAAAGAATCTGAAAAATAGACTCGGTCGAATCCAGCAAATATATACAAGTCATATGGTATTTTACAACAAGTCTCAAAACCGATTTGAATTCAGAAAATACGTTCAGCCAGAAATCAGAAGTTTGTATTCATATACAGGAAAACAGCATGAAAACTTGATAATTAAATCCACGAAAAATCTGGAGTATTCCATAGTATGTTTAGTAATAGAAATAAACTTTCATAATTTTTCAACATAGATAGAATAGTCAAGTAAAATCAGAAACAACATGACACGACAGTTTTACAAATCTGGAATCATAAACACTGCAACACTAAAATAGCAATATCTTACAAAATACAAATCGAAATACAGATCCGTCGAAAGGGTGATAAAATAGACATAGTAGGCTAACTTTCATATTAACAAAGATTTTATAGACAGCAAGTAGAATCAGGTCGAAATCTAGGTTCTTTACTGAACAACAAGAAAATTCTGCTAGTATAGTGTTTGTTTACAAGGGTAGAATAGTTTGTAAAACTTATCAAATAAATTCACAAAAATTTACGGTTAATCCAAATCAGGTATAGTTATACTCAGCAAAATATCGGATCAAAATAATACTTTTAACATCAGAATAAAAATAGTTTGCTACACAAAATTCATGTAAACGAAATCTGGAAATTTTTCTACACTACTGTAGTAAAACTGTCATAACGCGCAACTCGCAAAACGAAACTGAGATTTGTCAGAAGGGTTAGAAAGTAGACAGAATTCTCTACAGTTCATATTTACAAATATTTTTTATATACTGACCTTAATAGGGTCTAAAATACTGAATGGAAACGGGGTAACAGAAAATACAGAATTGTCCCTCATGCACAAATTAACATAGATCATACGGAATTTGTCCAAATCATAACCAAACATGAAATATGGTAAACTAGATGTCCAAACAACATGGTATAGGGTATTTAACACGTCTACAACAAGTATACTACAACTAACACATCCAAGCACATGATATCATACGAACAACATGCATGTATACAACAAGAAGTGGTCATTCCTAGGTTATTTCATGCCATGAGTGTCATGTGGCAACTACGGGCGCGTCAACACAATAGAGACAATATACAACAGGGGTTTCACACAAAAATTGTCTCTAGAACACAACCACACTACATGCGGTATTTAGTACTTGTATTATACAAAGAGAAGAATACAAGTTACTTGGCTTATGGACGACGACGAAAACGGCACAAAAGCAAGAATAACGAGAACGGATTCCCGGCAACGAACACGAACGGACAACCACAAACAACCGATCACGAACACAATCCAACGAACGGATGAACCACGAATATGGAGCGAGTACCACTCAACCAAGTAACACGTGCACGGGAGATGCACGCGCACACCACCCGAAACACAAACGGCAACACCCAACAGCAAGGGGGCGACGACACGGACGACACAGCCCACAGTCGGTGGCACCGCTGGACTGGACTGTCAACGGAGGAAAACACAGCCCACGGCGGTGTGCTTTTGCTGCTGTTCTCAGGTCAGCATCGGGGACGCAGGGGCAAGAGCACTTGGGCTGCGCTCGGGAGGCGAGGCACGGCACAGGTGGCTGCGACGGCAGGATGGTGGAGCGGCAAGGTGGAGGACGGCAGGGGGAGCATCGCGGTCTGGTGTACAGGCGACGACAGGCGGCTGACGAAGCTGCTGTTGCTAGCGGACGCTGCACTGCGGTTGCTGCTGCTTCGGGAGGGAGACACGACGCAGAAGGGGGAGCTCTGGGGAGCGACGGCGGGAGAGCAGTGCAGAGGGACGGGGTCGCTGCTGGTCGACGCAGCGTCGGGAGGAGACATGGCTGACGTCGGCTGAGGGGCGCGACGCAAGAGGGAGCTGCATAGGGAGGGGGGTTGATTGGGAGTATGGGTTGTGAGGCTAGGGTAGAGGTCGGGAGACGGAGAGATGGGACGAGTTGGCGATGAAACAGTAAAAGGGTATAGGCGGCTAGGTTTAGAAGAGAAGATGATTAAGGTCAAGCACAGGGTGTAATATATAGGAATAGGGTTAGGTGATAACAGGTAGTGGGTAATAGGGTAACAGGTTTGATAGGGTTTGGGTAATGGGTAGAAGATTATAAAGATCCAATAGGGTTAAACATGGTATACTAATGGGTTTAGGGTATTGGGTTGGGTATATTGGGTTTGGGGTTTAATGGGTAAAAAAATCCAATAGAAAATAATTATAAAAAATATTAGATAATTAGGGCATGTTCAGGCTTAAAATAAAACTACAATAATCATAATAAAAAATAATAATAACATTAACGATAATAATACTGATAACAATAATAAGAATAACAACAATACTAATAGGATTTGTATTATAATATAAATTCATTGGAAAATAGTCACAAATAAAATCATTGATTAAAATAAACTTTAATAGAAGATCCAACAATACATTTTAACGAAAAATAATTTGAAAGCGGAAAACTATTTTACAAAAATTTTAAATACAGAAAATATACAGAAAATACGTATTTGGAGAAACAGGGGTGACATTTGAGGACTTAGATGGGGCCAAGTAATTTATACCATATCAGTAACATTATTGTCCTTCATATTGTAATGTTTCACCTACTAAGAGCATCTGTAGCCGTCTGCTAATTACCCAAAATATGAAAAAAATAGAAAAAAAGTCGTTGTACTCATCTGCCAAATACTCATAATTTGGGTGGCGCTTGAACAGTAGCTGGCCAAATATAGCAAACGGTTTGGCTTTTGCCAAATTATAGCTGACGAAAGATAATCTTTCGTCCGTTAAATGAGACGAAAGATAATCTTTCGTCTGAAACGCGGGACGGCAAACGATACACCGTCCCTTCAATTTAGCATACGACGAAGTTGTTGGACGAACGATAATATTCCGTCCCATTAATTAAATTAGAAAAAAATAAAAAAGTGTAGGACTGTAGATTATCTACGGTCCAACACAATTGTGCTAAAGACAAAAACCCCCGGACGTACAATTCATCCCTTGTCCCAGGTAAGTTTAGTTTTTTGATTTTTTTTTTTATTATTATAAATGTCACCATCAACGACTACAGAGTTAGTAATTAACTTTTTAAATTAACTAGTTAGTAATTAACGACTACAGAGTTAGTAATTTAATTAAAAACTACTTAGTAATTAACTTTTTATTTTTTCAAAAAAAAAACTTTGAACGGTAAATAATTATCCGTCTGTCCTATTCGGAACCAAATTTTGGCTAACAACGACTACAGAGTGCTGCCATTTTTTCTATTTTTATTTGTTAAATATTCAAAATTTAAGTGTCAACGACTACAGATGCTCTAATGGGCTGCAAGTCGGCAGATAAGATAAATTATGACAATTGAGAATCCGGGTCCATGAGAGCATCCACTATGGTTCGTGCTATATTTTAACTATATGCATATTTGCTTTTAGCATTGTATTGATTTCGTTACTATCGTTGAGAGCTATAATTTGCAAAAAAAATTTGTAAAATATATAGACGGAAGAAGATCCTCCGTCTGAGATCTTTATTATTTTTTTTGTTTTAAAAAATATCCAACCGGAAGATCTTCTTCCGTCCGGTTTTTTTTTTTTTAAAAAAAAATCTTAAAAATTCTCAACCGGAACAAGTTCTTCCGTTTGGGAATTTTCCCTTTTTTTTTTTTTTTTGGTTTTCATTTTTGTCTTTCAGGAAAAGGACGAAAAAAAAGGAAAAAAAAATCATTGAAAGGGACGTCCGTCTCTTTCAATTTTGTTTTTTTTTTAATTATGAAGACGGAGGAACATATTCCGTTTGATAAATTTTTTTTAAAAAAATTAATAAATTCGATAGACGGAAGATCTTCTTCCGTCTATTCGAATTTTTTATTCTAAAGAATTCAAAATTTTTAATAGATGGAGGATCGTTTACCGTCTTCTATATTTTTCAAATGCTATTCTACTCTGCTATATATGGCCGATTTCTGTTCACTACTCTGCTATAAACTAGGTTTATAGCAGACGATAGTGGCGTAAAATTTTTTAAAATTTTTATTTTTTAAATAAATAGCCGACGATAGTGGTGGATGCTCTGACAAAACAAATGTCCTTCATATTGTAATGTTTCACCTACTAATGGGCTGCAAGTGGGCATATAAGTTAAATTTATGACAATTGAGAATCCGGGTCCATGACAAAACAAAAGACACCGCAGGCTTTAAATGAGCCCAATATGAGGTTGATGGACTCTTCTCTTTCTCTCTCTTTCACTTCACTCTTGTCTCGACTTTGCCAGCAGCCAGCAGCTGCAGGCTGCACCGAACTTTTCCTATACAGCTTTACTGTATTATGATTGACCCTTAAAATACTCTCTGTTTTGCTTAATAATTTTTATTATTATTTTTTTTTTGCCGTCGTTCTCTAAATATGTTCTCGTTAGAGCATCCACAGTCGTTGAACCCAAAATTTGGGTAAATGGCAATTGAGAAATAGGAAAAAAAGAATGTTGCTGCAGTCGTCGAATGCTAAAATATAGCCGGACGGGAGATAATTATCCGTCCATTAAGAATGACGGAGTATAATCGTCCGTCCCAAAATTTTGGTTTTTTAATTTTTTTTTTTTTTTTAATGCACTAGAAGACAAAAAAGAAAAAAAAAACAAAAAAAAAAACAAAAAAAATGGATTAGAGCATGGGACGGATCATAAAGTGCCGTCATTTTCATATGACGTGGCACTTTTTTAAATTTTTTTTTAATTTTTTAATGCACTAAAAGACAAAAAGGAAAAAAAAAAAAAAAATTTGAGAAAATATGCCTGGGATGGAAGATTATATTCCGTCAATTGAAATTGACGGTGTATAATCCCCCGTCGACCAATTGCGTCGTTTTTTGAATTTTTTTTTTTAAAAAATTTGGTTCGGACGGGATATGATCTGCCGTCAATCTCCTTGGACGGTGTATAATATGCCGTTGGTTGACTTTTTTTTTTTCTTTTTTTTTTTTCAAAAGCTTCTTAATCATTGGGTTCAGTATTTTTGTACGGGACGGAAGATTATCTTCCGTTAATTAGATCGGACGGCATATTATCTTCCGAAAGCTATATTTTCCATTTCGCCATATTGCCTGCTATATTTGGCAGCGCACTGTTCATCGTCAACCCAAATTTTGGGTATTTGGACGACGACTGCAGTGCGTTTTTTTCCAAATTTTCCAAATTTTGGGTATATAGCAAACGACTGTGGATGCTCTTAAGCGCCCTTCTTCTCTCGAATTAGGATTTTTTTTCGCAGAAAGAACCTTTCATTTTTATTTATTTGAAACATATTTTGCAAATACAAATAAAATTAGAATTTAAGATTTAAAAATAAAATTTTAAATTTAAATTGATTAGTTCAAATTAAACTAACTAATTTTCACATTAGCTCTATCAAAATCCTTTTAAAATTTGTTTATTCTTTTTACACTCTATTGACAATTAAAATTGTACTTTTCTTCTCATAGTGCCAAATTGTAAAAAATAAAATTTAACAAATCAATAAAAATAATAAATAAATAGTTTTGCTTTATTTGTTGATTTTTACAAAAAATCTTCACATTTTGCATCAAAAATTTTATTTCTTCAAAAATAATTAATTAATTGAAATCTTATGGAAATAAGATGAATTAAACACAAGATAGACGAAAACAAGCGATATTTATGGGTAAATGAGTACAAATATTTGTATAAAAATTAGACACATCAAATACCCCAAACTTAAGATTTTGCTTGTCCTCGAGCAAAAAGTAAAATCGTGAATAAGTGAATAATAATCAATAATAACTCAACTCATTACACTAAGAGATCTTATCATGCAAGCATCAAAATTTCAAATATAAATATAAACAGTAGCAAATAAAGTAAAATTAAGCATACTCACTTTCTCTAGTGCAATTATTTATTCATAATTCCACACCAAATCATATTTGTCATGCAATTAATATAATTATAGTATGTAACAACTCAATCTGTGATTATCCCTTCTCACTACTACAAACCGAATAGCAAACTAGAGTTTTTTTTTTTTTAGTCTCTTCTCTAAGTTGTCACTTGCCTTTTGACGCGAATGCAAATATTTGTGATGAATTCACCCGGTTACTCAACAAGTCACAAACTTAAAGTGCTTTGCATACTCATATTTCAAGTTGTCGTTTGACGTAAAAGTAAACATTGGTGATGAATACCCCTAGTTACTAAGCAACTCAAAACATTGGAGTAGATTGACTTTATTCAAATTTTTTTTTCGTTATTAATCTATTTACTTAAACTCTGTTTAGGACTAGATCAAAGGAGATAATCACAAGTAAAAACATCACATTTTTCTTTTATGTATAATCGCATGACTCATACAATTTCAGTATTACTCTATTTACTTAAACATCTCGTCTCTCTCAATTTTTTTAAAAATATTGCGTGACGGTATCCCACGCAATATTTTAAAAAAAATTCAGAGGGACGAGACATGTTGTCCTGTTTTTATTTATTTATTTTTTTTAACATGCCATCGGATGATACAACATTTATCGTCTGCCTATAAAAATGAGAATATTATAGCAAACAATCACTACAGACAATTTTGCTATTTATTATTACTGTAGCTGTCATTTTCTAAAAAATGAGAAATACCTTTGTGGATGCTCTTTTATAAGCAAATGGGTCAAAGATCAAGTTCCATGATCAATTATTTTAACACAAGTTTTCAATCTATCAGGATGTTTGATATTATGTGTAGCATCTGAATTATGCATCACAAATCATAAACTTTCAAGTCTTCTTTAAGTACAATACATCATTGATGCTATTTGTTTTTGGATAGAGTGTGGATGCACCAGGTGTGAGTTTGGACTCAATTTGTAAGAGGGGAAGGGTTCGGTAGCGGACATTGAGCTGTAGGCTCGCCTCGGCACTGGAGGAGCGGCTCGGATTGCCTCGCCTCGTGTACCTACAGACGGTCTAGAAGCACCGGGGTTTATCCCGGTGGCAGACCCTCCGACGATCTAGTTAGTCTCTTTGAGAGAGTAGCAGTAACTAGGGTTTGTGGGTGAAAGATTGATTACCTTTGAAGGTGGGTGAAGGTCTGGTATTTATAGATAACCCAACCAGGTTTGGATCCGCTTGGGGGTCGGGTCCGGACCCGAAAGCCCATGGGCCTGACGTGGCAAGAGGCCCAGGTGGTTTAGGGCACACGTGGCAGAGCCCAGAGTGGTTTAGGGCTGACATGGCAAGAGCCCTAAGTGGCTTTGGAGCTGACATGGCAGATCGTAGGGGCCCTGTGTCTCTGGGAGGATCAGAGGGCCTAGGTTGCGCCAGGTCATCCCCCTCTTTTTCCCGGCTGAGTGGACGGCCCGTGAGACCGCCGAGGATCGGAGACCGAGGGTCGTGGAGGGTCGTCGGAACGGGGGGGCAGTTTTCGTGGTGGTGAACTTACGGCTTGGCACCGACCCTGTGGTGGTCCGGGGCCGAGCCGGATTGGCTTGGAGCGAAAAGCCATCCTGGGCCCCAGGCCATTTTTATCCTACCTCATAAGCCCCCCACTCCTGCGGGGATGCGAGAGTTGGCCGTGGAGGAGTAGTTTCGGGTCGTGTTGGGCCTTCGTAGGAGGGCTACCCTGGTGCGAGACCCTACTTCGAGCTGGCGAGGGTTTTACGGGTCGGCAAGGGCGATGGCGAACCGTTGGGCCTTCGTGAGAAGGCTACCCTGGTGCGAGACCCTACCTCGAGCTGGCGAGGGTTTTACGGGTCGGCAAGGGCGATGGCGAACCGTTGGGCCTTCGTGAGAAGGCTACCCTGGTGCGAGACCCTACCTCGAGCTGGCGAGGGTTTTACGAGTCGGCAAGGGCGATAGCGAACCGTTGGGCCTTCGTGAGAAGGCTACCCTGGTGCGAGACCCTACCTCGAGCTGGCGGGGGTTTTACGGGTCGGCAAGGGCGATGGCGAACCGTTGGGCCTTCGTGAGAAGGCTACCCTGGTGCGAGACCCTACCTCGAGCTGGCGAGGGTTTTACGGGTCGGCAAGGGCGATGGCGAACCGTTGGACCTTCGTGAGAAGGCTACCCTGGTGCGAGACCCTACCTCGAGCTGGCGAGGGTTTTACGGGTCGGCAAGGGCGATGGTGAACCATTGGGCCTTCGCGAGAAGGCTACCCTGGTGCGAGACCCTACCTCAAGCTGGCGAGGGTTTTACGGGTCGGCAAGGGCGATGGCGAACCGTTGGGCCTTTGTGAGAAGGCTACCCTGGTGCGAGATCCTACCTCGAGCTGGCGAGGGTTTTACGGGTCGGCAAGGGCGATGACAAACTGTTGGGCCTTCGCGAGAAGGCTAAGCCGATGCTGGCTGACTTCGAGGAGCATTAATGGCGCTCCGGGATTTGTGCGGCATTCCAACTTTCCGGGGTCATTAAATGGCTCCTATAATAAATGTGCGGCGCTTCAGTTCCCCAGGCGTGGTGGCTGGTCCTCGGGGGGAGGCTATAAATACCTCGCTTCCCTTGTAGCTTGGATCACAGCAATGGTGGTTGATCGACCACCGGTGGTGTCTGCCTTGGGCGGACGCCAGCTCCTTTGAAAAATTCTAACCCTGAGAGGGTCGGACGGGTGGTTATTCTCGCGCCATGATCTTCTCCCGATTCTGACGGCCCTGGTGCGGTAGTCAGAGTCGGGGGAGATCATGGCGGGAGGGATGACCAATGAAGTTCGGCCCCGGGGGGCGGGTTGTTCTCGCGCCATGGTCTTCTCCTGACTCTGACGGCCCTGATGTGGTAGTCAGAGTCAGGGGAGATCATGGCGGGAGTGAGGCCCAATGAGGTTCGGACCCGGGGGGCAGGTTACTTCGATCGGATGGGTCTCCTCCGATCTCTGTCTTCCTTCCGGGCTGACGGCTTCTGATGGTGGTCAGACCGAAGGAGTTAGAGATAGGGGGCGGGCCGATCTGCTCTCTGACGGGGTCCCAGGCGATGGTGGCTTTTCTACCACCCTCGAACAGTTCGGGGTTTCGACTTCCGAGGTCGTAAGCCCCGAGTTGTTCGTGGGTGAGAGGGGAGCCGATTGAGTCCTGGGGTCCGGGGCACTCGCCGAGGGTGGGTGCCTTAACACTTTTAATGTAAATTTTTCCTTGCTTCCAGAGACAGATGTTGGGGTGTTCGGATCTGACGCACTTCATCCGGACCGACCCTTGTGTCTGGCTTCAAGGTGACGTGGGTGATGTCAGCGGCGCACGTTCTAGGGTGACGTGGCGCGATTCTATAGGTGGCAGTTTCATGCCAATCGAGGAGCCGTTACGCGAAAAATGAGGAGTCATTTCTTCCTCTATAAATACCCCCACCCTTCTTCCATACTGCTTACTTCTCTCTTGCTTCTTTTTCCAAAAATTTCAAACGCTTCGGCGCTCATCACTACTGCTTGCGGCACCAGGCTCGTCCGTCCGGAGCGACCAAAGGTTAGTCGGTAAGTTTATTTAGTTAGGCATGTCCCGGGCTCAGTCTGGTTCTTCGGCATCGACGTCTAGGGGGGAAGGTCCTACTGCCACCGGTCTCTCAAACTCGGAATCGTGGGAAGAGGAGACGGTGTACGACGTGAAGCCCCTGCGCTCCCGGAAGCCGTACGTGGTGGAGAGTAGTGATTCTGACGAGGGGAGTGACAGTTCGGACGAGGTTCAGATTCTGGAATCGGTTTCCAAAGAGGGGGGTGGCCAAGGCGAGGGTGAAGCCGTCGGGGCTCGGATAGGAGGTGCGGGGAGGGGTTCCACGGTCCGGGAGTGGGTTCGTCCTCCGCGCCGGCTGGTCTGGGGCTCTTATCCACCCCCTCGCCAGAGAGAGCCAAGAAGAAGAGGGTGCCGAGGAGGAAGGGGTCGAAGGTCGGTGGGCCGAGCCAGGTGCCCATCCTCCGGAATGTGGTGACAGGGTCGCCTGTATAGCCGAACCCGTTCCGACGGTACCCCGACGATCTCTCCGATAAGGCGCTATATGGAGTTCAGCCGTCCTCGCCGAGCCGAAAGATTCTGAAGATGGACGCGCTTCCGACTGTCTTGGAAGCTGGTGACTTGGAGGTTGCGCAGTCGGTGTACCACATCGGGGCCGGTTACGAACTCATGTTGCCGAGCCCTAGCCTCCGCCCTACCGACCCCCTGCCTGCTTGGTACTGCGTCTTCCCTGTGGACGCCTTCGGCTCTAGACTGAGGTTGCCGGTCCACCCATTTGTTCGGGAGATGCTGAATTGGGCGTCTCTGGCTCCGATGCAGTACGGGCCGAATTTCTGGAAGCAGATCATCTGCTTCGTGCTGCTGTGTGAGGAGCAGAAGGTGCCCCTTAGGTTGGACGTGTTTCGGGCGATGCTGGGGATCAGCTCGTCGGGGGATTCGGAGGGGATTTACTATGTTTCGCCTCGGAGTAAGGGGAATGTGGTTCATGGTCATCCGGACTCCATCAAGGAGTGGAAACGAAAGTATTTTGTGATCCGGAGTGAGGAGCCTTGGGACATCTCCACTCGTTGGAATCACTACAAGCCGGGCTTCAAAGCGCCGAGGCCGAAGGACCTGACGGCCGAGGAGTGGAAATTTGTTGAGCGCCTCTGCCTGTCGCACAGCATCAGCTGGCCGAAGGTGACGGAGGGTCACCTGGCGAGCGTTGGACTGAGCCCGGCTGTGCTTTGTATGTAGTTGTTTCTTTCTCTCGGTCTTATTGTTCTTTTGAGCTCATTGTCCTTAATGGGTCTTTTTGCAGGTATGGATCCAGAATCAGTCAAGGCTCGGAGGCTCGCCTTGAAGCAGAAGAAGGCCGAGGAGGGGGGAGACGCGAAGAGGGCGAGGGGGCCTCAGGTCGCATCCGAGGCGACGCTTCAGCCAAGGGGCAAGAGAACTTGCTCGGAGACGAGCAAGGAGGTGGCTGCTCAGGGGAGCTCGGGACAGGCCAAAGTTTCCGAGCGCAGCAAGGGGAAGGGTCCCCTGGTCGAAGGCGAGGGAGAGGACAAGGTTACGGAGGAGCTGCGACGGCCGTGGGTGCCGGACTGGTCGATACGGGTGGGGGATTGTCTGACCCGTGGGGCCCAGGCCGTCGAGGTGGCAGAGAAGTTGGCGACTCCCCGGGACCGCACGGAGATGAACACCGAGACCTTGGAGCAGGCGTACACACGCCTCGCGCAGGCCAATGTGCTGGTAAGTCCGCCGAAGACCCCTGACGTCGACCCTCCCGTCGTGGATTCGGCTATCGATCCACCCGCAAACTCGGCTGATGCTGAGGTGATAACATAGGCTGCTTGCCGCTAGTTTGTCTTTTTCTTTCTTTCAATTGTATTTGCCGAACGCGGACTGGCCACTGCAATTTTGTATGATGATTTCAATTTATAAGAGTGGATTTTTTGATTGGCCAAGTCTTTTGTACTCGGATTTTTCTGGACCCCATTTGTGGATGTGTTTTGAGCCGTGGTTGGTTCTCTTTTAGGTAACGGCTTTCCTTCCCGAGGCGGACCCCCGTCGCTCCGACGTGGCGTGGCTCCGGAGTAAAATCAAGGTTCTGGAGGCTACGTTGGTCCGTTATCGCAAGGGGACTCGCGATCAGGATGTTGTCTTCAACTATTATCGAGAGAAGTCTGAGGCTCTGAGTGCCGAGGCGAACCGACTGAAGAGGGCAATGGTAGATCGGGACCTCGGAAGTGCCGGCCTCGGGTTCACCATGTCAAGTGCGTCGGTGCAGAGGCCCTCGTCCGAGAGGCTTCTTCTCGACGTCATAGTGGAGAAGGAAATGGAGATACAACGGTATAAGACGATGCTAGGTGTGTCCGGAACGAGGATGGCATCCTCCTCAGGAGATCGGCGAGCAGAGGGGGTTCCTTTGGCGCTGCTGCAGCTGAAGCGCGTCCGACCGACTGATGCCCAGAGCTCCGTTGCCGGTGTGTCGACTGTAGCCGACTCTAAGGACCATCATGACGAGGAGAGAGGTCCAAGTCGTTCGGTTGGAGTGGGACTGCCATTCCTCAGACCCGAGGGGCCCTAAGAGTGAATTCCTTTATTGCGAGATGAGTGGAGTGGTCCTGTAAACAATCTCTATTTGTTTTCCAGAACTTAATAAGGGAGTATGAATAAGGGATTTCTTTTCATTTGTTGCCTCGGCTAATAGCCTATTGATTGGTGGAGGTGAGGTTCGGCTCTGCCGACCCGTGGGGGGATCGGCATCATGGGTAGTGGCAGGCTTTATGGCGACTCCCTGGTCCGAAGCCGATTCGGACCTACCGAGACGTTGGGGACGATACCGGAGTGGGGACTCGGGTGCCGATCCCATTGTCCGGTGTTAGGTCGGACCTGCCGAGGCGTTTGGAGTTGACAGAAAGAAGATTTTTTCATATATGATAGGGATGGGCGCTAAAATGGCCCTTTACACATGAAAGCTTACAAAAATATTATTTACATTAGCTAAGCCGGGACCTATGACCGTTCTTCTAGGAACTTCATAAGGTGCTCGGCGTTCCAGGGCCGCTTGATCGCTCGACCCTCCATGTCCACCAGCCGATAAGTGTCCGGCCGTATGGCCTCGGCCACCCTGTATGGGCCCTCCCAGTTGGGGGCCAGCTTCCTCTTCTTGGTGGGATCGGAGACGGATAATTTGCGCAACACTAGGTCTCCGGCCTTAATGTCTGTTGGGCGGACCTTCTTATTGTAAAACCTCTCGATCCGTTGTTGATAGATGTTTCTTCGGACGGATGACTTTTTCCTGACCTCGGCGACGAGGTCCAGGTTGGCCCTTAGGCCGGATGAGTTGTCCGCTTCGTCGAAGGCCATGATCCGGGGAGAGGGCAAACTGATCTCCACGGGGATCACTGCCTCGGTCCCGTAGGTTAGACTGAACGGTGTTTCTCCCGTGGGGATCCTCTTGGTGGTTCGGTGCGCCCACAGCACGCTGGGCAGCTCTTCTACCCACAGCCCCTTGGGGGAGTTGTCGAGGCGCTTCTTGAGGTCGTCAAGGATTTGCCTGTTTGCGTTCTCCGCTTGGTCGTTGGACTGAGGGTGGCATATGGCGGAGAAGCGTTTCTGGGTGCCGATGTCTTCGCAGAACTTTCTGAAGTTTTGGCCTGCGAACTGGGTCCCGTTGTCTGTAACGAGGACCTGAGGGATCCCGAACCGACAAATGATATTCTTCCAGAAGAACTGCTGTGTTTGGCGCTCGGTGATGCTGGACAGTGGCTCGGCCTCGAGCCACTTCGTGAAGTAGTCGATGGCGACTATCAAGAATTTCCTTTGTCCTGTTGCTACGGGGAAGGGGCCCACAAGGTCCATGCCCCACATGGCAAATGGCGTAGGACTAGCCAGGGACCGGAGATTGGCTTGAGGAAGCCTCTTGATAGGGGAGAACCTCTGGCAGGGGCCGCACCTCTTGACCAGGTCTTGTGAGTCTTGGAGCATGGTGGGCCAGTAGTAGCCCTAGTTCAGAGCTTTTCGAGCGAGGGACCTGCTTCCCATATGGCATCCGCCGATCCCTTCATGAAGTTCCTTTAGCACGTAGCTGGCTTCGTCATTGGTGAGACAGCGGAGGTACGGCTTACCATCGGCCAGTGTGTATGAGCGTTTGAAGAGGATGTCGTCTATCATGACGAACCTCTCAGCTCGGATCCTGACCCGTCTCGCCTCGGCCCGGTCTTCGGGGAGCTCGCCTCGGACCAAGAATCTTCGAATGGGATTGGTCCAGTCGTCCGGATCGACACTGCCTTGGTCGTCTCGCACATTGCCTTTTGCTCTTGGTCGTTGATACTTGGCTTTAAGAGGATTTCGATGAGTACCGTTTGGTCGAGGCCCTTGAAGGAGGAGGACGAGAGTTTTGACAAGGCGTCTGCTTGGGTGTTCTGCTTTCTGGGGACCCTAACAACTGTGGAGCGGCAGAAGGATGCTAGGAGCCGTCCGACCACGGCCAAGTATCGCACCATCCGGTCGTCGCGAGCCTCGTATTCACCGGTGATCTGATTGACCACGAGCTGAGAATCACTGAAGGCTCGGATCTGCTTGGCTCCGACTCAGTGTTCTAGGGTCAGTCTGGCAATCATGGCCTCGTATTCCGCCTCGTTGTTAGAGGCCGGGAAGTAGGCCTCGTATTCCGCCTCGTTGTTAGAGGCCGGGAAGTTAAGGCTGAGGGAGTATTGAAGGAGGAATTGGTCGGGACCTCGGAGGATGATTCCGGCACCACTCCCGGTTTTGCAGGAGGATCCTTAGACATAGACTTCTCAGATTGGGTCCGACTCTTCGACGCTCGGCTGCTCAAAAGCTGTGCACTCAGTGATGAACTCGGCGAGGGCCTGGCCTTTGATCGCCGTCCTCGGCTGATAGCCGATGTCGTATTGGCTGAGCTCTATTGACCACTTGACTAAGCAGCCAGAGTTCTCCAGCTTGTGGAGGATGGTTTTCAATGGATGGTCAGTTAGAACTTGGATGGAGTGAGATTGGAAGTAAGGGCGGAGCTTTCGGGCCGCCATGACCAGAGCATAGGCCATCTTTTCGATTCTTGCGTACCTCGTCTCGGCGGGAAGTAGGACCTTACTCACATAATAGAGCAGCTTCTGAACCCCGTCCTCTTCTCGGACGAGGACGGCGCCGAGGGTGCTGTCCGAGGTGGAGAGGTAGAGCCACAGGGGTTCGCTCGGCTTGGGTTTGCTGAGGAGAGGAGGGTTGGCGAGGTATTGCTTCAGCTGTTCGAAAGCTTCTTGTTGAGGGGCACCCCATTGAAGCCCCCTTTGCTGCGCAGAGCCTTGAAGAAGGGGAGAGATTTCTTCCCTGATTTGGAGAGGAAGCGACCGATGGCCGCCAACCGGCCTGTGAGTCTCTGCACCTCCTTGACGTTCCGGGGTGGGGCTATGTCTATTATGGCCTAAATCTTCTCTGGGTTCGCCTCGATGCCGCGCTGGCTGACGACGAACCCCAGAAACTTTCCGAAGGAGACCCCGAATGCGCACTTGGCCGGGTTGAGCCTCATGTTATGGCGCCGGAGGATTCCGAAGGCTTCCTCGAGGTCAGCGACGTGGTCCGGCCTTGCCCGGCTTTTGACGAGCATGTCTTCGACATAGACCTCCATGTTGCGGCCGATTAGGTCTTTGAAGATTCGGTTCACGAGCCGTTGATAGGTGGCTCCGGCGTTTTTCAGCCCGAAGGGCATAACGCGATAGCAAAAAAGACCCTGGTTGGTGACGAATGAGGTCTTCGCAATGTCAGGCGGGAACATCCGGATTTGATTATACCCTGCGAATGCATCCATGAAGGACAGCAGCTCGTGTCCCGAGGTCGTGTCGATCAGGGCGTCGATGCTGGGGAGGGGGAAAGGATCTTTAGGGCATACTTTGTTTAGATCCGTGAAATCTATACAGATCCGCCATCCCCCGGTCGCCTTTTTAACCATGACGACGTTGGCCAACCACTCGGGGTAGCTGACCTCCTGAATGAATTGAGCGGACAAGAGTTTGTCCACCTCTGCTTTCACAGCTTGCTGCCTCTCCGGGGCGAACTTGCGCCTCTTCTGAGCGACCGGCTTGGATCCCGGAGTGACGCTCAGCCTGTGCATGATCAGGTCTTCAGAAATCCCAGGCATGTCAGAGGGCTTCCAGGCGAAGAGATCGACGTTGCGGCGGATGCAGTCAACCATGTCCGCCCTCAGACCTTCGGAGAGCGAGTGGCTCACTCGGAACCACTTCGATTTGTCTGCGGCCCCGAACGGGACCGCTTCCAGCTCGTCGGCTGGCTCTGGAGTGGAGCCGTTGCCCTCGGACCCGAGCTCGACGGCGTCGAGGGGGAAGACACCCCCTCCGACGGCGGTCGTGTAGCAGGACCGCGCCGCCTCTTGGTTGCCTCGGACGACACCGACCCCTTGTTGGGTGGGGAATTTTAGCTTTAAGTGATAGGCTGATGGTACCGCTTGAAGGGAGCACAGCCCCGGTCGGCTAAGCATGGCATTGTACGCCGCCTTGACGTTCACCACCATGAAGTCCATAGACTCGGTCCGCTGAATAGGAACCGAGCCTGCGGTGACGTCGAGGGTCACGATCCCCTCTATGACGACAGGGACGCCAGAGAACCCGTGCAAGGTGTATCCAGCCGGTTTAAGCTTGCCTCTGGGCAGTTTGAGATTCTCGAAGGCTTCGAGAAAGAGGATGTTTACTGAGCTGCCGTTGTCGACGAGGATCCGGCGTACTTCACAATTAGCCCTGTGGAGGCTAATGACGAGGGCGTCGCAATGGGGGAGGCGGACGCCCTCGAGGTCCTCTCCGGAGAAGGAGACGGGTACCATTTGCAACCGAGGTGAGGGGAGATCTTGGACGGCGTTTACCTCGCGGACGAAGGCGTTCCGAGAGGTATTCGACTCTCCCCCCATCGGTCCCCCGTGGATGCAATGCAGGATTACCGGGGTTCCGGTTCCCTCGGGGTCGGGATCCCGCCCCTGAATGAACTTTGGAGTAGGGATCGGAGGCGAAGGCCTCCGGTTCTGGTTTCTCGTCGATCCTGTTGGTTCTCTCTCATGAACTCCCGGAGGTACCCCCGTGAAATGAGGGCCTCGATTTCGTCTTTCAGGGCCCGACACTGGTCGGTTTCGTGCCCATGGTCTCTGTGAAAATGGCAGTAGAAGCGTTGGTCTCGCTTCTTGTTGTTGCTTGGTCGGGGAGGGAGTCGGACAAGGCCTTTGTCCTCGATTTCCAAGAGGATGGCAGACATGTTCTGTGTCAGCGGGGTGTACCTTTCGAAGCGAGGGACCGGAGGTACCCTCTTCGTGCCGACCCCTTCCTTTGCTGCCTTCCTCGCAGGTTCGATCTCATCGACCCTGCGCTTGCCTTTTTCTACGACTTCTTTGCTGCCCTCTGGGTTTAGAGCTTCTTCAGCTCGAATGTATTTCTCGACTCGATTGAGAAGGTCGGGAAAGTCCAGAGGTGGTTTCTTTGCCAAGGATACCTTTAGCTGGTTATGGCGGACGTTGTGCCGGAAGGCTGCCGAGGCGACCCCGGCGTCGAGGGCAGAGACGGATCTTGCCTCGTTCATGAATCTTTTGACGAAGTCACGGAGTGACTCCCCCTCCCTCTGGCGGAGGTCGAGCAGGGAGGCGCTCGTCTTCTCGGCTTTCCGGCTAGTGACGAAGTGGCCCAAGAAGTTGGCTTCCAGCTGATCGAACGAAAGGATTGAGCCTGGGGAGAGTTTGGAGAACCACTCCCTGGCCGGACCCCGGAGGGTAGCCGGGAAGGCTCGCACAGTTGGGGATCCGAAGCGCTGTGAATCATCATGAGGGTCTTGAAGCCCTCCATGTGATCAGCTGGATCACCCTCGCCGTTGTAAGTCTCGAATTGCGGAGGACGGAAGTTCCGGGGGATCTCCGCTTCTAAAATGTTGACGGAGAATGGCGGCCGGGAAGGCACTCGGCCTAGGACGGGGTTTGGATTCCCGTCGCCGATGCGCTCGAGGCGATTCTCCATCTCAGTGAGGCGACGGAGTACCTGGTCTGCATGCTCCGGTGGAGGAGGCGGCGCGTGAGTGTAGCTCCTTCCTTCGCTCACTTGACGGGGTCGGTCGAGCGTTGCGGACCTTGGCGCTCCGTGAAGCGCCTCCATGATTTCCTCCCGAAAGCTTCAGAACTCGGCCCTTGTGACCGCTCCGTGGTCGGAAGGGTCGGATCGGGGCGCAGGAATTCGGCCGATGCGGCTGAGTGCCGACGGCCTGGAATGGTTCGGGGCCGAGTTGGAAGCGGTCCCTCCCCTGGCCTGACTAGCCCTTCGGTTCAGAATGACCCGACGAAGGTCTGGTTGCTCGACGTGAGGTTCGCCTTGCTGGGGTCCGAGGTTCGCCCCCGGGTTATTTGATCCTTGCACTCCCGCAGGGGCGCCCTGATTAGGGGGCCCGTTCCGGTGGGAGGAAGAGGCCGATCTCCGGGCCCTGGGAGGCATTGGAAGGCGAGTGTCGGCGGCGAGGCTCGGACTGTCGTCCCTACCGAATAAGTAGAGTTCCCACAGACGGCGCCAACCTGATGCTGTTTGTTTTTGGATAGAGTGTGGATACATCAGGTGTGAGTTCGGACTCAATTTGTAAGAGGGGAAGGGTTCGGTAGCGGACGGTGAGTTGTAGGCTCGCCTCGGCACTGGAGCAGCGGCTCGGATTGCCTCGCCTCGTGTACCTGCAAACAGTCTAGAAACACCGGGGTTTATCCTGGTGGCAGACCCTCCGACGATCTAGTTAGTCTCTGTGAGAGAGTAGCAGTAACTAGGGTTTTGTGGGTGAAAGATTGATTACCTTTGAAGGTGGGTGAAGGCCTGGTATTTATAGATAACCCAACAGGGTTTGGATCCGCTTGGGGGCCGGGTCCGGACCCGAAAGCCCATGGGCCTGACGTGACAAGAGGCCCAGGTAGTTTAGGGCACACGTGGCAGAGCCCAGAGCGATTTAGGGCTGACATGGCAAGAGCCCTAAGTGGCTTTGGAGCTGACATGGCAGATCGTAGGGGCCCTGTGTCTCTGGGAGGATCAGAGGGCCTAGGTTGTGCCAGGTCATCCCCCTCCCTTACCCGGCTGAGTGGACGGCCCGTGAGACCGCCGAGGATCGGAGACCGAGGGTCTTGGAAGGTCGTCAGAACGGGGAGGCAGGTTTCGTGGTGGTGAACTTACGGCTCGGCACCGACCCTGTGGTGGTCCGGGGCCGAGCCGGATTGGCTTGGAGCGAAAAGCCATCATGGACCCAGGCCATTTTTATCCACCCTCAATCATGTTGATATGTTTGGAGCATGTGCAACATTTGAGTCATTCAATAGCAGCTCATTGAGAACAACTATTTGAACTATTAAGGCTGTAAGAATAGGACAATGAAAAAAAGACCAAATGAAACCAAATGACGGGTGTCAAATCCAATCAAAATTATTAAGGTCAAATAGAAATCCCATTCAAAAGGAATCTTCATTAATAGCAGAAAAATGTACATCAGCATCCACAGTCGTTGAATGTAAAAAATAGTAAAATGTATATTTTGTCCATCCAATTCGACCGAAACGTTGCAGTCGTCGAATGGCAAAAAAATGCATAAATTTGTTAAAAAAGAAGCAGATGTTTCGTCTGTAATTAAAAAAATAATTTAGACCGAAAAAATATTAATAAAAAAATACGGGACGAGACATGATGTTTCGTCCCAAAAAGGGAAAAAACAGGAAGTTTTTTTTTTGCAAAAAAAATTTGCAAAAACAAATTTAAAAATTAGTTTGTAAATAATATTTGCAAAAACAATTTAAAAATTTGCAAAATAAATTTAAAAATTTGCAAAAACAATTAAAAATATTACAAAAAGTTCCAAAAAATTTACTGTAGCTGGACGAAGCATGGTGCTTCGTCCAGATTTGGCGGAATTTTTTTTGTAAAAAAAAATGCAAAAAGAATTTTTTAAAAAAACTGTAAATTTTTTTTGCAAAAACAATTTAAAAATTTGCAAAATCAATTTAGATAATTGCAAAAAAATTTAAAATTTACAAAATTAATTTTTAAAATTAATTTTTTTAAAAAATTGGATTGGGACGAAGCATGATGTTTCGTCTCACATTGGGACGAAACATCATGTTCATTCCCACACTTAAATTCGTTTAACAGTTATTTTATTTGGTTTTTTTTTTTTTTTACTTCGGTCGAAACATCATGTTTCGTCCGATCAATTAAAATAATAATTAACTAATGATGTTTCGTCTGCTATAATATGCATTTTCCTATATGGAATGCTATTCGCCCCTTTCTACTGTAGCGATTTTGTCAAAAAATGGCAAAATAGCAAACGACTGTGTGAGCTACAGTAAAAAAAAATGGAAAAAATGACAAATAAGCAAACGACTGTGGATGCTCTTAATGTGATTTGCCCCCTCATTTGTCTTCGAGTCATTTACTGTGTTTTTCACATGTTCTATCATATTGCATCATACAAATACATTATATACATGTCGTTTCATCATTCGTTTATAAATAAAAATAAAAATAAAAAAACAAATCAAACAAAATTATCAGCCAGTCTTGAACACCAGCAAGCCACTGAATCCCAATTTGCTGAATTCGTTCTGAAGAATTATTGAAAAAACAAAGTTTGTTATACATTCCTTGCCCAGTCCTTGCATAATCGAAGTGCTCTCCTCTGATGCAACACCTACCGTCATGCACACATATAACAAAATCTCATTAACTCACTTGGTTTTTAAATTGCGAAAAAAAACACTAATAAATGTCCTTTTTTTTCTTTTCGTAGAACTCAGTTTGCACCTAAGCATCGATGTAATGTTTAGGAACATATGGATGAAAATATCGAACTGGTAAAGAAATCTTGAATGCAACATGTATATAAAGAATATTGGAACTTAGATAAGAAAATGATTCCAACTAATCTTGCCTGAATGACAACAGAGAACAAAACTCATCAATAATGTCATCGATGATGGGAAGATATATAGTATATTTTGAGTTATTACACGGGCTGCTCTTTCTACACTTGTATGCCTTTTTATCTTCATCTTTGTCTTCTTCTTCGTCTTCAACGTCTTCTGATTTTTTTGGTTTTGGTCGATGAGGATGTGGAGGGAAAGGAGGCGATAGAGGACGTGAAGCATCGGGGTGGGTGGACTTTTCAGAGGGAAGGTTGTCGGAGTTGCTGTCCGCCGGCATCTATACAATATATTATGCTAAACCACTTTTGGTCTAAGAATTTTTTTAATTTTTTCTTTTCAAAACAAAAAAAAGGAGAGCAAATGTAGGAGACAACTTTTTACTATTTCCCCATCCAAATTTTGAAGTGCAATCATATCTCTCAATCAAACATTAAAAAATGTGTAATATTGTATAGATGTTACTAGAGATTTTTTTTTCAAAAATAGTTTTGTTATTTTCTTACTTTTTAAAAATGGTAGGAAATTGTGTGTGAGAGGAGATGAAAGAATTTTTTCCCAAACTACCCTACTTTTTGAAAGTTTTTTTCCAAACTGTCCTACTTTTTTTAAAAATTTTCAAAACGACCTACCCGCTTTCTCAAAAAGCGAGTTTGAAAAAAATTCCATCGCTTTTTGAAATAGCGAGTGTGAGGCTTTGATTTTCTCTGGCCAAGACTCGGTGTCTCAAAAAATGATGAGATTTTTTTCAAACTCGCTTTTTTTAGTTTTTAGATAGCGAGTGTGTTGAGAGATTTCCAAAGCCTAAACTGGCTTTTTGAAATTTCTCAACTCAACCGTCGCTTTCTGAGAAGGCGAGTCACTTTCTGAGAAAGTGACTGTTGAGTTGAGAAAGTTTCAGAAAGAGAAAGAGAAATTATGATTGATTAATTCATAGATGTATCTGAGCTTTGATTGATTAATTCATAAAAATTTGCATCCCACCCCTAGGACGCAGAACCAAGTGCAGGGTTGACTCCTTCTAGATGTTGTAGTCTGCGAGGGTCCTGCCATCCTCGAGCTGCTTGCCGGCAAAGATCAGCCTCGGCTGGTCAGGACTCAGGAGGGATACCTTCCTTGTTCTGGATCTTAGCCTTCACGTTATCAATTGTATCTCAGCTTTCAACCTCCAAAGTAATGGTCTTGCCAGTGAGGGTCTTCACGAAGATTTGCATCCCACCCCTGAGACGGAGGACAAGGTGGAGAGTGGACTCTTTCTGGATGTTGTAGTCAGCGAGAGTGCGGCCGTCCTCGAGCTGCTTGCCAGCAAAGATCAGCCCTGAATCTTGGCCTTAACATTGTCAATAGTGTCAGATGACTCCGCCTCGAGGGTGATGGTCTTCACAAAGATCTGCATCTGCAGTACAAGAAAACAAAATTTACAGGTTGGTTAAACTATATATTGAATAAAATGAAGAGATGTACTAAAGTTCAGAATAGAAGGATCATTCAAATAGTTAATGCTAGTTTAATCAACATATAAAAGGTCATCGTTATTTATGACAAAGCAAGGACATAAAAAAAGATGGGGACTGTTCCAACTTTATCCACGAACATGCTTGGGCTATGTTCCAATGCCAGGATTGCCCTAAACACCTTTCAAATATCATGTCATATTCCATAAAATTTAGTGAACAAAAGGACTACGACATCAAATGAGATAGTTTGATGTACAACTGCATAGAAAACATCGGAAGAAGATAAATGGGATCAATCATAATTAATCAATCAAAATTAATCAGTCATAATTTCTCTTTCTCGTTCCGAAAATTTCTCAACTCAACACTCACTTTCTCATAAAGCAATTGGACCAGTTTAGGCTCTGGAAATCTCGCAACACACTCGCTGTCTCAAAAAGTGAGTTTAGAAAAAATTCCATCGCTTTTTGAGACACCGGGTCTTGGCCAGAGAAAACCAAAGCCTCGCACTCGCTGTCTCAAAAAGCGATGGAATTTTTTCCAAACTCACTTTTGGAGAAAGTGAGTAGGTCGTTTTGAAATTTTTTTTAAAAAGTAGGGCAGTTTGGAAAAAACTTCCAAAAAGTAATGCTGTTTGGGAAAAAATTCGAGATGAAATCAGTCCCCCTCTCTCTCTCCTCAGTCCTCACCATGTTGCTATACTCACCCTCAATAGCCTATTCGAATGATCCAATCAATTAGCATTACCAAGTACAGCTGGAAAAGTAAGGATTCGAAGATCACTCGAATCGCCAATAATAAAAAGTCGAAGGAGCAAAAATCAAATAAATCGCATATAACCACGCATCTTATCCAACAACAAAGAAACAATGCAATAATAGATCCAGCGCAGGCAGAATGGCAATATCAGACAGAGAACACACACATCGCACAACAAAACAACAACAACAACAACAGTATAAAAATTAAAAAAAAAAAAAACAAAAACCAAAAAAAAAAAACAAAAAAAACTGGACCTAGCAAAATGCGAAATTCAACAGCCCACAATGCCCCCAGAAAATTGTTTCGAATTTCCAGAATTTTCGGGGGAAAAAAATGGGATTTGTAGCCATTCAATTCCCTATGGTAATTTAGTCTTGTTAGACATTAAGAATTCACATTTGAATTAGACATACATATTATTTGAACTGTATTATGATTGATCCTCTAAATAGTACTACAAAGATGTGCCCTATATGCACGTGTTAGAATTGTCCAGGTACTAATTTTTCTGTGCTATCCAATACCTATGGAAATCTATTCATAAGTTACAGTAGTAGGTAATTTCTGAATTACTAATTTGTAGTGTTATGTTCGACAGTTTTTGTGCACATCATCTCTTTTTACCACCCCCAGTTTGGCAGCATCTCAGAAGCAGATTCTGATCAACGGCAAAGTAGGACCGATTTCTGAAAATTTGCTACATTATATATATTGATAACAAAGCATGAGCAAAGGTGAATGATTTCGATGCATAATTGTATCTTTCCCGTTGAACCGAATCAACCAGACTGACCTGTTCCCACCTCTTAATTTGTTTGTCTACATCTGTTTGATCCATGAAAATTGGTTACAAATTTCTATATTAATGTCTAGTTTCTCGGTCCCTATATATATATATTATGCTGTTTTACATATATAGGTCAATAATCAAATGAGTGAATCTCATTTTAAAATATATTTATTTATACATATAATAAGTTTTTAGTTGCTTCTCTATCTCTCTTGGTACGTTCACTCCTGATTCTGATTGTGCCCATACAGTGGCTTCCAATATATGCGGACTAAGATTCGTGTTATAAAATCAGCTGTTATATGTTCATGCCCATTTTCTCTCTTTTCTGCCATATGGATATTCCATTATTCCCCATAAATATTTATTGGGCCGCGGAGCGAAAGGTGAAAGAACAGTACCATATATGCATGCTTACATGGAATTCGTATTCTTAATTTGTTAGACATTAATCTCGAAAATTTGTGTGGTAGTTCGAACAGTCACATTGTGGAGTTATTAGGTATTCTGTTTCTGTTATTGCTAGGTGCATGGTACATGTGTTTTTTTCTTCTCTTTATCATCTTCAACCTCTTAAGATAGACATATAATTACGTCTAGATAGGTAGCATTACTGGACTGATATTCTTAACCTGTTATCCACAGATTCTCATGGTTGGATTTTACTTGTAACATCGGCGTCTTTTGTTTGGTTTTCACTTTTTCTAAACCTATTATTCACAAATTCTGTTGATTGGGTTTTTTACTTGTACCAACAGCTAGCATTTCTTGCTTGCTTAGTTGATATCTATTCTTTTGTTCGTATTTTTTTTGTGATAAAAGATGACTATTGTCATCGCTTCATTAACGATAAATTAACGAAACAAAATACATCGATAGCAATATTACAATCAACTTAGTCCCCAAAATACCTAAAGAACAACATCAAAGATTAAAATCTGAACATAACTAAACCAGCCATCGACAAAAGTAGACCCACTCTGTCGACTTGCTACCATTCCTGATCCCCACCTGCGCTTTACTCTTGATCTCCCAGGCGCAATCTTTTGTTCGTATTTACTGTCTCAGATTGCATATATATAACACTTTGTGATCCAATTATACTCGTCGTTTCTTCTCTCACTTATTTATTGGCTAGATTTAGAATGTAATTTTGGATGGAAACATCAACCTTGACACATTAACTTTTTCTTCTATTGCCGTTACGCTTGGACTGTTGTGGTAATGAAACAAATTGTAAGAAAGAAACTTGTTCGATTTGGCATCTTTTGCTTATTTACATCTATTATTTTGTTCTTATATATACGAATTCTGATTGCTTATTATAACCCTTGGTGATCCAATTACACTCAACTTTTGTTCTATTTTTTTATAGGCTAGTTTTAGAATGTACTTTTTGCTGGAAATATCAACATTGAATTTTTTATTCTATCGGAAAACAAACCGAAGAAAATGTGGCATACGATGAAATTTGCTCATATGACAACCTAAAAATTCTACCCCTAATTCCAAATACACGATTCACACCGTTTAAAGTGTTCAACATGTCATAAAATATAAGATGACGAAATATTATTAAAGTTGAATGTGTTTTGCCCATGTATTTATAATTGCAATAGTTGTATTGCTGAAAAATCATTTATTTCGTAACCTCACATGTTGAATGGACAAAACATATTCAAATTAAGTTCTTTTTCTTCCCTCTATGTTTTATGCCCAAATCGTGATTTTTAATTGCGGATAATGAATTTTTAGTGTGCCTTTGGAGGAAATTTCCTCCTATGGCATAGGACCTCAGTTTCATGCAGTTATGCCTGGCTTCTTGTGGTACTGCACGGCAAGAAGTTAAGAGAAAGGAAACAAATTTTATAAGAAAGAAACTAGTATGATCTTATTAGTGCGACAACGAGATGTATAATCAGATGATTGCATACCAACAGGACCATCACTTTCTTGCAGCTCCTTATGTATAGCTTACAATTTCTTGTTGAGTGAAATCCACAAGCTGCTTCTATCACTCGATCGTTACTCAAAATTTCCTGGTAAGAACAGTAAGGACTAGTATCTAGTTTGTATTCGGTTAAAATTAATGGTTTATTTCCAGCTTTTGAACCTTCGAATTATATTTTTGAGTCATATCCTTTCGGTTATGTTGTTATACTTGGACTTTGTCCAATCTTTGTGGGTTGTTTCATTATTTCTCATTAATATAGATAACAAGATGGAGTATATATTACTTATTCTGATGCAAGATAACCATTTATAATATTCTTATTGTGAATGGGGTTAAGAAAGAATAAAGTCAAAGGTGAGTGGCTATGAACTATTGGTGCGAAACAAAGATGTAATCTTGGGAAGATGCATCTGGAATCTAGAGACAAGCTGAGAGTTGTATTATTTTAAAGATATTGAACAATAAAGAACAAGTTGGGAGTTTGTTTATGCATGCTACATAAGGGTTTGTTGGTCAAAAAGGGATGATGCATTTAAGTGGTAAATAAGGCTTGGCACCAAGGAAGGCCCAAAAACAAAAACAAAACATTGGAAGTGGACCCACCACCCTGATGCTTGTTGTTTTGCCGGCAGAATCCTACCATCGTTCTCCTATGGCATCAAAAACTCTCCCACTCAAAAGAAATTCGTGCACCCACTCTCCTCCTCAGTGCCATGCCATCCCCTGTACTCTAGGTTTCATTGCTCCATTCAGTGTCAATTGTTGGTTTTGCAGCCGGTTTGATGACGTGGCAAAGTCGCAGTTAGTGGACATTGATGGGATCTTTCAGGTCATGTCCGTCTCCCTGTGGGCGTCCAAGGGTGCATATATATACATATATATATATATATATATATTCAGCAAATTACATTAGGAAGCTGAAAAAAATACACTGTGAAATTAGACTGGTTTAATTAGTTGGATCAACAGTACAGTACTCAAAGAGATATATAGCTAACATGCACATCTCAGTAAAAGCATGATCGATGCAAGAACAAGAACAGCGGCCGTCCGTCGGTCGCATGTTGTATTATCTGTGTGGACGATAGCACGTACGGTGTTATCTAGTTAAATACGTACAAGGATTTCTTACATATGAGGAAAAAAAATGCGGCAACTATATGTACTAGATAGCTTATGCACTTGTGTTTTCACAAAATCCATGATGAAAACATATGTGATGATCAGTTTCTTATACAATTTATACATCAACGTCCAACTCTGTGAGAAAAATAGAAATTAATAAGGGTTTTTAACACATATATCCCTAACAAATAAGTTAATATCATATATACCCCTCACAAATGAATATTATCGCATTTGCCACTAACAATCTAAAATTCATCTCAAGTTGACACTCAGTTAGAATTATGTCTGCAATTGTAGTATTTCCTTGTGTCGGATTCGATTATGGGATGCTGATACCTGGTTGCATTTTAGTTTCGACAATTGTCTGCAAAAATTTCTCTTGATGTTTCCTCATCTTCTTCTTTATCAATTACCAATTTCTACTGGCAACCTAACTTCACTGTATTTCTGCCGCCCAACCTCCACAAATAATATTCAAACCTCACAGCCACATTATCAACTTCATCCCTAAACCTAAAATCTCAATCTCAGTCTCAATCTTAATCTGAATCTCAATCCCAACTATCTTATAAACTAAGGGATATATATGGTTAATGCTCACATTGTTAGGGATAAATATGATAATATTCATTTGTGAGGAGCATATATGATATTAGCTTATTTGTTAGGGGTACACATATTAAAAACCCAATTAATAAAGCAGTGTGATTGCAGATATACATACGATTTTAATTGCCAGCCTTCTCATCTATTCTTCAACTGAATTTTTGAGGATATATATACCTGTAGTCATGCTCAACTTTGTGGATAACATGAACATTATACCTCTTATTTTGATTTTATATTTTGTTAAATTTTTTTAGAGTGAAGCACGGAAAATTTTGAACCCACCATCGTCACGGTAAAGAAAATAGAAAATTTATTTCCATGAAGACAATTGACTCGGAGAAAAAAGAAAAGAGAAAAAAAACCAACCATGTCACTAATCATCTTTAACAGCATATCATATTCATATGACTAAATATTTATTTTGAAAATACACCTAATACGATTCTGAAAGTTAGGATCGAAATTATCATCGACAGTACATATGGCGGGCCCCACCCCCCATACAAACCAAAATCCCCTCCTCCGAATCCCATACAAATCACATCAAAGAATCCGCAAAATCCCATTTTTCGTAATTACTCCTCCCAAATTCCACCGCGCCACCCTTTCCTACATATATTATACTCTCTCCCATCCCCTCATTTATTCCACCCTTCTATACCTCTCTGATCCCCGCCAAAACACGACACGAACCCCACCACTCACCCACCGCCTACCCACATACCCAACTCCAGAATTATGCAGTCCATCCACCAATTCCCAACAACTGGTATCAGAACTCCAACAACTGGTATCAGAGCTAGTCCCGATTTTGAACACTCCTCCTCCTCCTCCTCCTTACCCCTGAAAGTGCATGGAGCACTTCAGTTTCCAACAACTGGTATCAGAGCTACGACGGTCAAACAACATTCGTCTGATCCCCAACACTCCTCTCCCTTAGTACCTACTGTAAACCGACTCCTTCCCCTCACCAACACACGAACCTCAACCCTAACCCCCTCTGCCACTGTCACCACCACCACCACCACCGAGCCGGTTGAAACAACCACGACCACTACGACGGTAGACTCCCCTTCTGCAGCCTACTGGGACTACCAATTCCTCTTCCTATCCCAACGCGCCGAATCTGAAACCCCTGTCCCCCTCCAAATCACCCTAGGCTCCCTCCCATCCGACTTCCCACGTGGCACCTACTACCTAACCGGTCCGGGCCTCTTCACGGATGACCACGGGTCAACCGTCCACCCTTTAGACGGACACGGGTATCTACGTGCATTTGAGTTCGGATCGGATGGTAGTACTGTTGGTGGAGTACGCTACTCGGCAAGGTATGTTGAAACCGAGGCGCAGAAAGAGGAGACGGGTGACGACGGTGAGTGGAGGTTCACTCACAGGGGTCCGTTTTCGGTGCTGAAAGGGGGAAAGAAGGTGGGGAATGTGAAGGTGATGAAGAATGTGGCGAATACGAGTGTGGTGAAGTGGGGAGGGAAGCTCATGTGCTTGTGGGAGGGAGGGGAGCCTTATGAGATGGACGGGGGCACGTTGGAGACGATCGGGACCGTTGATTTGATCGGGAAAGAGGGAGATCAAGATCGGACGGTGGAGAGTAGTGGTGGTGGTGGTGGTGGGAGGGGAGTGAAGGGGTTGGCGGAGATTGGGGTGGATGTTGCTGCTGGGTTAGTGAAGCCTATACTCTATGGTGAGTACAATTATATAAAATAATGTAAAATAATTAATCTAAGGAGATTAGTATGTAAAATAATTAATCTTAAGGAGATTAGGGGGGTAACAAATTAAATTCAAGTTGGATTAATCTCTACTACTATAATGGGAGAAGGCCTTCGTGTAATTTGTCCATATCCCAATCCGTGCAATGCACGTTTAATTAAACTCTACAATATAAACCAATAAAATACTACAGTACACGTTTAAATTTATTACTCTCTTCCTATCTCTCAAAAAATCAAAAACCAAACCCTCTTCATCTCCCTCTCTCTCTCTCTGCACATGCCCCGTGGGAGAAAGATCATGAACAGTGAATGTGAGTCTATTATTTTACGTGTACCGCACGTGTTTCTTCCATTATAATATAGATAAATAGAATATAAAAAAATATTGTTCAGACGTGCATTTACCAGTAATAATAATAGTAGATTTTTTGGGGGGGTAGATTGTGAGGTTCATGACGTGTACATGCAGGAATATTTAGGATGCCACCAAAGAGGCTATTGTCGCACTATAAGATTGATCCAAAGAGAAAGAGGCTTCTGCTTCTTTCCTGCAATGCTGAGGATATGCTTCTACCTCGATCTAACTTCACTTTCTACGGTATGTCTATTTATGGTAAATATAATTTTATTTTAACATGTTACATCCTTTTCTTATATGTGCATTAGTTAATTAATATTCAGCGCCACATAATATTTAATTGAAAATGAAAATTAATATATATATATATATGCGTATTTACTTTGACATTATGGCTGATAATGAACTGTTGTTGGTCGATTAAAACAATCCTAGGAGCTAGCTTTGATTGTATCCTATGAAAATGAGATTTAAAAGAAAAATCATTTTTTAATAAACAGTTGTTTGATTAAAAAAAATTGGACGAAGCTATTGTCGTTAAACTCATTATTTTATTAAAATAAAATACATGGTTAAGAAATAATCAATTTATATGGGTTAAGAAAAAAAAAATTACATCATCAACCAAACCAGATTATTAGTAAATATATTTTCCTTGAAAACTTTTCAAGTTTACATCAATCCAAATATTCCCTTAGTGCATCCACAATGGTTTTTCTCATATTTGATAAAATGGCAAAATAACATATTGTAAAAATCGCAATTTGCTGCAGTTGTCATTTGCTATATTTTGAGAAAGACGGAACATCTTTTTTTTAAAAAAATTTTTTATTTTCACTCTGATAATTAAAAAAAAAGGTCAGACGTAACAACATGTTTTGTTTGATTCCATTAGAAAATAAATAAAAAATAGGACGGAACAATGTTCCGTCTCCTATAATTTGAGAATCGTCAATTTCGTTTCTCAAATATGAAAAGTAACTGTAGCGTTTTTTGTCAAAATATGGCAAAATAGCAAACGACTGGAGATGCTCATTTATTATAAAATGAGAAAATGGAAAAAATAGCAAACGTGGATGCTCTTAGTGGCTTAATTGTCTCCATTGTTGTTGCTTTACAAGTTAATCCCTAAGCAGCTTGGTTGTCGCCATTGTTGTTGCTTTACAAGTTAGAACACATTACGGATTCGACTTGTCCTCGTTTTAATCCATAATTTCTAATGCCAGCACACAAAGAAAACTAGGACCCTAAAAAAAACACAGGAAAAAGAAGAATTCTATTTGAAGATATATAGAGGAATGCTTCATTGCAAATTAGTGAAGCCGTTGTTAGAAAACAATGGCTTCGGACTTAATATAACTTAAGCCGTTGTTCTTAACAACTGCTTGTCATTTGCTCGTTGTTGCAGAATTTGATAGCAACTTCAAATTGATGCAAAAGAAAGATTTTGTCATTCCCGACCAGTTCATGATCCATGACTGGGCCCTCACCGACAACCACTACATAATCATCGGCAATCGCACCAAACTTGACATACCTGGTATACCTTCTACTATTCCTTCCACATTTCGATCCCCATCAAACTAACTCTTATCTGAACACTACTCAAACAAATATACAAAAATTTGCAGGGTCGATGCTTGCTGTATCGGGTCTATCACCGATGATATCAGCTCTGTCAGTAAATCCCAGCCACCCAACAACACCCATCTACTTGCTGCCGAGATCGTCGGAGGCCAGTAAAAGAGATTGGAGAGTTCCCATTGAAGCTCCATCTCAATTGTGGGTATCGCACGTGGGCAATGCGTTTGAAGAGAAGGATGAAATGGGAAATGTGGAGATTCAGTTGCTTGTTTCTGTCTGCTCGTACCGCTGGTTTAACTTCCAAAAGATGTTTGGTACACCTCCATTTTTCTTGTAATCGTTATGTACGAAATATCCTGTATTTTCATCTTTTTAGTACTGATCAAGTTGGTTCTTGTTTGTAGGTTACAATTGGCAAACTGGGAAGTTGGACCCTGCATTCATGAATGTGAAAAGCAAAGAAATGTTACTGCCCCATCTAGTTCAAGTAAGCGATTTTTTCTTAATAAGTTTTTGTGCGTATATATATAATATATAAGAGGGAATCATTGTTTCGTTTTTGGGTTTCCTTTAGTACTAATTTTCTGCAAAGTGCAGAGAATCTGAATCCTCTTCACCACAAATATAAAGGGGAGGAGAATGTTAATTTGATAATTAGTTTTGAACTTGCTGTAACCTACCCAGTCTAAACCTCACATCTTCACAAATCTTCCATTTCGCTTGACTTCCCTCGTTATTCAAATGACCATAGACCTCCGTAAATTTAGACCATTTATAGAGTTTAACTAGATACAAAATTCTGTATACAAATTCTCAATTTGAATGACTCATCATTCAGTTCAAGTAAGAACATCGACAATATTTCAGATACTTATCAAAGTAATCCTGGCTCAACTACTCCATATTTGATTATTATTATTATTATTATAGGTGTCAATTGAATTGGATGCAAGGGGGAACGGCCTTCAATGCAGTGCTGCCAGTCCTTCAGAAGAATTGGAAAGATCGGCAGACTTTCCGGTCATCAACCCTGTCTACTCTGGTCGGAGGAATACCTACACTTATGCCGGGGCCAGCTCAGGAAGCCGGCGCTTTTTGCCACAGTTTCCATTTGATACAGTGTTGAAGCTCAACAGCGAAGACGGTTCAGTGTCTTCTTGGTGGGCAGGGAAAAGAAAGTTTATCGGGGAGCCTATCTTTGTTCCTAGAGGGACAGATGATGAGGATGGTGGCTACATTCTTGTAGTAGAGGTGAGAAAATTGATGCTCGGGTTTTTCTTGTTGGCATAATTTTATGCAACTTTTTTTTTATTACTGTGACTTTTCTTAATTGTGTATTATTTTCATTTGAGAGCAGTATGCAGTGTCGAAGCAGAGGTGTTACCTGGTAATATTGGATGCGAAGCTCATAGGTAAGGCCAATGCGTTAGTGGCGAAGTTTGAGGTGCCTAAGCACTTGAGGTTTCCTCTTGGCTTCCATGGATTCTGGGCTGGTAGATAGCAGCACTGTCCAAAAGGGCTCGTTTTCTTCTTTACGTGATGAACACCGCTTTCCTCGCTTGATTCTGCAAGTGTTCTGTTCAGTTGAACGCTGTAAGAAATTATGGATAGCTCGGACTCCTGAGGAGATGACGCGCTAGAAAACTGAGCAAAGAGGATCTGAATTCTTTCCGTAGGTAGATCCTGTGTTACAGTCTAGAAATATGGAAATAGAGTCAGTATACGTACAAGTGTTTACATAGTGAACGAAAAGGATGGTGTAAAATTCTGTATATGTAGAAAGGTTGCCATACTTCACGTCTTCTGTTTTTTCAAAAAAAAAAACGAAGAAGAATCTCTACATATTTCTTTCACACTTTCTGTTACATATACTTTCTTCTGTGCCAAATCTCCAATACTAAACCATCATTTACTCTCCAGCTGAAGTACAATGTCCAACCATCTTACACAGTAAATTAACCAGATGTGAAATACACACATCAGCAGCGCTTTGGTCTAATTCATGTAGTGTCAGCCACACGTATAGTTTTTGGCAGATGGTGTGCGAGAAATAATGGTCTGCAGTGCTAGAAACAATCATTTAAAAGAGACTTCGGAAGTGTTACATATGTTAAGCTAATTAGAAGCGAACAATTACAGTGCAGAGGAGGAAGATACAAACCAAAAAAGAAGAAAATAAACAAAGCCTGTACCCATTATACATACCACTTTGGTTCATAACTTGCACATCAATTCCAGCTTACACACAAAATCTACTTGTTAAGAGGGGGAAAATACATGACAAAATTAACAATCTCGATTCCTATCATTATTCAAATATGATATTATCCTGACACTCAGCCTCTCAGCCTACCAAGAAAGACCAAATTGTCAAGAACTATACAGGGTTTCATGTCGGCAAATTGTTGCTAAGCTTGTTGCCCGCGAGTCAGAACGACAATGATTAAGACTACAACAGAGAGCATAAATGATGATTTCACGACGTCAACAAACATGTCCGAGTCCTTGTTCTTTTCGTCGGTATGAAACAGATCATTTACAATCTTCGTAATCCTGTCAAAAAAATCAACCAATTTCCCCTTGGTGCTTTCAAAAATCCACCTCAGTGGTCCTGTATGGTTGTCACTGCCTTTCTCTGAGCTGTGTGTGCTTTGAGCTGCACAGAAGAAAAAAAAACACCACATAGTTTTGTTAACGTTTACTGATTTTTAGCAGGAAAAAAAACAAGCCCAAACTGATCCTCACAACTCAAATCAGAAAGCTTATAAGGCTGCAAATATTTTAGATATAAGGTTTATTTTAACATCTAGAAAAGTTCTCTATCATATAAGGTTGAAGAAAGATAAGCAGACTGTAATGTCCAAGTGGTAAGTATCGAAGAGTAATAATACAAACCTTGATCAAGTGTCTTCTTGTATTCTTGTACCATCTCGTTATTCATGACTGCATCCCATACAGATTTATCACATGATAACGAGACAACCATTTTCTGCATTTAAGACAAGGCAAAATATTACAACTTAAACAAAACAAATCATGTATGAGCGTGCTCCACTTTGTGTTAGTATCAATCACGTTATTCACATAATTTAGAAAGTTGATCACTATGTACAAGTATTTGGATTAGATTAGGTTTCAAGTGGAGTATGTGCGAATGACGAAGTAGCTGCCAGAAAACTGGATTTTACTTTCACATGTTTCTCAATTCATAGATAGGCCTTCATAAGCCTTCAAGGAATTCCACAACAATAAGAATAATATGAAAAACTACTTGATATGGGTAATGAAACATCCCAATTCAATCCATAAAGCCTGCACTCGGGAGCCATTTTTAGAAGTTTTTGAATCCCTCGATTGATCCTATTCAATCACAAATATTTGTTACTGAAGGATATTCTGTAATGCTGAAGATACACATAATACAATGATGGTATTTTGTTTGGAGTTCAGCAGTATAATACACAGCATATAACATGGATTCAGTAAAAGAGCATAGGGTGTGAGCAAGAGCATGATTCCACATTAGAAAAACACTTAAAACCATATGAAAGATAAATAGTGAATACCACCTGAAGAGCTGGATCTACTTGCAACGAACGAAATGCATTAAGCACTTTCTCCTGATTGTAAGATCGAGAAGATTTTAGGTTCTGAAGGTGTAATGCTGGCTCAATCCAATCCGAACTAGATGCATTTAAGTCCTCGCCCAAATAAGGACAGTCAACTTCAGAATCCTGAGGAAATGTAATTGGAACAAATATACTGCAGAGATGAAATTGAACTTTAGAAAACATGAAGAAGTTACCAGAGAGAAGAGATTGCAAGAAAGCTTACTCATAGTTTATATTTGATATGAACTAAAATTTAAGAAATCATTCAACGAGGACGTACAGAAGATACAATTGTTTGGTCTGCCCTACCTACATCCATTAGGTGTTCGGTCTGGTATGAACCCAATTCATGATGGTGATGGACACTAAAGGCCAAGGTGTTCAAAGAGATGGCAAGAACTTTAAGCGTAACGGAGCGATTTAGAACCGATACCACAAGTGAGATGTGGAAACAGTCTCCCAGTTGACGACCTACTAAGATTTTGCTATTGGGCCAGAGTTTGCAAGATACATGTCTCAGATAAAATTTAGGTTCTGATTCAAATTCAATTTGTCAATAGGTCAACAACAGAAGTGATCTAGGGTTTCCAAAATGTGCAAGACTATGCCATTATGATGAAGACATGAGAGGTGAGTTCTTGAGACATCAGCATGTAAATCAATTTGAGATTGATGATAGGAGACATGGGGCACCTTTTGGAAGTTTGAGAGAGTTTCTAGTAGTGAGATAGCAGTAAAGATCTCAAACATAGTTGCACGGTCTTGTGTTGTGAGGTTTTGTTATTGATAGAGGCGTGAGGGTTTTCTTGTGGAGAGACATCAGAGTTCGTGTAAAGAGATCTCTTGTTGAGATTATGTCCTAAAGTCGTATGCTTTGTGTATTTTCTAGTGGCACTTGTCGTTATCTCTGTATATATGCATTTCTTTGAGTTTGCAAGTTTGTGTTGTTTGATCTATTATTTGTCTTTGATCTGGTCCTGGGGTTTCCACAACTAGGAATTCCTTGGCATGCAATAAATTCCTAAATCCCAATGAAAGTATTCAGTATCACTGTGTCAGATTGATATTAGAAGGCGTGAGGCATAATACAGGGTACACAACCAACAACCATCTACAATTTGCAATTTCTGTTGGTTTTCACAACATCTCTCCATTTTTTCCTTAACATATTTTTTCTTATCCAATAATTGCACTCAACCATCATCATATGTACAGAGAAAAACCAACCAACCTCAATTATGCCTAGTGAAAGGATTTTTTTACCAAACTGACCCACCTTTTGAACTATCCACCAAAATGACCCACTAGCTGTTTCAAACAACGAATTTAGTTTAGAAATCTCTCCAGCACTTGGAAAAATTTCGCAAAATCTCCAAACACAAAAGATAAACTCGCTGTTTGAACCAACGAGTTGATTTGAACTAGACTTGTTGTTTCAAAAAGCGAGTCTAGTTCAAATCCACTAGCTGTTACAAACAGTGAGTTTAATTGTAGTAATTTCTCCAATACTTGGAGAAATTTTGCCAAGTCTAAAACACTAAAGCTAAACTCGTTGTTTGAGACAACGAGTAGATTTGAACTAGACTTGTTTCAAAAAGCGAGTCTAGTTCAAATCCACTAGTTGTTTCAAACAACTAGTTTAGTTGTAGGAATTTCTTCAACACTTAGAGAAATTTTGTTAGACATGGCAAACGGGCCGGGTCGGGTACCCATGGGTACGGGTTGCTTGACCCACGGGTCCGACGGGACAGGTCGAAAAGTAACCGCAACTTTTTTTGAAGTTCTTTTCCAACCCGGATCCGGCCCGCGGGTACCCACAAGTACCCATGGGTACCCACCAATATTTCCCGCCAATATTTCATTGTTTATTTTGAGTTTGTTTTGGAATTTTTTTTAAAAAATTAAAAATTTATTTTAATTGAATAATTGATTGAAAACATTAGCAACATGCTATCATTTTTAAAAAAAGTAAAATATAAAATTGAATAACTGAAACAACAAATGTAATCAGGAATCAAGAACGATAATTTAATAAGCTTGTTGTTTGTTGTTTTTTTATGCTCCTTGTTCAAATAAATATATGTATCAACATTCAAAATCCAACTAGCATTTCAATTTATCATTTCATCAACAAAGACAAAAGAGCAATAATTTGTCCAATCGTGAAAAGAAAGAGCAATTATTTTTCAAAGTACACAGACATAATTGAGTCTAAACAAAATTTAAACATAATCAAAAATACAATTGCAAAATCAAAACAATGAAACCATATGACAAGTTTCTAAAGTCTTGAAATTAATGACATTAAAAACAATGAAACCAAATAAAATTCAAACTCAATACACTCAAATAAATTACAACTCAAGTTGATGGGTATTTTATTTAATTTAATTTAGGGCAAAAGCCAAAGTACCCCCCCCAACGTTTGGCCCGAGTACAAAATGCCCATACAACGTTTGAAAAAGTACAATAAACCCATTTCTCCGTTAACTTAACCCCATCCGTTAAGTTATAATTATTAAATTACTTTTTTACCCTTATCTTTTCATAATCAAATCTCTTCTTTCTTTTTTCCTTTTTCTTCATTCTTTTTTTTCAAATTCCGATCGATCCGTCGATTGAATAAATTAGAGCAGAGGAGAGGGGATCTATCGCCTATGTATGAACTTAAGATTTGCTGTACAACCTAATTTTACTAGTATACAACTTGCTAGGCATGGAAGAAATCATGTTGCATTAGATAAGCTTATTCAGTAGCGCAAGAAGTTCTCAGGGCATTCGTGCTTCCGATTGACATTCGTGCTTCCAATTGACTGTAGTAATCATGGATCACAACTGAAGATAATGTGCTTGCCCAGGAACGAACTAGCAATGTAAAAAAAACTGCGTAGCCTAACCCCCACCTCTTTTTCTTTCTCTCGAATGGAACACTAAGCAAAACCTGAATGTCACGCTATAGAAATGGCTGACTGGCTATGTATGACCAATTGTATGTAAAAGCTACTCAGGAAAATGAATACAATCAATAGAAATGCAATGCACCTTTTCATAAATCATTCTGCAATAGCTTCCAAAACTTTTGACCTTGCCTGTGCTTTGTTGAAGGACGGCAAAATGAACAGAGTGAATTAGAAATTGGCAAAAGGCTAGCTGAAGTGCTTAAACTACATACAAATGGTTTCGGTTTGATGGGTAAACTAACTGGTTTCTTTTTATTGTGACTTGGGTGTTTTGAGCTAAAAAAACAGAGTTCAGTTAGCAAGTCAAAGAATGAACTGAGAATGGCCACAAAATTGGATTTAGCGAATGCAAAAACTAGTAGTAAACGAGGGGAAGATAAATCCAAGGCAGCATGCTTCTACTAGCCTATATATCCAGCAACACTATCTTCAAATGATTAAGAGTGGAAGAAGAAGAGATGGATTATATAGCCATGAGGATGATCTTGGTTGCTGTTACAATTCTGATGAAAAAAAAGAATAAAGAAAAAGGAAAAAAGAAAGAAGATATTTGATTATGAAAGGGTAAGGGTAAAAAAGTAATTTAATAATTATAACTTAACGGATGGGGTTAAGTTAACGGAGAAATGGGTTTATTGTATTTTTTCAAACGTTGTATGGGTATTTTGTACTCGGGTCAAACGTTGGGGGGGTATTTTGATTTTTGCCCTTTAATTTATTTAAATACATGGGTACCTACGGGTACCCGTGGGTATAACCGACCCGACCCGCGGGTTCACGGGCCGGGTAAAAAAGTAACCGCTCATTTTTTTCCAAAATTTTCCTTACCCGTACCCGGCCCATACGGGTACACCCGTGGGTACCCACGGGTCACGGGTCAAGATTGCCAGGTCTAAATTTTGCCAAGTCTCGAAAACTAAAGCTAATCTCGCTATTTGAAATAAAGAGTGGATTTGAACTAGACTCGCGGTTTCAACTAGCAAGTGAGTCAGTTTGGTAAATATTTTCATAAAATGGGTCATTTTGGAAGAAAAAAAATCAAGTGAAAGAAGGTCACCAAATACCACCTCGTTAACATCAGATGTCGCCCTGTTAAGGAATGGAGTTAGGATAAATACACTTATTTTTTTAGCGAGAAGTATACAAGTACAAACTTAACACACCTCACACACCTCTAATCTCTACCTTGACTTAAAAGACGACTTTAGTTAACTAAAATGAGTGTCCCACAACAAGAGAAAGAGGTAGCGAGAGAACACATAACTGAAATATAAATTAGATCAACTCGGAGTATGGATAACTCATTTATCTCCAATGTAGTTGAAGGCGTAAGGCGCAACGCAATTTCACAGCCCCATAAAAAGCCTGAGGCGCAAGGCGCAATTTGAGGCGTAAGCCTCACTTAACCGATGCTCATTATTACTTTTTGGGGTTTTTTAAATTTATAAATAAGATTATATAAACAAGATAACATCATAGCAACAAAATATATCATACAATGACCAAGATGACTGTGTAAGTTATCATTTTGTAAAACTACAATGTGTTTCTCTGTAATGTATAACTACAATGTGTTTCTTGTCCCAAAGATGAAGTGATACAATGTGTCCCTCTGTAAAACTACAATAATATCATGTTAATCTTGAATTCATAGTTTCATGTAGTAATGAGCATATAGTATTACAGTAATGAAGATACTTACCATACATCATACAATATCACAGTATTACAGTAATGAGCATACAATAAAGTTACAATAAAATCAAATTAAATATTGCAGTAATGAGCATACAATATTACAGTATTAAAGTATTAGTAAATGGTAAGGTATTTTGAAATATTACAACAACATAAAGTTAGTCAAGCATAAAATTTGGTCATGCTCTACATTGAAATATGATGCAATTTTTTGAATAAGGCATCGTTTCTTGATTATAGTAAATTATGGAATGAACTAGCTTCACAATTTTGTTTCAAAGTAACTTGCAAAAACATCATAAGCAAAGATAGACGAAAAACCCAAGAAAGAAACTATAACAGTGTAAAATCAGAACAGAAAGAAACCAGAATAGGAGTGGAGAGTCTGGAGACTGAGTAAAAAGGCCGTCGGCGCAGCCCATCTGCTTCCGCTGTAGCCGTTGATCTGTTGTATGTTGTCGTGTCGTCACCGATGTTGTTGAGAGGGGGAGGAGATTGATGAGGATAAGTGCAGATTGAGGAGTTAGGGAGGTAGAGATTGGGGTTATAGTTTGGAATTGGAAATGAGGGAGAATTGGGGGAGTTACGGGATATGAGAAGGGTTGAAGATGGATCGGGTTGTGAAGACAAGTCAAGTTGGGTTGGGTCTGTTATGTTCGGGCGCGCATTTTGCTTGAGGCGCAAGCCTCGAGTCTTTGCTAAGGCGCGTCCAGGCGCAATCCTGAGTGAAGTTTCGAACGAAGGGGAGCCTTAACTGAGGCATGAGGCTCAAATTATTGTTAAGCCTGAGCCTTGAGCCTGAGGCGAGCCTTCAACTACACTGTTTATCTCAGCTGTTGTGCTAAGATATCAGTAGTGAACTCTAACACAAAGAAAGGGTCTCCATAGACCCCAAAAAGATAAGTTATGTAAGATAACTCAAGTTATCATAATTTAACGTACTCCACTCTCAAATTACACCCTACATCGTATCAATGTGGAGTGGATGTGTTACCGTACTATAGAGTAAGCATGAATTCATACTAACGGAAAGCAATTCTATATATACCCTAATTTCACAAAAAAATAAAAAAAATAAAAGTATAAAAAAATTCAAGATTTCCAAACAACCACCGATCTAAAAGCAAAGAAAATCAAATTGCTTACTGCTGCATAGTAGAAACCGCCTCCTCGACCTCCTCCCTCGACGGCGCCGGTCCGAAAACAAACCGCTCCAAATACTCCTCTTCCTCAAATTCTTCCCCCACCTTCTCCCACTCCTCCGCATCCAAACAACACGACGAAATCGAGCTCCTACTCATCGACGCCACCAACGACGGCGGCGAAGACGGAGACACTGCCACAACACACGCTGGCTTCGAAACCCTAGCCCCGCTGCCCACAGCCGCTGCCATTTTCTCCTTCGCGCCGCCGCCGCCGTCTCCGCCGGTGACCGCCCGCCCCATCGCCCTCAGCATCCGACCTCCTCCCATTCCCGCCGATCTCCTCATCATCTTGAACCTTCTCTCTCCTCTTTCTCTCACTAGATTCTCAGTTGATAAGATTGGGATTTATTTCTCTTTATCTTCCTTTTCTTATAAAGATTAAAGAGGAGTGGTGAATAATGAAGGCTTGTGATGCTAGCGAGTATTTCTTGTGTTCGTGACAAAGTTTGCGCTTGAAGAAGAAAATCCTATGTTTTTATTCCTATAAATATTTACTATAGGAGGATGTTGTAACCGTTAGATTTGGTGAAGAAGTTCTTGATCTTCGCGCAATCCGTATAGGTATTGTTATAGGGCATATGCACACACGGGTTTATAGGGAAGTTGATGGGCTTGGGTTCAGATAAGGACAGGGGTTCGATGGGTTCGGGTGATTTCCGTGCATGGCACGGGGATTTGGTTGTTTTTATGAGATTGGATTAGGATGTTTGTTTATTGTAATGATAAATAATTAAGTTCGGTATTGTTTTAGGTAATTGGATGAGTGTATGGAATGAAAGGTGATGTGTGCGGAGTTATGTTAGTTGCATTTAGTGATGGAATATTAGAAAGGATTTTGGGATGTTGACAACCTAGTAATAATTGATAATCATAATAACTAATGCTGGTCTAATAGACAAACAAAATAAAATAAGTGTGTCGTTGTCCCGTTAAACTTTTCTTAATTGTTTAAATTTAGTTTGCTGTATGTTTAATTTGTAACAAAATTAAAATTTGATTTAAATCTTTTTGAAATCATCAAAAATGAAGAAAAAACAAACATTTCTTCTTCTTTTATTAACAAGGCCGCGCTGCGGTCACAGTCACCCACACATTATTCTGAATATCAATTAATTAGAAACTAGTATTATACACGTGCACACGTGCACGTGGAAAAATTTGAAGATCATGAAAAGGGTAAGAAGAAAATAATTTCCAAACCGATCCACTTTTGAAAATATTTACAAAACAGGTCTGCGTTCGAAAATATTGTCCCAAGTTAGTCCATAATTAAAAAGAAAATAATTTTCAAACTGATCAACCTTCGAAAATATTTACCAAACAGGTCAACTTTCGAAAATATTTACCAAAGTAACCCAACCCGTGCGTTGCACGGGTTGGGTTACTGACGCGGTTACTGACTAAGGGGTTCTCCCATTATAGTAGTAGAGATTTATTTTGGTACAAATGAGGTTGTAACTCTTGATTTTTTTTGTGCTAGCAACGATGTTTAGCACTTGACTATACTGATACTTACAAAAAAGGGCTTTATGTGAGGTTTAGCCAATCAAAATATGAATCCAACAAAACCCAACAGAGAACCTGAACTAAGTCCATTACAACATCAACCTGGCCGATATGAAAACCCTAGTTCACCATTTTCAAATTCTGCATACAAGTAATTTACACGTGTGATGCACGTCTTCAAAAAAATAAAATAAAACTACTCTGACGTAATAAAGACTCGAATCTGAAAATTCCTTCATATTAGTTATGTACGTGCGCCATATATGTTGATAAATTTACAAATGAGAATAAAGCCTTCTACCATTATAATATTAGATATTAGAGATTAGAGATATGAACCTATGTAACTTACCTGTAATGCAAGTATATATCAGGAGCTTAGCTCAGTTATTCCCTAGTTTCTTATTAATTCCATTTTCTAGCATAGAGAATTTATTCACAGTCACACTCAAACAATATATATAGTTGTTTTTATTTAGTCGAATAGTGACATAGTCACCTTATTTCACTAATGAATTGGTAACGAAACTACACCGATCTCAAATAACCATCCTCCTTGTTAGGAAAGATATGGGCAAAAGCTACCCCACAACTAGAATGAAATTGAGAAAGTAAAAATAAAGTGGATACAAATATTTTACGTGGAAAACCCCAAAAGGAGAAGGGGTAAAAACCGCGGGCAAGGTGATGGGATCAGGGCCGGTCCTGGCCCAGGGCCAACAGGGCGACCGCCCAGGGCCCACTTCAGGGGAGGGGCCCAAAATTTTTAAAATATAATAAATTAATGGTCTTATAATTAATATAATGAATTAATGAGTTTGTAATTAATTTTTAGTGGATGACTCAATTTAGTAATCTCTCTTTCTTTCATTGTCACTTCAACTTCTTCATTTTTTTGTCGCGCCTCGTCATCTTCTTCAAATTCTCACTCTCTCTCTCATTCACTCTCTCTCTCCCTTCCGACATCTTCAGATCTTCTTCAAATTGTTAGTTGAGAATTTTCGTTTGTTTCTTTTACAGAGTTTTTTTCTTAGCAGGAGTTGTAGTTGGAGTTGTAGTCAGGTGTCTCAGATATCAGAGGCGTAGTTGGAGTTATTGGTCTTCTTAGCAGGACTATAGGAGTTGTTGGTCTTCTTAGCACTACTCTGGTAGTTCAGCCCTCTCATGTTATTTTTTTAACTAATAGAATTGAGAATCTCTTTTGCGGGTTTAGGAGGTACTGAGGAAGAAATCACTCCAACAATAGTATTGTCAATAGTATTGTTGATTGATTTTATTGTTAGGCAAGCTTAGGACCAACTGAAATTTGAAGCTTATTTAATGATAAGCTTGATCCTGGGGCCCTGGCCTTATATTTTAGATGAGATGTTTTTTTTTTTTTTGGGGTGGGGGGGGGGGGGGCAAGTGTAAGAGTCGCTGTCACTATACTTAATGAAAAATATGGAGTATTTGGTGTCATAAAGCAAAATAAAGATAATCTTTATTTTTCTGGATATTGTTTTTATGTCCCTCGCCGTTATATTATAATTTATTAATATATATAAAAATACATGCATGTCTATAAAGGGCCTAAATTTTTTTCGCCCAGGGCCTTAAATACCTCAGGACCAGCCCTGGATGGGATTGTACTGCTGAAAGTAGGGATTACAATATTCTCTCTAAATATAAGGAGAGTACAATTTTCTCTCTCTCTTATAATAGGAGAAACACACTCTCATAAATTTGAGGAAAATACAACTATACCAATATCTCTCAGGGGATACAATTTTATCCCTCTTGAGAACTGATATGGCTAAAAAAGGGGTTAAATCGGAACCATCCAAATCGAGCGCGAATCTTGAAGCCCAGGGGTGAAACGGTAATTTCACCTACCAATGGGTCTGAAGCGGGTACGGGTTCTCCTCCTCGAAGACCCACTAACCCGCGAACGGATCCACCTCAACTGGGTGCGGGTCTCAACCCGCAGCAGACCCGGCCCAGAAAGGATAGAATTAGGGTTTCTGATTAAATCCTAATCAACGGCCCTGATTCATATCTATCCCTTCACTGGGGATTAGGGATTACATTCCTTATCTAACCACAAGGATTACATTCCTAATCTGATCCCTGCGGTGCCTATAAATACCCTCCATCCATCTCCATTAAGAGGTAATCAATCTTTTGCCAATTTACGCTCTTTCATAATCATTCCTGGTTACTGACTTGAGCGTCGGAGGGTGCGTCGCCGGGATCAACCCTGGTGTCTCGCACTTTTTGCAGGTGAACGGTGGGAGTCAACGGTCAAACTCAGGCGGATCAGGTTTCAGGTTTGCTATTCAGGTTTTCCTAAGAATCCACAAATACTATCTGTTTACCCCCACACCAGATTTAGCAGTAACAGATTGGCGCCGTCTGTGAGAACGAACGAATAGCAGCCTCCCCTCTTCCCGGTTGTCAGATCTTCTCCAGCCATGCCTCCTAGGAAAGCCAGATCCAGAGGGTCCAACCGAGGACCCAACCCCGATCAGCAACAGGAAGTCCCCCCTCAACTCGCTCAACAGCAGGGGCAACTTCCTCCTCAAGCAGAGGACCCTCTCCAACAGGACCTACCCCCCCTCAGAATCAACAACCTCCTAAGGGTCCCAACCGGCAGAAACAACCTCTCCATCCGGACCACGTCTCCATCCACAATGCCTCTTCGGATTCTATAGCCTCCCACAATCCCCAAGCTTCCGACCTTCGCAACATCATCCTTAATCGGCAGAAGGATGAGGATCTTCGCCGTCGTCTGGATGAAAAGCGGGCCCGAGAGGGAGCCTCCCGCCAGCAACGTCCGAATGAGCGATCTCCTCACCGCCGAGACTACAGAAGGTCCCATATCCGAAGGGGGCGGAGAGAGTCCCCCGAGCATCACAGGAGAAAACCACATTCTCCTGCCGGTCGGCAACGTCCTAGGAACGATGAGGCACCCATCACCCGTGCCAAGTTCCAGCAGTTCTAAGCAACCGTCCTGCAAGCTCTCAATCTCCGCCCCAACAACACCAATGCTCCAAGGATTCCCACTCCTCCGGTCCGAAGTCCTCGCCGACGGTCCCTAACTCCTCCTTCAGCTCCTAGCAACCCCCGGCACATGCCAAGTCCTCACCGCTCCAGGAGCTACCGTCGTCGTAGCCCCCGCTCTCCCTCGTACGAAGACGAGTCTAGAGGCTCGGCTGATTACCGTCGAAGGGATGACACTGTCTACCGCCGTCTCCATGAGATGGAGAGGCGCTTGGGTCAGTTAGACCGAGAAGAAGAACTTAGAGGAAGGACCCTCCGCCCTAGTCGACCTCCCTTTTTCCGAACCATAATGGATGCACCCGTACCAATCGGCTTTAAGCCTCCTCAATTCGAGACCTATTCCGGGGAGACTGACCTTGTCGATCACATCGAAAGCTTCAAGACCCTCATGCTCATCCATCAAGCTTCCGATGCTCTGCTCTGCAAAACCTTCCCCGCAACTCTCAAGGGTCCAGCTCGAGAATGGTACTTTCGCCTTGCCCCTTCCTTAATATTCTCCTTCGAGCAATTTGAGACCCTCTTCGTCACCCACTTCGTGAGTAGCCGCCGAACTGAGAAGACCAGCAATTCGCTACTCTACCTCAACCAGAAGAAAGGTGAGAAGCTGAGAGACTATGTGAAAAGGTTCACAGCTGAAGCCAGGTCCATAGCATCCCTCGACCAGTCGGTCGCTGCAGCAGCATTTCAATCCAATGTCCTCAACTCCAGCCTCCGCTCCTCCCTCGCCAAGAAGCCCCCACAGAACTTCTCTGACCTCCTCCTCCGGAGCGAAAAGTATATTCGGGCCGAAGAAGCTGAGTACCGCCCCAACTTGGAGGGGTCTTCCTCCTAAGAGAAAGGGAACAGAAGAGGAAGGGGCCAAGAAGCTCCAGAAGGATAATGGCGGCCAGCGCCGACCTCCCCCCAGATTTGAAAAATTTACTCCCCTTAATGTCAACATCTCCACCATTCTTATGGAAGTTGAGAAGGAGGGGGTGATACCTCCTGCACCAAAAATGAACACCCCGGCAAGAAGAGGGATAAAGAGAAGTGGTGCCGTTATCACCGGGACCATGGACACGACACCAATGATTGTCGGGCCTTGAAGAATGAGATAGAAGCCCTCATCTAGAGGGAGCAGCTGACCAGGTTCATGAGAAAGGACCGAGCCGACCTTCCTCCCCCGCCTCGGGGGGCTAATAAGCATCCTGAACGCGATGAAACGCCCGACTTCGAAGAGGAGCGTGTCCTACACCTCATTTATGGGGGCCCAATGGGGGGCTCCTTAAACTCCTCTCGAAAGGCGTTCATTAGGGAAGTCAATTCGGTTCACGCCACCCCTCCTCCTAAAGGCCTCGGAGTGCCCGTCACATTCTCAGACGAAGATCTTGAAGGTGTTCGCACCCCCTATTGTGACGCACTCGTCATCAACCTCCATATGGCAAACTTCAAAGTGGAGAGGATCCTCGTGGACAATGGCAGCTCCGTTAACATCCTCTTCCTCGCTGCTTTCAAAGGCCTCAAACTATCCCGAGACAGACTCAAGCCCACCGGCTACACGCTCCATGGGTTCACGGGAGTGCCAGTGACTATTGAAGGGGTGATCACCCTCGACGTAACCGCTGGCAAAACTCCTACTACCCGAACGGAGTCGATGGAATTTATGGTCGTGGATGTCCCTGCAGCTTACAACGTCATTTTGAATTGGCCTGGCCTTGCTGCCCTTGAAGCTGTTCCCTCCGCTTATCACCTCAAGATGAAATTCCCCACCCGGGCAGGAGTAGGGGAAGTAAAAGGCAATCAGGAAACAGCCTGCAAGTGCTACATGACCTCTATCCTTGGTCCAGTCCTCTCCCTCGAAACCCTAGAAATCCCCCATGATGTCGCCCGACCAACGTCCGAGGCGGTGGATGAGTTGGAGGAAGTGCTCTTCTCTGAGCAGGATCCAAGCCGAAAGTTCTTTGTTAGCAAGACCCTTCCATCCGCCCTATGCTCCGACATAGTCCATTGCATCCGAAGGAACCAAGACCTCTTTGCTTGGTCAGCTGCAGACATGCCCGGAATTTCTGAGAAGCTCTTAGTTCACCACCTCAGTGTTGCTCCGGGGTCCAAACCGGTCCAACAGAAGAGGCGCAAGTTCACCCCCGAGCGCCAGCTAGCTATAAAAGAGGAGGTGGACAAGCTCTTGAAGGCCCGGTTCATACAAGAGGTGAATTATCCCGAATGGCTATCAAATGTAGTGATGGTGAAGAAGTCCAATGGGACCTGGAGGATTTGTATCGATTTTACCGATCTCAACAAGGCTTGCCCCAAGGACCCCTTTCCTCTTCCAAGTATTGACACTTTGATTGACGCCACTTCGGGTCATGAACTCCTCAGTTTTATAGACGCCTTCTCAGGCTACAACCAGATCTGGATGTCCCCCCAGATATTCCGAAGACCTCATTTGTGACCGATCAGGGCCTCTACTGCTACAGAGTTATGCCCTTCGGTTTGAAGAATGCAGACGCCACATATCAATGCCTCGTCAACAAGATTTTCCAAGCTCAAATCGGCCAGAATATGGAGATATATGTGGACGATATGCTTGTAAAGAGCATCCAAGGGGCCGATCATGTGCACGATCTGCAGGAGGCGTTCGATGTACTGAGAAAGCACAACATGAGACTCAACCCGAACAAGTGTGCGTTCGGAGTCTCGTCAGGAAAGTTCCTCGACTTCATGGTCAGCCAACGAGAAATCAAAGCTAACCTCGAGAAAATCAAGGCCATATTAGACATGGCCCCTTCCAAGAACGTTAAGGAAGTTCAGAGGCTAACAGGCCGCCTAGCCGCTATAGGGCGTTTCCTCTCGAAGTCCGGAGAGAAATGCCTCCCCTTCTTCAAGGCCCTTAGGGAGGCTAAAGGTTTCGAATTGGGTCAACAGCAACAGGAGTCGTTCGACCAACTCAAGGCTTACTTCGTCAATCCTCCTCCCCTCAGCAAACCAATTCCTGGTGAACCCCTCTACCTCTACCTGGCAGCCTCCGAGCAGACCCTTAGCGCTGTCCTCGTGAGGGAAGAAGATAAGACCCAAAGGCCCATATATTACGTAGGCAAGGTACTTCGGGATGCCGAGCTTCGCTACCCGAGGATAGAAAAGATGGCCTATGCCCTGGTGATGGCTGCAAGGAAGCTTCGCCCATATTTTCAGTCTCATTCGGTGGTCGTTCTTACCGACCAACCGCTGAAGCAAGTGCTCCACAAGCCAGAGACCTCCGGTCGCCTTATGAAGTGGTCTATCGAGCTGAGCCAGCATGATATAACGTATCAGCCTCGGACCGCGATCAAGGCTCAGGCCTTAGCAGAATTCATAGTTGAAAGTATCATCCCCGAGTTTAGCCAAGCAATGAAGGGGCCACCAGTCTGGTTGGTATATGTGGATGGATCCTCCTGTAACGAGGAAAGCGGAGCCGGAATCATTCTGGCAGGCCCAGATGACTTCATCCTCCAATACTCCCTCCGTATCAATTTTAAGGCCTCCAACAACGAAGCAGAATACGAGGCACTCATAGCTGGCCTTGGAATGGCTCGCAATGCAGGGGCGCAATGCCTCCGGATCTTTAGCGACTCTCAGCTGGTCGTAAATTAGGTCCTCGACGAGTATGAAGCGCGTGATGACCGAATGGTTAAGTACTTAGCTAAGGTCAGGAGCCTCATGGTCCTATTTGAAGAAGCTCTCATCCAGCGAATCCCCCAAGAGGAGAACTCCAAGGCTGATGCCCTCTCCAAGCTAGCCTCTTCCTCCCTCCAAGGTCTCGAGCAGACCGTCTTGATAGAGGTCCTCCTGAAGCCAAGTATAGAGGATGAAACTTCCGACCCAATGGAATCCCTGCCTGTCCTGCTTCAAGATGATTGGATGAAACCCCTCATCGAATTCTTAAGGGACGGGCTCCTCCCTAAAGATCCAAAGGAAGCCCGCCGAGTAAGAACCCTAACAGAGCGATACACACTTATCGAGGGCATCCTATATAAGCGCTCCTTCGCACAGGTAGACGGCAGGCCTTATTTGAGATGCCTCTCCCCCGAACAGGCCGACTACGCACTGCAAGATTTTCACGAGGGCATCGGCGGGGCACATTTAGGGTCCAGATCCTTAGCCTGCAAAGTGTTGAATTATGGATATTTCTGGCCCACTCTCCTACAAGATGCCGAACGGCACGTTTGGCAATGCAGCTCATGTCAGAAGTACTCCAGCATCCGTCGCCTCCCACAAGCTCCACTCACTTTCCTATCAAGTCCAATCCCTTTCGCAATGTGGGGGATAGATTTGCTAGGGCCATTTCCACCGGCTTCCGGCCAGTTCAAATTTTTAGTCATGGCAATCGACTACTTCTCAAAATGGATAGAGGCCGAGACCTTGGCCACAATCACCGAGAACAAGGTAGTTCAGTTCTTTTGGAAGAACGTAATCTGCCGATTCGGTGTCCCTCGGGTCCTCATAACAGACAACGGAACCCAGTTTACCGGGGCTGCCTTCCGAGCTCTATGTGAAGACCTCGCCATCCAACACCGATTCTCCTCCGTTTTCCATCCACAGTCGAATGGCCAAGTGGAGAATGCTAACCGACAAATCCTCTCTTGTATTCAGAAGAGGTTGGATAAATGTTCCAAAGGCTTATGGGTCGATCAGCTCCCCAACGTGCTGTGGAACTACCGCACCACAAAACGGACCCCCACAGGAGAGTCCCCATTCAATCTCACCTATGGGTCCAAAGCTATGATCCCCCTAGAAGTTGGTATACCCTCTCCTCGTCTAACGGCTTATGAAGAAGAACAAAATGCCAGAGAGCTCCGAGCAAATCTAGAATTAATTGACGAGATCCGTGAAAGAGCTGCCATTCGTCAACAAAGCTACCAGAGAAGGATCGAGTTGGCATACAATAAGAGAGTCTGTCCTACCGACCTCAAAGAAGGGGACTTGGTCCTCAGAAAGTTAGCCATCTCTTTTCCTGGTCAGAAGAGCAAACTGGCTCCAAATTGGGAGGGACCCTATAAGATCGCCAAAGTAGTTCGGCCCGGGACATACAGACTAGAAGACCTCGAAGGCAGAGAGATCCCTAGGACCTGGAATGCCGACCATCTTCTAAAATACCAAGAGATAGCATCAACGCCTCTCTAAGTATTCTGGGATGTCGAACCGTTCCTCTCCTATTACTTGTATTTTTTTCTTTTATTTCTCTCTTGTAATAACGGCTTGCAACTTTAGAAGCGGCCGACCATTAGTCATCAATAAAGAAAGCTTTTTCATATTTTACTTGTAAAAATTATTTACATCTCTTTGCTTTTACTCTTAACTCTAACGATAGTTCGGAGTCTAACACTTGGCTCGATTCTACTTCGCAAGTTCGCTCTTAAGCGAGCTAGAAGTAGTTCGCCATTCGGAATTGCTCCCACAACTGTTGAATAACACTAAAGATGGTTCGGAGTCCAACACTTGGCTTGATTCTACTTTGCAAGTTCACTCTTAAGCGAGCTAGAAGTAGTTCGCCATTCGGAATTGCTTCCACAACCGTTGAACAACTCTAACGATGGTTCGGAGTCCAACACTTGGCTCGATTCTATTTCGCAAGTTCGCTCTTAAGCGGGACAGAAGTAGTTCGCCATTCGGAATTGCTCCCACAACCGTTGAACAACTCTAAAGATGGTTCGGAGTCCAACACTTGGCTCGATTCTACTTCGCAAGTTCGCTCTTAAGCGAGCTAGAAGTAGTTCGCCATTCGGAATTACTCCCACAACCGTTGAACAACTCTAACGATGGTTCGGAGTCCAACACTTGGCTCGATTCTACTTCGCAAGTTCGCTCTTAAGCGAGACAGAAGTAGTTCGCCATTCGGAATTGCTCCCACAACCGTTGAACAACTCTAACGGTGGTTCGGAGTCCAACACTTGGCTCGATTCTACTTCGCAAGTTCGCTCTTAAGCGAGCTAGAAGTAGTTCGCCATTCGGAATCGCTCCCACAACCGTTGAACAACTCTAACGATGGTTCGGAGTCCAACACTTGGCTCGATTCTACTTCGCAAGTTCGCTCTTAAGCGAGCTAGAAGTAGGTCGCCATTCGGAATTGCTCCCACAACCGTTGAACGACTCCAGCGATAGTTCCCAGTCTAATACTAGGCTGGGCCCTGCTTCGCAAAGCTCACCCTTAAGCGAGCAAGAAGAAAGGACTTCGGGTGCAACAGGCAGAAGCGGAGGCTACCCCCTGCCGCATAAGGCTCACTCATCTTACAAATTCGCGAGATTAAATGATCGAAGCAGAGCTCGGCACCCCTGGCTAAATGCTCATGATGCCGACCCCCAAACGAGCAGAAGACCAGCTCGGGGACCTCGGCATGATGAGCACAGTCACAAACAAAATAACCACACAGGGCCACTAAAAATGCACAAGTCTAAGAAAGAAACATCGTTAAGAGGGGGGACACAATACAAGACGACTCTTCCTTACAACCAGATTACAAGGCATTAAAAGCAAAGATTACAATGCTGGCTTGTTACGCCTAGACTAAATACAAAGGCCTCAAAAATAAGATCTTCAACGCCTCCTTGGCGCAGGGAAGTTCTGCTTCAAGGACACTCGAGGGCGGCGACGTTTGCCTCCGGAACTCGACCCCAAACCGACGAATTGAAACGTATCCTCAGCACTGCTCCTAACAGTCGCTCCGACGGACGCTCTGCTCGATGAAATGGCAACCCCGCTTTGTGCATCCCCCGGACTAGGTTGGCCGATGGGCAAACGGGTCGCGAGCTCATAAAACAAAATGCCCCGCTCGCTATCCGCATGAGTACATGAAGTGCTCCTAACATTGATCGGCCCCGAACACAGTCTAAGGCGAGCCACCTCTGCCTCCAGCTCTGAGATCTGCTCCCTCAGAGAGTCATCTTTTACCTCAAACTCAAAGCGAGGAGGTATTGCAGAGCTCGGGACGCCAGAGCGACTGGCGATAAGATGGCGGAGATGAGTGACTTCGATGCTCTTGTCCACCGTGGCTCTCTTCAGCGCGTCGACCTCGGCCGTCACTTCGTCACGTTCGGCCGTCAGCTTGACCACCTCTGCCGTCAATCCCTCTCCCTCCATCCGAAGGTCCGTCTCTACCGTTTGCAAGTGACGAATCTCAAAGAGCAGATCGTCCCTCTCCGCTGTTATTTTCGATAAAGTATGGCGGATGCACTTGAGCCGTAGGCCGTAACTAAAGGCAGTCGACGAACCATCATCCTCTCCTAAGGGGGCCATCTCGGCGAGCCTGCTCTCCAGTCGCCGAATCTCAATGTCCCGCCGACCCAGGATAAGTTGCAGGTGGTTCCGCTCGCTTATGGCTCTGCGCAACCCCAGCTCGACTTCATAGAGCCGCTCTCGGCACCTCGTCAAGCATAGCCTCGTCGCCCCTAAGCCAACCTCAGAACGAGCGCTTTCCCCCGAGCGAGTAGGCTCGATAGTTTGAGTCACCTCCGCAAGCTGAAAAGAAGTCGAAGCAAACAACAAATTTTCAACACTTAGCCGAATCCCTACACTTAGCCAAATTTCAAAGGTTTTTAAAGAAAGTTATGACAGAGAGAAGCGAAGTCGAGCCCAAAAGGATGTTTTCATTCATTACAAAAAAGCGGTGGCCAGTCCGTGATTAGGCATTACACTTTAAAAACTCAAAAAGGCAGAAGAAAAAAGAAAAGCAAGCGGAGTCAGGACGCGACCTCTTTCCCGGGGCAGCGAGATTGGGTAGGGGCCGACGTCCCTGAAGGGGTCACCATTGCTAGCGGGGTGACCACAGACCCCTGGACCTCACCGACAACCTCAACCTCAGGCTCGACTTCGTCGTCCACTTTTTCTTCTTCTTCTCCCTCCGACTCGGGGTCGAAGCCTTCGACGTGGCCCGGAAACAACCTCCATCCCGAACAGTCCACCTCGGGGTATGCCTTCGACACCCGGGCGAGGACTTTGGCATAGGCTTTGGCCATGTTCTGGGCGAGAAAGCCTTGCGCCTTCACCATAGTGGCGTCCTCGGCCTCCTTCACCGCGGCAGCCTTGGCCTCTGTCGCTTCGGCCAATTGTTTGGCCGCCTCCTCCTTCTGGCGAAGAAGGATGCCCTCCAGCTTTGCGACCAGGCCCTCAAGGTATTCGACCCTCATCGTCCTCCCCTCGAACTCGACCCTGAGCTTGTCGAGCTCGTTCCCCATGCGAGCTTTATCCGTCCGAGCTCGGTCGGCCTCCTGATTCAGCTCCTTCTCCAGAGCCGTCAACCTCTCCGAGAGGTGACCAAAGTGGACAATGATCTGCGACAGAAAACGAGGTGTTCAAAGAGTTAGATAAATTATACATAAGAAAAACCAATGAAGATAAAAATTCAACACTTACCGAGACCGCCGAACGAGCAATCTCGATGACATCGTCGCCTGCCAGCCCGGCCTCCATGGCGGCCCGATCCTTCGGTGTCTCCAGGTGCTTGATCACCTGCATGCTCGCCAAGGAGTTGCCTAGGAACCCGTCATGTTTCCGAACCTGCCAGTCCGGAACATGGATCTTCTTATGCACCTCGGTCAGGAGCTCCTCGGCCACCACTGTCAGCGGGGGCGTCGCCATCTTGAGGGCTGCGGCGATCGGAAAGTCACCAATCTCGGTTGACGCCGAGGCAACTCCTTCGGCCACGGCCGGGCTTCCCAGGGTCTCCACCTCCTCGACCACCTCCGTAACCCTCGGAGTCTTTGCAGTCGGCAACTTGGTGGCCGCCCTCTTGCACTTCTTCAGTGCCTTGCTAGCAAGACTAGCCCTCAATGCCAGCACAGCCTCATAGTCCATCGCCTCTGCATTAAAAACGAAGTTTGTTAGCGGGATACAAGTCGAAAAAGATGAAGTATGAAAAAGAAAGGATGGAAACATAAGAGAAGCCGCGTACTGGGATCTACGTGGCAGAGCCCTCCCCTGAACAGAACAACCTCGATCAGCTCCCGCCAATCGTACTTCGGCCGATCAAGAAGTGTCTGAACTGCCTCTTCCTCTTCGGGGCGAAGCTTTGGCAGCGCCTTCAACCTCTTCGGCACCTCCTCCACCCAACTAGAGGGAATAGGCCAGGCCTCCGCACTCCGCACTATCAAATACTTATCACGCCAGTGCTTTATGGAGTCGGGGCATATAACGAGCCTACCGCCATGTCTCAGGGCCAAGTAATATCGGAACTTCGACCGGTTCGCTTGATGAAGCCGGTAGATTGTCCGAAGTACACTCAGCTCCGGCTCGATCCCGGCGGCTTGGTAGTGAAGCACGAAACTCTCCATGCGTTCGGCATAAGTTGAATGGGGCTTACCCCAAACCACTTAAGAACAAGGGTCGCAAACGGATAGAGAGGTAGCCGAGCCCCGGCGATAAAGGTGTCAACCGGCCAGCAACACACAGTTACTGGCAGCGGCGAGTTGGCCCTAACCCCGGAACACGGCAGCATAAGTTCATACCCCTCCGGAATGTGGAAACAATCCCGGATCACCGCCAAGTCTTCTTCGCTGAGGATCGATACCGTCTCATCAGCCTCGGTCATCTCCCTCACCTCGTTCTCATCAAAAGTCCTCCCCCTCTCGTGAACAATGCGCTCGGCATGTTCCTCCGGGAGTTCTCGAACTCTGTGAAGCCCAGTCAGTGGCCCCGGCAACCTGCCAAATGGCCCCATGCGCTTCGGATCCTCCACGATCGTATCTCGACCAAACACCTTCATGCCCTTATCTGGGCGACTCGGAGTGCGAGCTTCGGCAACTTGAGGGGAGGGCTCAGACCAAGAAGAAGACGACTCAGAGACAGAGGAAAGAGACATATTTATACTTGGAAAGAAACTAAGTATAAATTACCTTAAAGAGATATGTGGTCGGAAACTTCACCAGAGAACGGACGATGATCACCTGAAGCTCTCGCTAAACACAAATCACTGCCTGAGTAAAAAAGTGGAGAAGTGAAAAATGAGAGGGGGGTAAGGTTTTATAGAACGAGGTGCGCAAAACGATGTTAATGGACCCAGACAGCCAGCCCATATACGCAAAGCAACAAAAACAATCTGAACTTGTGCCTTGTTTACCACGCCAAGCGGCACATCGCATTAATTACTATCCCATCTGACAGGAACTCAGAGGTCATCGCATTAAATAAGCGTCACATCCGTCAGAGCTGTCAGAAGTTCAGAAGCCATCACATTTAATGGCTGCCACATCTGTCAGGAGCGCAGAAGCCGCCAACTCCGCAGGGCATGCTCCGCCAAAAACGACAAGTCAAGACTTCGGCTCAAGCTGCCGAGCGTTCTTGGAACCGACCATGTTACATGGAAAGTTGGACTTCGGCACCAGCTGCCGAGCGTTCTTGCCACCGACTATGTTACATGGAAAGTTGGGCTTCGGCACCAGCTGCCGAGCGTTCTTTCCACCGACCATGTTACATGGAAAGTTGGACTTCGGCACCAGATGCCGAGCGTTCTTGATACGGACCATGTTACATGGAAAGTTGGACTTCGGCTCAAGCCGCCGAGCATTCTTGTCACCGACCACGTTACATGGAAAGTTGGACTTCGGCACCAGCTGTCGAGCGTTCTTACCACCGACCATGTTAGATGGAAAATTGGACTTCGGCACCAGCTGCCGAGCGTTCTTACCACCGACCATGTTTCATGGAAAGTTGGACCTCGGCACATGCTGCCGAGCGTTCTTGCCACCGACCATGTTACATGGAAAGTTGGACTTCGGCACCAGCTGCCGAGCGTTCTTGTCACCGACCATGTTACATAAAAAATTGGACTTCGGCACCAGCTGCCGAGCGTTCTTGCCACCGACCATGTTACATGGAAAGTTAGACCTCGGCACATGCTGCTGAGCGTTCTTGCCACTGACCATGTTACATGGAAAGTTGGACTTCGGCACCAGCTGCCGAGCGTTCTTACCACCGACCATGTTACATGAAAAGTTGGACTTCGGCACCAGCTGTCGAGCGTTCTTCCACCAACCATGTTACATAGAAAGTTGGACTTCGGCACCAGCTGCCGAGCGTTCTTGCCACCGACCATGTTACATGAAAAGTTGGACCTCGGCACATGCTGCCGAGCGTTCTTGCCACCGACCATGTTACATGGAAAAAACTATCTCGGACCTCGCTGAACTCCCTCTCCGCACTTACAACCCAGCCGAGGTGCCTCTGCTCTTCGGCAGAGGGCACCGAACCACCCCTGAACTTCGGCCTCCTTGGCAGCGAGCGCTCGAAGGGGTCGGCGGTGAGGTAAAAGCATGTAGGCCGCACAACGAAGGAAACAACCGAGCCATTCGCCAAAAAATTGCAAAGAAAACAATTAAAATTTCGAGAAAGTTAAGGAAAACTCCTGGAAGATAATTATAAAGTTGGGAAAATATTTTCTAATCCCCAAGCAAGTAATTATTGCCAAGGACAACCTATTAAGACCTCGAACGACGGATCGACACTTCGCAAAGTTAAACAAATATTTCTGCAAAAACACTGCATGACCAGAAGAGCTTAGGAGCAACTCAGAGTGCAACCAACCTGAAAAATCACCGCACTACCTCCTTCAAAGATTCAAAACCTTCTATTTGGACTCCAATACAACTCCACTAGCCATTGAAACAGTAAAACTACTCCTCAAAGGCTAATTAAACTCAGTCTTCGGGAGTGGGGGGCTCGTGATATGGCTAAAAAAGGGGTTAAATCGGAACCGTCCAAATGAGCACGAATCTTGAAGCCCAAGGGTGAAACGGTAATTTCACCTACCAATGGGTCTGAAGCGGGTACGGATTCTCCTCCTTGAAGACCCACTAATCTGCGAACGGATCCACCTCAACTGGGTGCGGGTCTCAACCCGCAGCAGACCCGGCCCAGAAAGGATAGAATTAGGATTTCTGATTAAATCATAATCAACGGCCCTGATTCATAACTATCCCTTCACTGGGGATTAGGGATTACATTCCTTATCTAACCACAGGGATTACATTCCTAATCTGATCCCTGCAGTGCCTATAAATACCCTCCATCCATCTCCATTAAGAGGTAATCAATCTTTTGCCAATTTACGCTCTTTCATAATCATTCCTGGTTACTAACTTGAGCGTCGGAGGGTGCGTCGCTGGGATCAACCCTGGTGTCTCGCACTTTTTGCAGGTGAACGGCGGAAGTCAACGGTCAAACTCCGGCAGATCAGGTTTCAGGTTTGCTATTCATGTTTTCCTAAGAATCCACAAATACTATCTGTTTACCCCCACACCAGATTTAGCGGTAATAAGAACACTCTTGTAATACTCTCTTTCTTTTCTTAATCCCTCTTTCTTTTCTTAATCCTCAGTGAGGTCTTGTTGCTCTGCTGCTGCTCAGCTGCAACTCACTACTCTTTCCTTCTCCTAATGCCCTCCTTATATAGCCAGGGCAAGGAGGGTTGGGTTTCAATAGTCAACCATTTCGGCACCGAAAAGGTGCTAATTTCATTTGATTTTCAATCAAAGTAGGTATGGTGGGGCCCATATGGTGGGCCCCCAACCCACCAATGTTGAATGGTTACCGACATTCTCCCACTTGAAGACTTGATTGGGGATTAATCATGTCTCCACACAATCCTTTCTACCTTGTCATTCTCATGCTGCTTATATTTCTGCTAGACCACACGAAGATCTACACCATTCGAACTTGTCAGTGTTGACTGACTTGGTCATAACATCTGCTAGGTTCTCGTTTGTGTGAATTTTGTGCATATCCACACTTCCTTCCTCCACTTCTTCTCGAATAAAGTAATACTGGACTCTTATGTGCTTTGTCCGTGAATGAAAGGCTGGATTTCTTACAATGTGCAAGACATTCTGACTGTTACAAAATAAAACAATCATCTCATGTTTGTGCCCGAGCTCCTCCAATAACCTTTGAATCCAGACTGCTTCCTTGCAAGCTGTTGTAGCCGCCATGTATTCTGCTTCTGTTGTAGATAGAGCCACAACAGTCTGCAGTTTCGAAATCCAACTTACAGCTCATCCTGCAAGTGTAAACACATAGTCCGTATTGGATTTGCTTTTCGCCTACAAAATCTGAGTCCGCATAGCCTCTGACAGTTAATTCTGATCCTCCAAAACATAATGCAGCATCTGAGGTTCCTCTGATATATCTCAGAATCCTCTTCACTATACTCCAATGCTCTTTACCAGGATTCGCTATGTATCGACTAACCGCTTTCACTACTTGTGCAATGTCTGGTCTTATACATATCATAGTGAACATCAAACTTCCCACTGCTGATGCATACGGTACTCGAGACATCTCCTTCCTCTCTGCTTCATTGCTAGGACACATCTTGGAGGATAACTTGAAATCCAACTTACAGCTCATCCTGCAAGTGTAAACACATAGTCCGTATTGGATTTGCTTTTCGCCTACAAAATCTGAGTCCGCATAGCCTCTGACAGTTAATTCTGATCCTCCAAAACATAATGCAGCATCTGAGGTTCCTCTGATATATCTCAGAATCCTCTTCACTATACTCCAATGCTCTTTACCAGGATTCGCTATGTATCGACTAACCGCTTTCACTACTTGTGCAATGTCTGGTCTTATACATATCATAGTGAACATCAAACTTCCCACTGCTGATGCATACGGTACTCGAGACATCTCCTTCCTCTCTGCTTCATTGCTAGGACACATCTTGGAGGATAACTTAAAATTAACAGGAAGTGGGGTTGAAATTAGCTTACAATCTTGCATGTTGAAGCACCGCAAGATCTTGTTGAAGTAATTCTTCTGGGAAAGCCAAACCTTTCAATTATTTCTGTCTCGGTGAATCTGCATCCCTAGAATCTTGTTTGCCGGTCCTAAGTCCTTCATATCAAACTCCCTAGCCAACTGTGCCTTCATTTCTTGGATTTGATCTTTGTTGGGGCCTGCTACCAACATGTCATCCACATACAACAGGAGGATAATGAAGTCATCATCACCATCAAACCTTTTGTAGTACATACAATGGTCTGAACTAAGTCTGTTGTATCTAAGGCTAATAATGAAGGTATCAAATCTTTTGTACCAACACCTCGGTGCCTATTTGAGACCGTACAGAGATTTGTTCAACCTGCAAACCAAGTTCTCTTTGCCTGTTTCAGCAAAATCTTCTGGTTGGAGCATACAGATTTCTTCTTCAAGATCTCCATGAAGAAAAACAGTCTTCACATCTAACTGCTCTAGATGTAGGTCAAGCGTAGCACACATCGCCAAGACTACTCTAATTGTCGTGAGTCGAACCACAGGTGAAAATATTTTATTGAAGTCGATACCTTATTTTTGAGCATATCCTTTCACCACCAATCTTGCACGATACCGCTCCACTTGGTCATTTCCATCGCACTTGATCTAGACCCATTTGTTGCCGATGGCCTTCCTTCCTTGTGGTAGCGTAACAAGATCCCAAGTTTTGTTCTTGTGTAGAGCTTCAATTTCTTCCTGCATTGCTGTCATCCACAGGGATACATCTGAGTCTGGGATTGCCTCCTGGAAGGATGATGGCTCCCCATCCTCTGTTAGAATACAGTATGCAACATTGCTCTCCGTAACATACTCTGAGTGCCAAGCAGGCGGTCTTCTCTCACGAGTTGACCGACGAACTTCTGGAGCCTCGGACTCAACTGGTTCTTGTTCATCATGCTCTAGTACTGCTTCAGAAGAAACTAGAACTTCATCTGGTTTATCTTCCACTTGAACTGTTGTAACCCCTGTTTTCATTAATACGTATTTTTAAAGTATTTTTCTGTATTAAAATAATCAGTATCTTATAACTATTTTTTTTCTAATTGATTTCGTTATTTAAACTATTTTATAAACCCAATTGTTTATTCTAAGCCCAAATTCGTATTTGATTTTATTAAATTAATCCGAAGCCTAATTATTTAATTGTTATCATAAGCCCAATTCCATATCCAGATTTTATTTATATATTTAATCTGAGCCCAAAAGATTAGCCCAAATCCTAATTGTTTTATTTAAATACTTTGATCCCAATTATTGAAGCCCACTAACCCAGAACCCATATATTGTACAAACCCCCAACCCGTATACAATTCTCCAACTCCCCACTTTCTAATCCTGTACCTGTACTTTTCCTCATACTGCTGGTAACTACCCCCACCTTCTACTCCCCACTAATTATTATCTATTATAATACCCCCACTCTCGTACCCTCTCTCTCCCATTCAATCTCTCCCTCCTCTGTCTCCAACCAAAACAGAGAAACCAAACAAAACCCGAACCCAACTCATCTTCCATCTCTCCCGCTTGTCTTCCCCGAGTGCTCGCTCCCTCCCTATCGCCATCTCCACTTCATCTCCACCTCATCGTCACCAACCCCTCCGCGTTGCCTCGACATTCTCCCGCTCGAATGCCGCTCACCTCGAACTCCACAGTCGTCGCCGTCCCGCTCGTCTTCTCCTCTGCAAAGCCGCCATTGCCAAACCACCTCAAGCTCCACAGCCATCAACAGCCTCGTCTTCAACCTTCGAGGCGCCATCGTCGCTTCTCGACCGCTCCGCTCGTCTCGCCTCCTTCCCATTCACCATTACCGCCGCTCGACAAGCCATCGTCTCCGCTCGAATCCCCGAAGCACCCCGTCCATCTCCCGCTCGTCTCCTCCACAGTGAAGCCTCGACCTCGCCTCTCCTCCCTTCGTATTCAAGCTCCCCCGCTGCTCCTTTCACCAGCCTCGCCGAAACAGAGAACCCATCACCGAGCCCCCTCCATTACTGCCCTCAACCCCGAGCTCCGTCACTGCACTGCTACCCACGTAGTCGCCTCGCACCGCCGTTCCTCTTCCTCCAGTCGTCGCTCTCAATTTCCCGCTGCTCCTCTCTACAACACAGTGTCACCATTCGCCTCTCGCCATTGCCGACGACCTCCTCCTCGTCGAAGCACGTCGCTGCCCAGTTGCGCACTGCTTGAGCCCTCACCTCCCGCCGTCATTCCCCGTCGCTTCCAGTCGCGCCGCTCGACCACCGCTCCCTATTAGTCGCCGCCGTCACTTGGCTTCGCTTCCATCGCGCGCCCATTCTCCCGCTCTCTCTTTCCCTCTCTCCCTCTCTGTCGAATTGGAGAAAGAGAATAGGTGGTGTATTATATTGGTATTGAAGTTGCTGTTTGGAGTTTTGCTGACTTGGAGCTATTGAAGGGGTTGGATCACTTGATTGCTGTTTGAATTATTGGAGTTGCTATTTTAGCGTGGCTGCCAAACATCTTGCACGTGTTCTACTGCTCGGGATACTGATCTCGTTATTCTAGTGTTCAATTTAATCGTCGTCAACTAACAGGCAAGTATCCCCTTGTACAAATTCGTTGGTCTAGTACAAGCTCCTTTGCAAAATACCGCAAGTATATTTTTGACTCTATTCGTATTGTATATAATCCATTGATCCCGTATTCGTACAAGATCACGAATACTTTGTCACCCTATGCATTGCATGAACATGATACACATATATACTCTTATAATTATACATGATGTTGTGCATGAATTGCTTGTTACTACGTTGCATGTTGTTATAATATATTTTTCTTGATTAAGTGTTATGCATGCCATTAGTCGCATCAACATGTTTTATTAGTCCTGAAATATGTTTCCCTGCATTGCATAAGTCTTGATACTCGATCCTGTCATGTTATTCTTGTTATGTTACCCGTCCTTGTTGTTGCATGTAGTTATTATTCATGTTTGATTAAATTAAAAAGATAACAAGTCGGGGTATAAAAGGGAAAAGATTTAGTAGTGGGTAATATAGAAGAGCATACTCGGACGGGGGCTCGTGGTTCCTCGCTGCAAATTTGCACGTTACAAGTTGCAAGTTTGCTAAATTACAGGTTTACATGTTTCACGATACAAGATATACTTGACATGTTTCACGCTACAGGTTACACTACATGTTCCACATTGCACGTATCCCAAACATGATATAATTTTTCCGAGTACGTGACCTATAGAATCCAGCACTGGTCTAAACGTTCACTTGATTTCGAGTAGCAACCATGTGGTATGGGACGCATGAAGTGCTACCTAGTTAGATTAATAAAAGACATGACATTAACACGTACACTTGCATGATCTGTTTACATGTTACATGGTTATGATGACTTGTTTACTTGTTTACATGTTACGCGTTCATGTTGATACGTTTACTTGCTTACTCGTTCACATGTTACATGTTCCTATAGATTATTTAATTGTTTTTCATGCATGCTATTTGTTCCATGAGGCATTGTTCTTGATTCTGTTGCATGTTGTATTTGCTCTATTATATAATTCTAGATTCCTTGTTCTTTTCATGCTTTTGTTTTATTTTATAATTGTCCTGTTGCTTGTACCACCTGCGGCCCGTGACTTGCATTAACGGGTAATTTTTTGTCTCTTCCCCTGTAATAATATACTTGCAGGCCCAGATGGAGAATTACCCGAAGGTGTTGCTAAGCAGAGATTTTAGTGTTGTTTAATTTCATGTTATTTTAGTTTATGTTTTATTCATGTAATCTTTGTTGTAATCCGAGCGTGTTTGACCCGTAACTATGTTTCTTTTCCAGTTGTTGGTTATGTCCTGTATTATGTCATGTACTATGTCATGTAACTTTGTTATCTTATGGTGATTTTACATGCTTGCGTGGTTGATATCATTATCTTGTTGTTGAGTTAAATATACAGCTTATGAATGATGTATCCGCATCATTCACTGGGCCTCAGTTACGTGCATGTGTTCTCGTATTCTGGGAAGCAGGGCGTGACAACTGTAGTAGTCTCTAGATTCTCCTTTGACGTGCTATCGCCTCCATCTTCCTTTTGTAGCTGATCTTCCACAAAGATCACATCCCTGCTGACAACAACCTTGTGGGTAGTGGGATCCTACAGGCGATACCCCTTTACACCGTCAGCATACCCCAAGAACATGCACCTCCTGGATTTTGGATCCAGTTTCATTCTTTCTTGGGTATTGTACATCACGTACGCGGGACATCCGAACCAATGTAAAGTAGAGTAATTTGCCGGCTTGCCAGTCCACTTCTCCATCAGTGTCTTCAGCTCAATTGCCATTGATGGCGACCGATTTATGACATAACAGGCGGTTCTGGCTGCTTCTGTCCAAAAGGAGTTGGGCTAACCTGCAGTCTACAACATAGCTCTCATCATTTCTGCAAGAGTCCTATTCATCCGCTCTACCACGCCATTTTGCTGAGGTGTATATGGGACTGTGAACTACCTTGTGATACCTTCTTGCTTACAAAGTGCAAGAAACTCGTCGTCTGTGTACTCCCTTCCATTATCTGTCCTCAAGCACTTGATCTTCTTCCTAGATCCAAGTTCCACCTGCACTTTGAAGTCTTTGAACAATGAAAACACATCTGACTTCTTCTTGATTGGGTACACCCACAATCTCCTGGAGTAATCATCAATGAAGGACACAAAGTACTTTGCTCCTCCTAGGAACATTTCCAGTGATTCCCAGACATCAGAATGGATCAAGTCCAGAATGCATTTACTCCTGGCTTCAGATCTACTGAACTGCAATCTAAGCTGCTTACTTGTAACACAATGCTCACAAAACGGTAGACTCACCAATTTGAGCCCTGGAAGCAGCTTCCGATCAGAGAGAATCTTCAAACCTCGTTCAAACATGTGGCCTAGTTTGAGATGCCACATCATTGCTGACTCTTCTCCCTTGCTAGACGATGCGACACACGTATCAGCTTCCTGCAATGTTTCTCCATTAAGCATAAACAGATTTGCTGCGATCTTTTCTGCCTTTATGACCACAAGCGTGCCTCTGACAATCTTCATGACCCCATTTTCGATATGGGTCTTGCATCCAAGGCTATCTATTTGTCCTAAAGACAATAGATTCTTCTTCAAGCCCTTCACATGTCGTACCTCCTGGATGGTGCGAACCGTACCATCAAAAATTTTGAGCTTGATAGTACCAATACCAGCGATTTCCAAATCATGATCATCTCCCATGTGTACAGAGCCTCCCGAGATTGGTTCGTATGTGTGGAACCACTCTCTCCGAGAAGTCATATGTCATGTTGCTCCTGAGTCCAGTAACCAGACGTCAGAGAACTGCTTTCTGCCTCCAACCACCATTGTTGCTTCGCTGTATAGAACTTCACCATCATATTGGGTACTTGCCACATTCCCTTGAGCATTTGATGACTCAGGGTCTCCACTCTTCTTCTTGAACCAACAATCCTTCTTGAAGTGCCCTTTCCTGCCACAGTGGCGGCACTTGTAAGTCTTTTTACTTCTGGATTTTGATCTACCATGATTCTGACTCCCACTGGGGCCGCGTTCCATTGATCTTCCTCTCATCACCATCAAAGCTTCAACTTGCTGCGAACTTCCTTGTTTGTCTTCCTTGTTCTTGCACCTGGTTTCTTCTTCCAAAATAGCAGCTGCAACTTCGTCGAAGACTAGATAGTCCGTCAGGATATTGTTCGTCAGGTTGATGATGAGTTGATCATACGAGTCAGGTAGACTTTGAAGTAGAAGCTCCGCACATTCAGTTTTCTCTATTTTGCAACCCATTGATGTAAGTTGCGAAAATAGGGTGTTCAGGGTGTTGATGTGGTCGGTCACCGATGTTGATTCCGCCATGTACAATCTTCTCTTTAAGAAGATCATGTTGTGAAGTGACTTGGCCTCATACAACCTTGTCAGAGTATCCCAAATCTCCTTTGCCGTCTTCTTTTCAGCCACACTAGATAACACACCATCAGCTAGTGCCAAGTGCAGATCGGCAATTGCGTTGCCGTCCATCTCGTTCCACTTACCGTCGTCGGTGATCTCCGTGGGCCTATCTCCAATTGCTGCTAAACAATTATCCTTCCTCAAGATTGCCTTGATCTTCATTTTCCACAACGAGAAATTGCTCCCGTTGAATTTCTCAACATCGAACTTTGTTGTAGTCGACATTTCTGCTCCACCCCTGACAACCAAAGCTCTGATACCACTGTTAGGAAAAATATGGGCAGAAGCTACCCCACAACTAAAGTGAAATTGAGAAAGTAAAAATAAAGGACACAAATATTTTACGTGGAAAACCCCCAAAGGAGAAGGGGTAAAAACCACGGGTAAGGTAGTGAGATTTTACTGCTGAAAGTAGGGATTACAACCTTCTCTCTAAATATAAGGAAAGTACAATTTCCACTCTCTCTTATAATAGGAGAAACACTCTCTCACAAATCTGAGGAAAATACAAGTATACCAATATCTCTCAGGGGATACAATTTTATCCCTCTTGAGAATACTATTGTAATACTCTCTTTCTTTTCTTAATCCTCACTGAGCTCTTGTTGCTCTGCTACTGCTCAGCTGCAACTCACTGCTCTTTCCTTCTCCTAATGCCCTCCTTATATAGCCAAGGTAAGGAGGGTTGAGTTTCAATAGTCAACCATTTCGGCACCAAAAATGTGCTAATTTCATTTGATTTTCAACCAAAGTAGGTGTGGTGGGGCCCATATGGTGGGCCCCCAACCCACCAATGTTGAATGGTTGCCGACACTCCTATCTACATATCACCAACCAATATATAGTCTCAAAGCTCAATACATAAATAAGAAACAACATAAAACATCCACAAAAGACCCTAGACTACAAAAATGCTAGCACCCTAAGCAACAACCCAGTGAGCGGTCTACCTCTCGCAGCATGATCGAACTGATGAACCCCTGCGACCTGCTATATATATCCCTCCTCGATCCACTTACGCTTGATCCAGCCCCGCTCCTCCAATCTCAGGTGCTTCTTTGTGCACATATTGCCTGCCCAAGAATAAATCAATGTGAATATATAATGCATAGAATTCTGAATTGAAGACTCTATCTCACAAAAGCAAAAAATATTTCTATCAAGCCACAAAATTCACAATGTCGTAGCAACTGTAATGTCCCCAGGCCACCCTTATTTTCACCTTTACTTTATTGTCCCTCCATGAATCCCACAAAGAATGAATCATAACTGGACTCTCATATTGTTGGATATATAAGTATATTCTCAATATAATAGAATATTATTGTGTATAATGTATAATGGAGCAACACGTGATTTGCATGTGTTGTATGCTAATTATTGGACCGGGTTGACTGGCATGAAGTCCAGTACCCTAAACCTAGTTAATCTCATATAAAAGATGGTCTAGAGGTAGTGCTCTGTGATATTCCAATAATGATAAGCAGGGTATAATATCTTAAGCGGCTATGAGATAAACCTTAACCTTAATTACTCATCTTGATCTAACAATCTTAAGATATTAACAAATTGAGATTAAGAGCGTTTGAGTTATGTTCGTCGGAATCTTACCCTCGTCGTCGTCGCCGTCGCCGCCACTATTGGCGTCTGATATGGCTAAAAATAGGATTAAATCGGGACCGTTCAAATTGGGCACGAATCTTAAAACTCGCAGGGGTAAAACAGTAATTCCACTTACAAATGGATTCGAATTTGGAACTGGGTCTTTCTTCAAAGCCCAAAAACCCATAAACGGATCTGTCCTATTGGGTATGGGTAACAACCCGCTACAAACCAGCCCAGATACTTAAAGAGTAATTTAAATTCGTGATTATCTCTAAGAGGCAGTTTTAACCACTTCTTATCACGAAATGAGTTTAAACTCTCCATCTTATCCAGAAGCACCGGATTTATCATTATCTCGAAATAGGTTCCTAAGGCGACTATAAATACCCCTCTCCCCCCACCATAACAAGGTAATCAATCTTTTTCCACATAAACCTCTTTCATAATCTTTCTAATTACTGATCAGAACGTCGGAGGGTTCGTCGGAGGGATCCATCCCGGTGTTTCGAACTTTATGCAGGTCAACGGCAACAGCAAGAAACCAGTCAAACGCCGGTGAAGATCAGCAGGTTTGCCTTATTCGTTTTCTCAAGAATCCACAAATTCTTTTGTTTGTTCCCACACCAAAATCAGCAGCAACAGATTGGTGCCGTTTGTGGGAACACGAATAGCGATCCAGCCTTACTTCATCATCGAAAGTAGTTTCGAGCCATGCCACCAAAGAATAGGAAAGCATCGGCGGCAACAGTCTCCAACCGCAGTGCCACCCCTGCTCCTTCTCCCCATCCAGTTCAGGATATCCTCTCTCAACCCATCTAGCAGGTCCAGCAGCCGCAGCCTGGACATACTCTTCCTCAACAAACTCATCCCCAGTAGGTTTCCCAAGGGGTCGCCGTAGGACCTTCCCGCCACGGCCACCCAAAGCAACCTCGCCACCACGACCATGTCTCGATACATAACCCCTCATCCAACTCCATGTCCTCTCACAATCCTCCTACGCCAAAGGACCTACGACATATTATTATCAATCGGCAGCACGGGATAGATCTTAGGACCCGATTGGATGAAAGGCAGACCCATGACGGCATCTCTCGCCATGAACATCAAAGGGGTCCTACTAGAGTCCGATCCCTCAGTAGGCCCGACTGCAGAAGATCGAACTCCCCCAGGAGGCGGAGGGAGTCACCCCAGCACCGCCAGAGGAGGAGCCACACCCCGACCGATCAGCTTGCCCCAGCGGACTGCCGAGGTCGGGAGGCGCCCGTCACAAGGGCAGAATTCCAGCAGTTCCAGGAAGCAGTTCTAAGGGTCCTCAATGTTGCTCCTGACCACAATCAATGGGCGCCCAGTCCTCAACCTGCCCCAAGCCATCACCATCGTACTCCTAGTCCTCAACCCGCTCCAACCTATCACCACCACACTCTCAGTCCCCTTCCACATGAGGATGAGTCCAGAAGGTCAGCGAGATATGACCGAAGAGAGGACTCGGTCTACCGCCGTCTCCACGAGATGGAGAGGCGCCTTGGCAGACTGGATAGAGAAGAAGAAGAATAGGCAATGGATCTCTGCCCAAGCAAACCCCCTTTCTCCCAGAACATCATGGAAGCCCCGGTCCCCGACAACTTCAAACCCCCTCACTTCGAGTCATATAACGGGGAGTCGGACCCCGCTGACCACATCGAGAGTTTTAAAACTCTCGTGATGATCCATCAGACCTCGGACGTGTTCCTTTGCATAACCTTCCCCGCCACACTAAAGGGGCCTGCGAGGTAATGGTACTCTCGGCTGAAACTAGGCTCCGTCTTCTCCTTCGACTGAAACCAGGCTCCATCTTCAACTTGGAGAATGTAGCATCTCTTCATTCTCCTGGAAACGACCTTATTTCACACTCACAAGGTGATTGCCCATAAAGAGTATCCTACCATACCCCATTTTTATTTCAAGGATATGGGATCATTAAAAGCCAAGCTTGTCCTAACCCCTTACAGGCAGCACTGTTTTATCACCCTAAGAATGGGTACGAGATTTTAATTTCTCAGTGCTCATGTCGATTCAACAAGATTCTTTAGTTGTTCCCCTTGAACCTATATCTTGGGATCTCCAATTCCTCGGTAGGGTTTCCATCAAGTATCCTCTTTCGTCATAGGCTTTAAACTCATTCCTCTTGATGATCTCACAACTTTCTCTTGTGACAAACCTTTAGTAAATAGATCTGCTAGGTTGTCGACCGATTTTATATACTCTATAAAGATTATTCCATTTGAGAGCAGTTGTTCAATTGTTTTGTGTTGCCTTCTGATATGACGAGACTTACCATTATACATACAACTTAGTTCTCTTGCTATAGCCGATTGGTTGTCACAGTGTACACATATAGCAGACACTGGTTTTTTCCACATAGGAATATCCTCTAAAAAGTTTCGAAGCCATTTTGCTTCCTCTGCCGCTTTGTCTGAAGCAATAAACTCAGATTCCATGGTGGATCTGGCCAATAACGTTTGTTTAGAGGATTTTCATGACACAGCTGCACCACCAAGAGTGAAGACATACCCACTTGTAGATTTCAAGTTCTTAGATTCTGATATCCAATTGGCATCACTGTAGTCTTCTAACACTGCTGGATATCAGATGTAATGCAGCCCATAGCTTTGAGTATGTAGCAATTTGTTTAATACTCTAGTTATTATTTTCCAGTGACTTCGTCCTAGATTACTTATGTAGCGGCTCAGTATATTTACTGAATGCATCAAGTCCGGTCTTATACAATCTGTTAAGTACATCAGACTACCAATTATACGTGCATATTCCAATTGTGATATGCTATCACCCGTATTTTTGAACAAGTGAAGACTAGGATCCACAGGGCTTTTGGCAGTCCCAATTGAGTAATTCTTGAATCTTTCAAGTACCTTCTCAGTGTAATGAGCTTGAGACAAAGTAATTTCCTCAGACGTCCTGAAAATTTTGATTCCTAGTATGACATCTGTAACTCCTAAATTTTTCATATCAAACTTACCACTAAGCATGTTTTTAGTTTGTTTGATAATGTCATTATTGCTATCAATAATAAGCATGTCATCTACATACAGACACACCAGAATGTATCTATATGGAGCATCTTTGAAGTAGATACACTTATCACATTCATTTATTTTTAAGTCATTTGACATCATAACATTGTCAAATTTTGTATGCCACTGCTTTGGAGCTTGTTTCAGTCCGTACAAGAATTTTACAAGCATGCACACCTTGTTTTTCTGTCCAAGAACTACGTAACCCTCAGTTTGTTCTTCTTCTAAATCCCCATTTAGAAAGGCGATTTTGACACCCATTTGATGTATTTTGAGGTTGCGTAGAGCTGCAATAGCTATCAACATTCTTATGGAAGTTATTCTCGTGACTGAAGAATAGTTTCAAAGAAGTCTCGACCTTTCTTTTGCCTAAATCCTTATACCACAAGTCTAGTCTTATGTTTCTCTGTTGAACCATCAGGTTTCAATTTCTGTTTGAAAATCCATTTGCATCCTTGAGCTTTACACCCAGAAGGCAAATCGACCAACTCCCATGGAACGCCCCTACCCCTAGCTCAGACAATTTATACAATTTAGAATACAAATTAGATACTATGTAGTACAATTGTCCACCACAGGCTGCCTCTCAAAATGTGGTTAACCGATTAGGTGACTTTTGATCATAGGCTATTATATTTTAACATTATTTTATTTAGGTATGTTACCGAAATGGGATTATTATTACAACCAACTACTCTCCCTTTCTCTCTCAACCGAAAGACACAGGAGAGCTGCTCTCACGTGGGCCCCAGAAATCAGGTGCCACGTCACCGAGAGAACAAGACAACAACAGATATTACTTCATGGGTCGGCCCCTCAACAATGCCATGTCACACGGCATTCACAACCGCACTAATGTGTTGTTTCAAACCATGTGCCCCCCCTCTCATTAATACCATTTCAACATAATCACATGAATGCCATCATGAATTATAAACAGTCACTATTCAACTATTCATAGTTTATATATATATATATGGGCAAAAGCCAAAGTACCCCCCAACGTTTGGCCCGAATACAAAATACCCATACAACGTTTGAAAAAGTACAATAAACTCATTTCTCCGTTAACTTAACCCCATCCGTTAAGTTGTAATTATTAAATTACTTTTTTACCCTTATCTTTTCATAATCAAATCTCTTCTTTCTTTTTTCCTTTTTCTTCATTCTTTTTTTTCAAATTCCGATCGATCCGTCGATTGAATAAATTAGAGCAGAGGAGAGGGGATCTATCGCCTATGTATGAACTTAAGATTTGCTGTACAACCTAATTTTACTAGTATACAACTTGCTAGGCATGGAAGAAATCTTGTTGCATTAGATAAGCTTATTCAGTAGCGCAAGAAGTTCTCAGGGCATTCGTGGTTCCAATTGACTGTAGTAATCATGGATCACAACTGAAGATAATCTGCTTGCCTAGGAACGAACTAGCAATGTAAAAACAACTGTGTAGCCTAACATGAGCTATCAACGGTTTGTCTACTTATAAAGGCAAAGAATCAGCATCTCTGTACCATTGAAATGCTCTCTCACTAATACCCAGTACTCAATATGCAGAGGAAATTAATTAGAAGTACAGTCAACGAAACTCAGATAACAGATAGCATCAGGAACAACTAAAATTTAAATTGAGTTGTGATTATTGATAAAGCTAACTATAATGTGCCAAAAAAAACAAAAACAAAAGAAACGTTTGAAATGGACAACAACTAATACAAAACAAAGTGCACAGGCTCATTATGACATCTTAACCCTTGACAGCCAATACTAGTAAATGTACAAAGCATCTTAGTTTCAGCATGTATAATTTCTTATGACAGCAAAATAAAAGTTCACAAATCCCCAGTGTTCACATACAGAAAGAACACAAAGATATCACATTTAAACTATGCAATTGCCAATGTCAAAGTATTGCCTAAAACAACATGAACATTAGTATAAAGCCTTATCCTAAATCTTTAATAGTTAAGATTTGCTGTACAACCTATGTGTGAACTTAAGCAGAGCATGATTTCTTCCATGCCTAGCAAGTTGTATAATTTGAAAAAAAAAGAATGAAGAAAAAGGAAAAAAGAAAGAAGATATTTGATTATGAAAGGGTAAGGGTAAAAAAGTAATTTAATAATTATAACTTAACGGATGGGGTTAAGTTAACGGAGAAATGAGTTTATTGTACTTTTTCAAACGTTGTATGGGCATTTTGTACTCGGGCCAAATGTTGGGGGGTTATTTTGATTTTTGCCCTATATATATATATATATATTGAAATTACTGGGGTGTTACACACACCCCTCCCCCCCCCCCATTCCCTTCAGAAATCAGCGTCCTCGTTGAGCACGGGGCATGCACAATCTAGTGCAGGATTGCCTTTCTAACCGATGTGGAGTGGAGTACCATGATTCTGCTAGCTGCACCGTACCCTGATTCTGCTGGTTGTCCACTATTTCAGGCTGCCACCTCGCTCCCTCTCAGGCATACCCGACGTACATCTGCTAGCTCCATCTCAGGCATACATCTCGCCCACTCTTACCCACTCTCGCTGTCGAAAGTCGGCTCTGATACCATTTAAGTTTTGCAAAATCAAAGATCTAATGCCCTGAGGTGATCCATCACCTCTAGTATAACATGTAGGGGTTGTTTAAAATACATCATAACTTATCAGGATCTTAATTAGAGATTTTCACAAAATTCTTTCAAAAACCGACACATATCTATATATATGTTCATATGAGATTTTAAGTATCAGCATAGTATTTAAAAATCATCAATTAGAATGATTACAATATCTGGTTCAATTTCAGTATAAAAAATAATCAAGATCCAATTTAAACTTCACAAAACACAAAAAAAACTCATTTTCTTCAAAATCAGCAAAATAGTATAAGTGTGTGTGTATGTTGTATCAGTAGCGGTATCCCAAAATTCATGGTGTGTTTATAATAAAATGTCTTCAAGCAACCTCAGTGCCAAATAACTCAAATCCCAATAAAAATCTCACAAAAAGCACCAAAACACCTTTGGCCTGCACACATACAGATCCAAAGACAACACCTTCTTTTTCCTTACTTCAATACTTGATCTTTTAATTTCCTAACTCATCTTGTAATCCAATAACTCATACACATTCACTTACAATGGTTAACCCATGAATATGCACAATTATAACATACATGAATCAAGTTTCACTTCATCAAAACCTCATACAGGATATACACATAGTATGCACAGTAAAGGCCTAATCTTTGTTTACTCCTTAAGCAATAACTATCATAGAACTCATATATAGGTTCGAACCATCAAGAATCAGAGAGAAAGCAACCTACTCACGATTTATATTAGGTTCTTATCAATCTCTAATCATCCATATGAAGTTCCAAACATAAATAACTAGGTTTTCATGAAATATCCAATTTTAACTCATCAATTCATTCAATTCATCATATATATTCATACCAAATCCTACCATGCTTTCTAATAGATGAAACACCACATACAACATTTAAACAACAAAACAAAACAATTTATATCACTCACCTTGTTGGAGAGATCAAACGAACATGATAAAGCAATAGGAAAAATTCTTCCTTCGCAAGAAATCCAAGATCTTCTATTTAAAACTCCAAGAAATAATAATAATAAAACCCTTTGTGTTGTACAGCAAAAGACGGCTGCACTCCACCTTTTAAATAGGCCGAAATATAGCGCTTTAGGATTTGTAAAAAATTTGTAAAATACCTCTTTTAAATATATTTTTACATATATAAAACCTTATACTTGGAAACTAAATAAAACCAAATTAATTGAGTTTTAAAAATCAAAATAGTCCCCCTTGTATCAGCCGGCACTGTTTGAGAAACCCAGAAAAGCAAAATTGCATTTTTGCCCCTTTAAGTAGCAAATTTGCAAAAAGACCATTCTTTATCAAAACTTGCAAAATAAATCAAATTCATTAAAACAAAAGTAAACTTTTTAACCCTGAGTTAACTAGGCATCAAGCCCAGCCCAAAATCTGAAAATCTGGAGTTTTTACTCCAAGTGGTAATTTTGCACAAAAGTCCATCCTTTTATAATATTTGCAAATAGATCCAATAAATGTCAGAAAAATCCAAAAAAATCAAAAATAATATATAATAATAATTAATGTGTTTCTCCAAAAAAAATTTGATTTTAAACTTTCCAAGAAAATATTTGCGCTTGTTTTGCACGTGTAGAAAGATAAATTTTCAGAAAAATATTTATTAAATCCCCCAAAATCATTTTAATTCATTTATAAATTTTTAAAACATTATTTAAAAATTTGGGGTACTACATCCCATGTATGATTTTGCAAGAAAGAGTATATTTCACTTTTGATTGCTTCCTTCCACATAGGAGCATCAGGTGTAGACATGGCTTCCTTGAATGTTCTGGGCTCATTCTCTAACTGAAAGGCCGTTACAAAGTCAAGACCAAATGACTTTGATGTTCTAGCCTGTTTACTTCGTCTAGGTTCATCATTATCATCTCTTGGTTCATTAACCGAAGTACTTGCATTCCCTTACTCACGTGTACGTTTTGGATACGTCGCATTCTTGCACGAAAATGCATGTTCAAAGAAAAAAGCATTCCTTGATTCCATTATTGTATTCACATGGACGTCCGGTATATCCGATTTATATACCAAGAACCGATATGTACTACTGTTGTGTGCATAGCCTATGAATATGCAATCAATGGTCTTAGGTCATATTGTGACCTGTTTGAGATTAGGTACTGCTACCTTTGCTAGACACCCCCCACTTTGAGGTATTTATATAAAGGTACATTACCTTTCCACAGTTCGTATGATGTCTTGCCAGTTTTCTTGTGAGCTATTTTATTGAAAATATAGTTGGCGGTCAGCAACGCTTTCCCCACATGTTCTGGGGTAACCCAGAATTCAACAACAAGGCATTCATTATCTCCTTCAAAGTTCAGTTCTTGCGCTCGGCAGTACCGTTTGATTCAGGTGAGTAAGGAGCAGTTGTCTGATGAACTATTCCATGTTCAGAGCAGAACATATTAAATGGTGCATCATATTCCCATCCTCTATCACTCCTAACGATTTTGATCATTTTGCCAAGTTGATTCTCAACCACAAGCTTATATTTCTTGAATTTATCCAATGCCTCATTTTTGCTATGTAACAAGTATACATAGCAATATTTTGTACAATCATCTATGAACGTCACAAAATACTTTTAATCGCCTCTGGTCTGCATGAATTTTAAATTACACAGATCCGTGTGAATTAAACATAGAGTTTCAGTATTTCTTTCCACAGGACGGGATGGAGTTTTAGTGAGTTTGGCCTCTGTGCAAACTTCACATTTGTTGTAGTTGTCTACCTTAAATTTTGGTAGTAAATTCATGTTAATTAATCTATGTAGAGAACTGAAGTTAACATGGCCTAGTCTTTCATGCCAAACAGAAGAAGACTCAACAAAATAAGCAACCAGATTCATTTCATTAATTTTGGGAACAATAAGAATAACAGATTTTGGGATGACTGTCATTACATTGAATTTGAACAGTCCATCCTTAACATACCCTTTTCCCCAGTACACCCTATTCTTTGAAAGTACAAAATTATCAAAAGCAAGTACGACCCTAAATCCATTCTTGCTTAGCAAAGATCCCGAGACCAGGTTCTTTCGAATATCCGGAACGTGCAATACACTGGTTAGTGTTAGTTCCTTATCAGAAATTATCTTCAGCACTATCTTCCCTATTCCTTCAATCTTGGAGGTGGAAGAATTTCCCATGAACAATTGTTCATTCTTGTTACATTTCTGGTATAAAGTGAACATATCCTTGTCCGAGAAGATGTGCATGGTGGCCCTAGTATCATACCACCACTCACGAGGATTGCTCCCCACCAAATTGACTACATCAGCACAGAGGTTCAAGTCAGAGAGACCAGTGGACAGGTTCTCAACTATGTATGCATAAGATTTGTCATTCCCTCTGGCCTTTCCAGTTCCAGCACGGATGTTATCCTTGCTACGACATTCAGATATCTTGTGCCCCAGCTTACCACACTTGTGGCATTTTCCAGCAAACCGCTTTGCAGCAGGTTTCTTGTTCGAGCCCTGTGGCAAGAACTTCCTCTTTTTGCCCTTCTGTTCGTACTCCACCATGTTGGCTTTTTCTGTGGACTAATTTTCATAGGAGTTGTCAGCCGTGCGATTGTCTTCTTCATTCCGCAATCTGACAATCAGGTCCTCAAGAGACATTTTCTTTTGCTTGTGCTTGAGGTAGTTCTTGAAATTCTTCCATCTAGGTGGAAGCTTCTCAATGAACGCTGCAACCTGGAATGGTTCGCATAACATCATGTTCTCTGCAACGATTTCGTGCATGATCACTTGGAGTTCCTGAATTTGACTCACAACAGTCTTGGAGTCAACCATCTTGTAGTACGGAAATTTGCCAACTACAAACTTCTTGGAGCCAGCATATTCGGTTTTTTACTTCTTCTCCAAAGATTCCTGCAGAAGTTTGGATGTCTTGAAGACACAATACACATTGTAGAGCGGGTCTACCAAACCGTTTAGGATGTAATTCCTGCATAGATTATCACCCTGAGTCCATGCATCAACCGCAACAATAGAGTGTGCATCCATAGGTACCAGAATAGGGGCAGTTTTAGTCAAAAACCTTTCCAGCTTCAAGGAGGTTAGGTAGAACTGCATCTTTCCTTGTCACTTCTTGAATTCAGTTCCATTGAACTTTTCAGGTTTTTCTCCCACAGTTATATGTTTGGATAGAACGACCGTTTGTGCCGCAACAAGTTGTGCAGTCACATTCTAGGTCAGTGTGGTTTGTGCACTGAGCAGTCCACTGACATTCTCAGTTTATGTGTTTTCCATTTTTTGAAACAGTTAAATTTCAACTGTTAGTTTTTTTGTTTTTTCCGAAATGATAACAGCACCTGTAAATGTTCTTCACAAAACTGTTAGAATAGAGGGGAAAAAAATTGCTTTAAGATTGTTAGAACATGAATTTTGTAAAATAGAAAATTCATAATAATCTTTGCGAAGAAGTACAATTACAGGAATAAAAAGGCAAACCAGATATTTCAATGCAGAGTCGAGATTTAAGATTTCTATCCTAAAAACAAAATTCGCCCCGTAGTGCGACGGTTGTTGACGAACTGCCTCCCAGGATACAACTGTATTACCTTTCTCTGAAGAGCAACACCCTAATTTCAGAAACAGCAGCGAACCAGTAGCTGTGTTGCACTCTAAGACTCAGACTCAGAGGAGGAAGAAGAAGGAGATTGTCAAATGCAAAACTCTGTCTATTGTCAGACAAAAATGACTGCACTTATAGGAGATGAGAGGAGTAACTGATGGATCCATTACTCTGTAAAGGCAGAGTAATGGCAAAAAAAACATCACTGATGGATGCATTATTCTACTGTTACAGAGTAATGGCACCAGTTACAGAATTTCAAAGCAGGGCCAAAAAAAATACTGGCCAAGCCAAGTCGGGGCCGGACCGTGGTGGCCGCGAGCGTGTGTGTGTTTGTAACTTTGGCTAGGTCCTCTCTCCACTACACGTTAGTGGTAACTCCAGGGCTACATCCTTTAGTCCATTTCTTTAGCTTATATAATAGATAAATCTTTCCCAACTTTCGATATGGGACTATCTATTTTCTCATAATTTCCAAGTTAGTACATTTTGAGTGCCCAACTTTTGACCAACATTTCTCATTCATATGGAATCCGTTTTTGGCAAATGAGTACATTATGGAATAGTACTCGACGAGAGGAACGCAATCCAATTACTTTTCGGTGCCGCCGGTGGCCGGATCACACCGGAATCCTGCCCGGAAAATATGCCAATATTTTCAACAAAACCTAGCCAACCCTAGGTGCCTGTGATCAACGCCAAGCACCTCCACTCCAACAATGGAGTAACCCCTGACGATGGTAGCAACCATCGCTCCCCCTTCAACCCGCCTCGCAGGTGAGCCAGCCCAACGGCGGACTGTATTGTTCCTGCTCACATCCTTTTCTCTTATCATTAATGCCATATTCCAGAATATCAGAAAGGAAATGATACATGGACAATGAGTTAGGCACTCAATAATTTATCCAAAATTTTGCCAAATCGTTTGCATATCAAATGATCAAACACAACAGCGTCATATAGAAATTAACAAGTGCTATTGCAAAGAACTTGTTAGGTCACATAGTACTTCATTGAACTAAACTTTTACAAGCCAACAGCCTTGTCATGGAAATCAAATACAATTGCATTTCCTCGGTCTCAAAAGGGTTCAGAGAGAAAGATAAGAAACGAAAGAAAAACAGTAAATGTGTATCAACTATATATTTTCAGAGATGAGCAACCTCATCATGGAAATCAAAACAATACCAGTGCTAATAAAAAGTATTTGGTTCCTTGCATCCTTCAATCTTCCTCTTCCTTTTCTTACATGTGCCTACCTCTCTCCTTTTTATACTGAATTTCTTCGCTTTTACTTTGCAAACAACCCAATTCTTCATCTGGACCCGAAAAAAAAACCTTGCGAAAAGGGTCTCAACTGAAAGTAAAATTTAGGAAGAATCACCTTGAGATCTCTAAGGTCCTTTATATCGACTATACGGTACTCATCCAATTTCCAGATGGTTTTGTACTCCTCAACTGGACCAACTTCTCTTGGATAGTAGATGAATTTTTTCCTCATTGCAGTGAAGTTCTCAGGATCCCCGATATTCCTGATGGGTTTACTGCTATTCGTTAGCTTCCAAAAACCATCTGGAGTGTAACGTTTTCCGTTCTCTTCCTTCTCACCATTCATGTACACAAAGCAATACATCCGAAGCGATTTCCCACAGGAGGTAGTAACTACAGATGAGACCATCCCAATTAATTAAAATTAAGACTAAGAGAAGCAGCGAGGAGAATTTTTAGCAAATATGAAAAAGAAATTCAAGCTGTTTAAATCATATATGTATGCAGAGGAAAACCAATAAATATTCTTTCTATTCTAAATCCTCGATAAGAAAACCAAACCGTAAATTCCGGAAAACCCCTGTTCATATGGCCAAAAATCAAGAAAACCTCCTTAAATTTACTTAACACAAGCAGCAACATTCATGCAATTCCAAGTTATTTTTTTCTTTATAGCTGTAAAAACTAATAGATTTCTTGTCCGAAATGGGTGAACTGGCACTAACTCAATATACATACCTATCTCTTACCCCTGTTCTTGATAACAAATACAAACCCTAATAGAATGCCAATTGAATCAAATCAGATACATTGCATAAAACCCTAAAATCTGATAAAGAAGAAGAAGAAGAAGAAGAAGAAGAAGAAAGAAGAACATGCAATGCAGATGAAGAACAGATACTGGGTAGGTCTTCTCAGTGGCAGAGGGAGGAAGAGAGTAGGGGGGTCATTTGGGACCCCAAAAATTTTGTAAAACTCTCTAATATAGACCAAAATTTTTATTTGGCCCTCCAGTTAAAAAAAAATTTGGGACCCCCAAGTCTGATCCATCTCTTATTAAATGCTCAAAATAGTGGTATGAGCTTTGGGCAAAAAATTAACAGTGATACTTATCATTTGATCTATATAATCATTGGATAAAATTTTGAATAAGAAACTAGTGTGTACACAAGTTATAAGTATATTTATTCATTTGAGTCGTATCTCTTAGCCTCTAGTATTATAACGGTATAAATAGTGTAGTATGATTATTAATTAGTATTATTCTTACCAAATTTAGAGTATAACTGTACAAGTGCGAAAAAATAAATGATACTAAAAATATAAATTCGAATATTTACTTTGATTATAATTTTATTTTGATCCAATTACTTTAATTTTTCAAAACAAAAGTAAAGTAAGAGATTTTCGGCAACAATTATGTCGATACGGGAAGAAGAAAAAAATTGGGACCCCCATTTTGATTTGTCTGGCTCCGCCACTGGGTCTTCTCCCGACAGATTTATTGAGATATATCCTTCCTTTCCTCATCACTAAACTTAAACAACCTCAGCTCGCAGCCCCCATCCAACGGCATCGTTATATCCCACGAAATCCCATTTACCTTCACACCACCAACAAATATTACAAAAATCAATCCCAAAGCCCTAAAAACAAACCTTAAAATCTCATCTTTTTCGTCTCACCTTCGCATTCATAGCACTCACAGCCAACCCAGGAGAGATTTCTTTGGCGACATCCATCGGTGACATCACCCACTGCATCCCCTCCTTCACCGACCAATCCGGAAACGTAATCCTTCAAACAAATTTCAATTTTTTTTTAAATGGTCAAATTTAAAATAGGGGGTGGGGTGAAATATGGCTGGTATTGTACTTGATGGATTGACTGGCGATGGTTTGGTGGCGGGCGAGATGGTCAGCCTGGATGGACTCGAAGAGGCGGGTGCGGTTGTCGATGACTGCTTTGAAATAAGTGTCGTCACGTGATGAGGAAGCGGAGGAGTTCGTGACAGTGGTGGGTTTCTTGCCCATTGTTGAGACTGAGAATGGGAGGAGACTGAGAAAGGGGAGGAAGGTGAGAGAGAGGAGACGAAGGGGGAAGTAGGGGAGTATGAGTTTCGTTTTTGGAATTTAGATGAGGGTTCTTCACGATATACCTAGTGCACATGCATTTGAAGGGTTTTTTCTTTTTTTTTTTAGATTGTTACTATTATTATTATTATTTGAGTCTTGAGATATTTCTATGACACATCAAACAAAGTTGTACTCAACCAAATAAAATTGAATATCCAGCAACATCTAATCTAATCTAGATAAAGAAACCAAATTCCTAGAAATTGAAGATACATTAAAGGTGTACAAAGATCCAAATGATTACCTGTCTGTAAAGAAAGCAATAGGTTCCAACGGCTATCACTTCCACTTTGAGACGGTTCCCAACTTCCCTATATAGACAACTTCCCCATATAGACGAATCTTTCACTTTCCTTCGGTTCGGGGTGGAGAAGAATCCCTCTCTTTTCGAACCAAGCTCTACACATCCAATTGTCCAGTCAGAGCATCCAATTCTCGGCTGCTACTTCTGTGGAAAGAAAGGACATGTGAAGGACTGTAGCAAGGGGAGAGGAGGGGAATCATGATAGTAATTGTCCAGTCAGAGCATCCAAAAGACTACCTCTCTCTTACATCTACTTACATCCAAAAAGTCAGGGTAGCCACGGTAGACACTTGCTCAGGTCGCGCGCCACCCCCTCTCCTCCGCCGCCTCAGGGGAGACCTCAGTTTGGGTCCCTAATAAAGGAGGCCCGGATTTTCTTTCGAATTGAGAGGGGGAAGAAGGAGGTCTCGATTTGATTGTCGGGATTTGAGGGGGTCGGGACTTAGCAGTGTGGATGTCTATAAGTGGATGTAAGAGAGAGAGAGAGAGAGAGAGAAGTTTAATCAATAAAACCAAAAAAGTTTTTTTCCCCAAATTCCCAATGACCTAACCTAGTTCTCAAGCTTCTCATTAATGGCGAAATCAGCTTCAGTCAGGAATCCAATCCCTGACATTCGGCCGGCCAACCCCTCATGACAACAAATCCGACAAGCTTCCTAACACCAAGATCAAACTTCAATAATCCTAATTTTGAATTTGAAATATATATATATTTCAAAGACAAACCCTATTTCACCCAACGGCCGAACCCGAGCATCTCCAGAGGGTGGACAGACCCCTTCATCAGAGGCCGAACCCGATCGTCGCCGGAGGTTGGCCGGACCCCCACAGATCTGACGGAATCCAGATCTAATACTCCAAGATCTTCTCTCTCTGCATTGTAGGGCAAAAATTAAGAAGAGGGGAAAAAAGAAGGGGAAATGGAGGAGCTAGAAACCATCGCCGGCGAGCTCCTCCCCTACCCGACCTAATGATCCAGCTCAGGGGATTGCCGGAGCTGATCATTAGGAGCATGGTGACTAAGAATTGTATGGAGAAGATAAGCTGAAGATGAGCTGCAGATGGAAGGAACACAGTACCAGATACAGTACCAGATGTATCAGTATGAATGTATCAGTTGTATCAGTGTCTGGGGGAATTTGATATGTACAGGGTGTTCTTTGTAAAGTTAGCTGGCAGTTAGTTGGGGTTGTTGTAACCGTCTAACTGAATGTCTAAGCACGTGTCCAAATTGTGCTTCAAATGTATAAATACCCCCTAGGCTGTAAACTTTGGTATGAATGAAATCTGATCTTTTGTTCATCATCTTCTTCTTCTATAGTCTCATAGTTGCAGGTACAGCTGCTTGAGATGCCAAGGAGAAGAGCTCCAGCTGCCATTACCACTGTTGGTGATCAAGCTGGAACAATGGTATCAGAGCCGGAATTGGATCCGAAGGCCGCTGTTGAACAAGAAACTGATCAAGATCCATTGGAAGAAGCTGAGAATCCCATAAACCCTGGGTCTGGATTCAAGTCTAGACCTAGAAATCGGGATCGAAACATGCGAGGTTCCACCGAACACGGTGTTGAAACTCACAAGCGTTTCAGCTTAGAAGATCGATTTGATCGCTTGGAGTCGATGTTGGAACGGGTGCTGAGAGAGCCAAGAACTGGCCATCGACTACACCGCAGGAAGGATTCTTGGAGTTCTGATGAAGAGAATTTCGATGAAAATCCCTGCTATAATGTCGGAAGAGATCAAAGATGGCGGAGCAATTTCCGAACTCCACTTCGTGGAAGATTTCGAAATCTTGATCCTAACCGTGGTGGTAGCGGAGTAGAAATGTCAAGAATCCATGGAAGACATCAAGAAGAAAATCTTGATCGTAACAGTGGAGATAGCAGAGCAAGGGATTCAAGAACTCATGAAAGATATCAAGAAGGTAACACCTTCTTTCCAAAACATCCGAAAATCGATCTGCCGAGTTTTGATGGAACTGGAGATGTCACAAATTGGATCTACCACATGGAACATCACTTCTACACCCAAAGAGTTGATTCTTGGGACAAACTTCCCTTTTGCCTTTATTATTTGAGAGGCGAAGCTCTCCTATGGTGGAGATGGTTTGAGCAACAAGAAGAAGAAACGATTGATTGGGCTGTTCTTAAGGAGGAGCTACTTCTACAGTTTGGACCCTCGGAGTTGGACGATCCTGAAGCTTCTTTATACAAGTTGCAGCAAACCGGCTCTGTATCTGAGTACCACAAAGAATTTTTGAAGTATAGTCAGCTCACCAAGCCATTGTCGAAATCTTCCCTTGTTAGTTGCTATCTGTCAGGGTTAAAAAGTGAGTTGAGAAAGGAAGTGAAACTCAAGAACCCCCGCAGTGTATTGACAGCCTACAGGGAAGCTATAGCACGAGAGGAGATTCTTAATGATCAAAGAAGGAATTGGAAGTATCCTCCTCTTGTTAGAAACAATGCATCACAACCCTAGTTCAAACCACTAAATCTTACACCAACTTCAAATCCTACTCTCAATTCCAACCTACCAAGCAATAAAACCCCCGCAGGAAATAATTCAACTGCTTCTCATAGTAACTCTACAGTTAAGAATCAGCAATTGCTGCAATTTATGAAAGAGAGAAGAGAAAAGGGCCTTTGCTTCCATTGTGACGAGAAATTTGTGAGAGGACATAAGTGCGCTGGGAAGACATTTTTGCATATGATGGGAACTTGCGAAAATGGTGTATTCATGCAGATTATGGGCACTTTAGATGAAGAAACAGAAGAAATTGATAATAGCTCCGCAGATGAAGAGGTGGCAGTTGAAAACTATCATGACTCAAAACTAAGCAAACCCGTGCAATCCCTTGTGGAACCAGGAGCTATTTCTCTCCATGCTCTCACTGGAAGCAATCGACCAACAACATTCAGATTCTTGGGAACGATTTCTTCCCACTCTGTTTGTGCTTTATTAGATACGGGAGCTACTCATAACTTCATTGATGATCACCTTGTGCACAAACTTCAATTACCTGTTAACCAACAAGCACAGTTAGAAGTAACTATTCCCGGAGGCCAAAAGCTGAAGTGTTGGGGTCTTTGTGAAGAAGTGAATTTTGTGTGTCAATGAATACCTATTGTTGCAGATTTCTATGTGGTATCTTTGGACACCTGCCAACTAGTTTTGGGTTCTCAATGGATGGAGACTTTGGGAGATGTTGTGTGGAATTTGAAGGAGAAAAGATTGAGTTTTCGCATGGATGAACAAGATAGAACCTTGATTGGAATTACTCTTCCAGACATGGAGTTGTCAACACCTAAAAGTATTACTAAAGCCCTCTTACAAGTCAAGAATGGGTGGTTCTTGCAAATGGTTGGTTCTCCAAAGGCTGCAGATCGGCAAGAAAGCAGTGTGAGTATTCCCCCTCAGCTTCAGCAAGTCTTGGATCAATTCAGTATAGTCTTCAAGGAAGATATGGGTTTACCTCCCCATCGTAGTTGTGATCACACCATTACACTGCTTCCAGGTAGTAAACCGGTTAGTTTACGTCCTTATCGACACCCTTGGCATCAGAAGAATGAGATTGAGAAAATGATTAAAGAAATGCTGAACTCGGGAATCATACAGCCAAGCCACAGTCCTTACTCCTCGCCTATAGTCATGGTGAAGAAACCCGATGGGAGTTAGCGTATGTGTGTTGATTATAGAGCTCTAAATGAGGTAACCGTAAAGGATAAATTTCCCATTCCTATAATTGATGAGTTACTTGATGAGCTTCATGGAGAAACTGTGTTTAGTAAGTTGGATTTGTGTAGTGGATACCACCAGATACGTATGAATGTAAAAGACGTGGCAAAAACAGCTTTTCGCACTCACGAAGGGCACTACGAATTCCTTGTCATGCTGTTTGGGTTAACTAACGCACCATCAACCTTCCAGTCTCTCATGAATTCGATTTTTAAGGCCCAACTACGTAAGTATGTGTTAGTATTCTTCGATGATATATTGATATATAGCAGTAATTTGGCCTTGCACATACAACATCTGACTATAGTGCTACAGATCCTAGTCGATAATCAGCTCTATGCCAAATTCAGTAAATGTTCTTTTGGAGTAAGTGAGGTGCAATATTTGGGGCATGTGGTGTCGGCTGATGGGGTGTCAGTGGATCAAGAAAAGGTTAGAGCCATTCAAGATTGGCCAGAGCCCAGATCACTGAAAGCGCTACGGGGATTTCTAGGTCTCACGGGTTACTATCGCAAGTTCATAGCCAACTACAGTTCCATCGCATGGCCCTTAGTTAAGCTGACTTAGAAAGGTGCCTTCTGTTGGTCTGAAGAAGCACAAATTGCTTTTGATCAAATGAAAAAGGTACTGTCTAATCCCCCTGTTCTTCAACTACCAAACTTCGCAATTTCCTTTGAATTGGAATGTGATGCGTGTGGCAATGGATTGGGAGCTTTACTGCTTCAACAAAAACACCCAATTGCTTATTTGAGTCATGAACTTAAAGGGAAGAACAAGCTCTTGTCGACATATGAAAAAGAGATGTTAGCGATTCTTTTGGCCGTTAAGAAGTGGCGCCAGTATTTGTTAGGGAGAAAATTTATAATTCGCACTGATCATAAGCTTTTAAAGCATCTGTTGGAGCAGCGACTTTACACTGAAGCTCAGCATGTTTGGCTAATAAAGCTCCATGGGTACCATTTCTCGGTTGAGTATAAGAAGGGTAGAGAAAATGTGCCAACTGATTGCCTTTCCAGACAGTTTGAAGAAAGTAGTGAAGCTACTTTGGCGTCAATCACGGTGGTTCAACCTACTTGGTTGGTGGTGATGAAACAATTGGTCATGAATGACCCATATTATGAAGGAATCAGGCAGCAAGTAGAGGCGGAAGAAGACAGCAGAATTACATTAATAGAAGGGGTGTATTATTTTAAAGGTCGTATTCTTTTCAGTCCCCAATCGACTGCGAAACATCTCTTCTTAGAAGAAGTGCACTGCACACCTCAAGGAGGGCATTTAGGTGTTGATAAAACTTGGCATGAGCTGAAGAAGCTGGTGTTTTGGCACGGTATGAAGAGAGATTTGAAAGAATTCATTCGTTCCTGTGATGAGTGTTGTTGGTTATCTAGATACCTAAATAAATAGATAAAACTAGACACAAATTATAAAACCTCGCAAGTGCACGAATCGAATCATAGTAATAGCAAGGGTCGATCCCACAGAGATTGTAGACTTCAACTTACTAATCAATAAAACTACTAATAAAAATGAATAAGAGTTGTTATAATATTCTAAAAGAACTAAAAGATTAAAACTAAGATGAGAGGTATTGAATCACAAATATCTCTTGAATAGTTGGGTTGTTGATCTCCACCAATAGTTGGTAATGCTAAGTTGCCTTCTGAATTTACTTCTAATTACTCATGTTTGTTCACTTCAAGGGCATGGTATCTACTCCTTAAAGTATTGTTTCCCTAAGCCAAGAATTAGGCATGGTATCTACTCTAATTCGTTTCTTCCCCTAAGTATTTTAGCATGGTATCTACTAAGTTATACTTAACAAAAGCATAAGCACAGTGGAAACGAACAAACACTTAAAGTTCTAGAAATTGGTATCAGATCTAAATCCTTTAAGTTGATTGAACCAAGAATCCTAAAGATTCCCTTGTTACAAATTACGAGCACGAGATACGGATCGTCTCAATATGCTCATATAACAGATTCAGATTTCTAACTCACAGACTTGATAATATCAGATTCTGTATGGAAGTCGACTGGCTCTCACCTTCAGTCGACTGTACTTATAACTCCTGAACAAGTTTGACTGTTATCAATCTATATCAATTCAATTAGATTCAATCAATAAGTAAAATAGAAGGATTCAGAAGAATATAGCATTACATAACTACGGTTTCGATCTACCCAACTATGAAATTAGTTCCACATAATAATACTTTTATTGCTTAACAGGTTCAAATACATGATCAACATGAAAGAATAAAGAGAGAAGAGATAAACTAATGGATTCCGGCAATATGGTCGACTGGCTGTCACACAGTCGACTGCCTTCTGGTTGCTGGGTCTTCTTTCTCCTTCTTGGATGTTGATGGAATGAAGCACTGGTTGATGACTTGATCGTTGGGAATTCTGAGATTAAGTTGCGTCCAAGAGATGTGTATATGCTACAGATGATCTTTTCTGATATTTATAGAGTACGGCTGAGAATTAGGGTTTCCCCTTTTTTAGGGAAAAATCTTCTTGATTTGATGATTTATGTCTTTCTCTTTTCTTCTTTCCTTCCTTATCTGTTCACCACGTGCTTTTGCCAATTTCCAGTCTCTAGATTTGATTCGTTGCATAAGATCTGGATTAAATAGATTCGGAATTAGATTTGGGTGAATCTTCGAATATCTTATCTGTTTACTCCGCCGCAGACCAGTCGACTTGTCTTCGAACCAGTCGACTGAGTCGAGACTTCTAAAGATTTCATAATTGTTCAGACCAGTCGACTGTCTTTTGGGAGTAAGTCGACTATGACGAGAGTTGTGGAAAATCAGCTTCTCCTGTCCAGTCGACTGTCTTTGGGGAACCAGTCGACTGATCCTCTGCAGTTTGCTGTGTGTTATCCTTGAAGTCCTGAATCTGCTTCGTTTTGCTGTTATAAGCTGTTTCCTGTGGAAAAGAGAAAATAGGAGTTAAATACCACATATAGAGCTTTTAAATGTCTAATTATAACAAGATTATTGCTCTAAAAAGTGAATAATATTGTGTTCATCAAATACCCCCAAACTTAGATTTTGCTTGTCCTCAAGCAAACTAAAATTATGAATAGGGAGAATAATAATCACAATAGACTCAACCACCAAGATTTCTTATTATGTGGACATCAGCATAGAAAGGTATAAACAATTTCAGACAAAGTAAAATTAAACATACCCACTTTCTCTAGTGCAATTATTCAGTCATAATCCCCAAACTTAATCATATTTGTCATGCAATTAATTTAATTAAAGTATGCAACAACTCCATCTGTGATTATCCCCTTTTCTCTACTACAAACCGAGTAGCAAACTAGAGTTTTTTTTTTTTTTTTTTTTTTTTTTTTTTTTTTTTTTCTCTTTAAGTCGCTTCTCTAAAGCTGTCACTTGCCTTTTTACGCGAATGCGAATCATTTGTGATGAATCCACCCGGTTACTCAGCGAGTCACAAACTCTAAAGTGCTTTGCATACTCATATTTCAAGTTGCCGTTTGACGTAAAGGTAAACATTGGTGATGAATACCCCTAGTTACTAAGCACTCAAAACATTGGAGTAGATTGACTTTATTCAATTTTTTATTTTTATTTCTCTATTACTCTATTTACTTAAACTCTGTTTAGGACTAGATTTAAAGGGAATAATTACCAGAAAAAGCATCACATTTGTTTATTATGTATAATTGCATGACTCATATAATCTTGTAGGGAATTTATGAAACTCAACAATCCTAAAGTAAATAAGTATCCTTCTTCTTACTTTATAAGAAATTGTTTATCCTAAAAAAATTCAAAAAGATGATAAATATAACTAACCCTAATACCCCCAAACTTAGATGGAACATTGTCCTCAATGTTCGAATATAAAAATAGGCATGTGTCACCATCTAGTAAGGAGATACTGAAAATAAAAAGAACTAAAAGAAAATTAATGAATACTGAAAGCAAATAAAGGAAAGTGTAAATACTCCCCTGAAAAATTGGGTTGCCTCCCAATAAGCGCTGTGTTTTCTGTCTTCAGCTAGACATGATGAGTTCATGTGATGTATGGAATGGGTTGAAGATTCACATCTTCCTCTTGCAGTTCTAGACTCATCTCTATGTATGGCTTCGCTCTATGCCCATTCACCTTGAATGTTTGATTTTTTTCTTCACTGTGAACTTCCAATGCACCATGTGGAAAGACTTTTGTGACAATATATGGTCCATACCATCGTGACTTAAGCTTGCCTGGAAAGAGTCTTAATCTTGAGTTGTAGATCAATACCTTTTGTCCTTCATAAAACTCCTTCCTTGCTAGCTGTTTGTCATGGTACAACTTGGTTCTTTCCTTGTACAATTTTGCATTTTCATAAGCATCGTGCCTCAATTCTTCAAGCTCATTTAGTTGCAATCGCCTTTTGTCACCTGCCTGTTTCATATCAAAATTGAACTTTTTGATAGCCCAATAAGCTTTGTGTTCCAATTCTACCGGCAGATGACATGCTTTTCCAAACACCAAGCGGTATGGTGACATGCCAATGGGTGTCTTGAAAGCAGTTCTGTAGGCCCATAAGGCATCGTTCAAGCGTAGTGACCAATCCCTTCTGCTTGTATTGACTGTCTTCTCCAGGATGCTCTTGATCTCTCTGTTGCTAATCTCCACCTGCCCACTGGTTTGAGGATGATATGGAGTTCCCACTCTATGTGTAATCCCATATTTCTTCATCAAAGAAGCAAATGGGAAGTTATTGAAGTGGCTCCCTCCATCACTAATTATTGCTCGTGGTGTACCAAACCTAGTGAAAATGTTCTCCTGCAAAAACTTGACAACAACTTTGTGATCATTAGTTTTTGAGGGGACAGCCTCGACCCATTTAGACACATAATCTACACCAACAAGAATATATAAATAACCAAATGAGTTAGGAAAAGGACCCATGAAGTCGATTCCCCAAACATCAAAAAGCTCGATTACTTGTATGTTGTGCAGTGGCATTTGATTTCTAGAAGAGATGTTGCCTGTTCTTTGGCATTTGTCGCAAGTCCTGCAAAAAGAAAAAGCATCTTTGAATACATTAGGCCAATAAAAACCAGATTGCAATACCTTTAGTGCTGTTCTTTGTGGTCCAAAATATCCTCCACAGGCATATTGGTGGCAGTGTTGTAGAATACTCAATTGTTCTTCGTCTGCCACACATCTTCGTATAATTTGATCAGGGCAGAATTTGAATAGATAAGGGTCATCCCAATAAAAGTGTTTGCACAGAGCCACCAATCTTTTTCTTTCTTGATGTGTCATACCTGGAGGGAAAACATGAGCAGTTAGAAAATTAACAATATCAGCAAACCAGGGAAGCTGGTCAGAGAGACAAGTCGACTGATTTAAGGACCAGTCGACTGCCCCGAGAGATTGCACATTGATTTCAAATAGTTGTTCATCTGGAAAATTTTCATTCAGCGGGGGCACATTTCTCTCTTCCTCGTGCTGTAATCTGGACATGTGATCTACCACAACATTGTCGCTTCCTTTCTTGTCTCTAATCTCAAGATCGAATTCTTGAAGCAACAGCACCCATCTGATTAATCTAGGCTTAGCATCCTTTTTAGCAAACAAATATCTCAAGGCAGCATGGTCAGTAAAAACAATAACTTTAGAACCAATTAAATATGATCTAAACTTCTCTACAGCAAAAATAACAGCTAACATTTCTTTTTCAGTAGTGGAATAATTTAGCTGTGCATCGTTTAAAGTTCGAGAAGCATAGTAAATAACATGAGGTTTCTTATTGATTCGTTGACCTAAAACAGCCCCTAAAGCATAATCACTTGCATCACACATGAGCTCAAAAGGATGGCTCCAATCTGGTGCCATGACAATAGGTGCAGAAATGAGAAGATTTTTCAATGAGTTAAAAGCATTTGTACATTCTTCTGTCCATACAAACTCAACATCCTTAGCCAACAAGTCACAAAGGGGTTTGGAGATTTTTGAAAAATCTTTTATGAATCTTCTATAAAATCCTGCATGTCCTAGAAAACTCCTAACACCCTTAACTGTAGTGGGAGGGGGTAGTTTTGATATTATATCAATTTTTGCCTTGTCTACCTCTATTCCCCTTTTGGACACCACATGTCCCAACACAATACCTTGATGTACCATGAAATGGCACTTTTCCCAATTCAGCACTAAATTGCATTCTTCACATCTTTTAAGCACAAGCTGCAAATGGTTAAGGCATTCATCAAAACAAGATCCAAAAACACTAAAATCATCCATAAATACCTCGATGAACCTTTCCACCATGTCTGAAAATATGCTCATCATGCATCTTTGAAATGTTGCTGGTGCGTTGCACAATCCAAACGGCATCCTCCTGTAAGCAAAAGTACCAAAAGGGCATGTAAAAGTGGTCTTTTCTTGATCTTCTGGAGCAATAGCAATTTGATTATAGCCACTATAACCATCTAGAAAACAATAATGACTATATCCTGCTAATCTTTCTAACATTTGATTAATAAAAGGAAGAGGGAAGTGATCTTTCCTGGTTTCATTATTCAACTTCCTATAGTCAATGCATACCCTCCATCCTGTGGTTACTCTTGTTGGGATAAGTTCATTCTCTTCATTTGTTACCACTGTAACTCCACTTTTCTTAGGAACTACATGTATAGGACTTACCCATTTGCTATCTGAGATAGGATAGATGATGCCAACATCTAGTAGCTTCAAAATTTCTGCTCTTGCCACTTCCTTCATGTTGGGGTTGAGCCTTCTCTGTGCCTCCCTGCTTGGTTTTGCATTGTCTTCAAGGAGTATTCTATGCATGCATCTGGATGGACTTATTCCTTTGATATCTGCAATGGTCCATCCTATTGCACTCTTGTTTTCTCGTAGTACCTTCAGCAACTTATATTCTTCCTGTGCACTTAAGTTCGCAGCAATTATTACTGGTAGCGTCTGGTTCTCGCCTAAAAATGCATGCTTCAAATGGTCGGGCAACTGCTTAAGTTCTATGTCTGGAAGTTTCTGTACAGTCGACTGGGCCATGTCAGCAGTCGACTTGTGCTGGGTGTCTTGATTCGGTCGACTGGTTAGAATACCAGTCGACTTACTCTGTTCATCAGTCGCTTGATCTGTAGAAGAACAATTTTTATCAGACACCAATTTTTCAAATAAAGGTGCAGACTTACCTGAGTATGACTGTGGAGTTTCAAGGTGATGTACTGTCTCTGCAATTCTCCAGTCATCGTATTCCTGTTCAACATGAGATAAAGTTAGAGATTGAGTGATTGTGGCTTGAAGTGGTTCAACGCTATGTACCTGAAATGTTTGATCAACAATCTCCTGCACCACATCAATATTATAGCATTCATGATCATCTTGTGGTAATTTTAGTGTATCAAACATTTTAAATTCCACTTTTTCTCCGTTTATCTTCATACTTATAATGCCCTTTTTAACACAAATTTTGATATCAGCTGTACTCATAAAGGGCCTACCTAATATGATTGGTAGAGATGATGACATTGAAGATTCCTCCATATCTAACACAACAAAATCAGCAGGCAAAATAAAATCATTTACCTGAACTAGGACATCTTCTAATATACCTCTAGGTCTTTTTATACTGCGATCAGCCAATTGCAAAGTGATGGATGTTGGCTTGAGTTCCCCCAATCCAAGCTTTTCGTAAACAGAATAAGAAAGAAGGTTGATGCTTGCTCCTAAGTCTAGCAGTGCCTTTTCAAAGAAGTGCTCACCAACCTTGCAAGGAATGGTAAAACTACCTGGATCTTTCAGTTTAGGTGGTAATTTTCTTAATAAAACAGCACTCACTTCTTCTGTCAAGGCCACATCCTCCTTAACCTGAAATGTTCTTTTGTGAGTACAACAGTCTTTCAAAAATTTGGCATAAGAAGGAATTTGTTTAATAGCATCAAGTAGGGGAATATTAATTTCTACCTTTTTGAGAGTTTCAAAGACGTCAAATAAATGTTGTTCTTTCTTTTTATTGACTAACCTTTGAGGGAATGGTGGTGGAACTGTCCCTACTTTTTCACTTACCTTATTTGAACCCAAAGCTTTTGATGGTTGTGTATCTGGTTTGTCTGTATGTGTTCCAATCATGTTGTCAATTATCTTACCATTTCTTAGGGTTGTTACTGCTTGGAGCTGTTCTTGACCTCCTGGGTTTGGTATGGTTTGTGAAGGGAGTTCTCCTGCCTTTCGTTCGCTCAATTCTTTTGCAATCTGACCAATTTGTGTTTCTAACTTCTGAATCGCTTGTCCTTGTTGGTTGGTTGTTTGATGTTGTTGTTGGAGCAATTGAAGAACGGTGGACTCAAAATCCAACTTCTTCTGTTCTGGAGCTGGTCGATCAAACCCACTTCCCATCTGAGGGTTCCTTGTATGTCCTTGTGTGAATTGATTCCCTTGATTATTTTGATTATTGCTCCATGAGAAGTTTGGATGATTCCTCCATCCTGGGTTATATGTGTTCGAGTATGGATTGTTCTTTGGTGGAAATACTCCTCGACCCACATAGTTCGCATGCTCCTGATCTGTGAAAGTAGACATGGGACATGTATCAGTTGTGTGATCTAAATGAGAACAAATTGCACACATTTTATTTGTTTGATTTTTAACTCCACCCATTGTTGACATTGCATTAACAAGCATATCAATTTTCTTATTCATGTTTGCCATTTCTAATTGAATGTTATTACTATTAGAGATTTCGTAAACTCCCTGTTTTTTCGAAGGGCCCCTTCTTGTTGAGAATTGTTGAGAGTTCTCGCTGAGTTCTTCAAAAAGTTCAGTGGCTTCTTCTCCACTTTTCCTCATCAAAATTCCGTTGCAAGCTGAATCCACAATTGCCTTATTAGTATCATTTAAACCTTCATAAAAAGCTTGTACCTGATCATCCTTAGGCAGATTGTGAGTAGGACACTTGAGAAGCTTGCTCTTGAAATCCTTCCATGCTTCAAAAAATAAATCTCCATCCTTTTGTTGGAAGAGTTGAATCTCCCTTTTTAGCTGTTTGGTTTTCTGGGCTGGAAAGAACTCTTTCAAGAATTTTGTTGCCAATTGTTCCCATGAATTAATTGATCCTGGTTCCAAAGAATTATACCACAACTTAGCATTAAGTTTTAAAGAAAAAGGAAACAAGATTAACCTGATTTGTTCAGCGGTAAGTCCTTGGACGCTTTGTGTCCTGCAAAGATCGAAAAAGTCTTGCAAGTGAAGATGAGGCTCTTCATCTGGTTTGCCACTAAAGTGGGGAACCATACTAAGTAAATGAGGAGATAGGTGCATGTTCCCTGTGGCATTAGGTTGAAAAGCAATGCAGGAAGGTTGCTCAATATTCTTAGGAGGGAATTTGTCCTGCATTGGCACTCGATTTTGTATTTCTTCAGCCATTGTTGTCTGTGAGATTTGTCTCTGTGCAGTCGACTGGGTACGTACAGAAGTCGACTGGCTGGCTGTGAGAAGCTTACCTAGCCTGTGCAAAGTTCGTTCTGTTTCTACGTCAATAGGTAGTAGCTCTGGTCGAAGTGATCGTCTACCGTGCATTCACCAAAGTCCTGTAACCTAAAAGAAAAATTATTAATAAAAGAAAAGAAAAACTAATAAAAATTCTACTGACTTGTAAGTTAAAATACTAAACAATCCCCGGCAGCGGCGCCAAAAACTTGTTGTTGGTTATCTAGATACCTAAATAAATAGATAAAACTAGACACAAATTATAAAACCTCGCAAGTGCACGAATCGAATCGTAGTAATAGCAAGGGTCGATCCCACAGAGATTGTAGACTTCAACTTACTAATCAATAAAACTACTAATAAAAATGAATAAGAGTTGTTATAATATTCTAAAAGAACTAAAAGATTAAAACTAAGATGAGAAGTATTGAATCACAAATATCTCTTGAATAGTTGGGTTGTTGATCTCCACCTGTAATACCCCGACTTTTTCCTAAATATTTAAAGATTATTTCTCTTTTATAGTATGCTTGTGTAGCATGTGGCTATTACTCCATGATGAATAAATTATATTTTTCCCTATAAAATACTTGCTTTAAAGCCCAATGTTAATCTGTTTATTTTCTTTTAATAAATTTATTTTGGCCCAAATTGAATTTTAAACCCTCTTATTATCTTCTATAACTTGTAATGTAACATTTCTTTCTCCATTAAATTCCGGGTATATTTGTGTGTGACTTGTGCTTACACGTGCACTCAATGTACCCGTGTATTAGGCACAAATCCTTGGCCGGTTTTGGGAAGAGAAGTGGCTAGGATCATGGGTAGTTATCCTGAGTTGTGGGTAGTTTTTACAACCCCCAAATCAATCTCAGCCCTTAATCCTCCAACTCCCTAATAGATCTCAACCCTTCATCCTATTTATCTTCTAATATAAATACCCCCTCCTATTCCCTATCTCTTTTACACTAAAATTTCCTGAGATTATAGAGAGTATCTGTGAGTTGTGTGGGAGTTTCCTGTGGAGGCAAGCAGCATTGCTGAGGAGTCGGAGTGGAACAAAGGAACAAGAAGTGTTGCGCTATATTGAAGGACTTGCGGGATTTCGTTATTTTTCTTCATAAAAGGTGGGTGTTTCTCAGGACTTCTAACGTAGGAATAACACTATAATTGTCATGATTGATACCATGTTATAAAAGTGAATTGAATGCGGTAGAAATTGCTTGAACATGCTATTAAATTTGAGGCGAGACTGTCGGTACAGTCGACTGCCATATGAGCCAGCCGACTGATACGAGACATTACTTTTCATAATGTGCTGATAAAATGTGTATGAATAGCCATGATGGCGTGATTATTAAATGTATGCTTTCCCTATGACACATATGATGGAGGGAAGGTAAACAAATAAAAAGAACTAAAGGTGATAAATATCTGAAGTTGTCGGCGCAGTCGACTGACTTGGTGTTAAGTCGACTGGTGCTTCGTTCTGAATGTGACTGTTTGAAAGTTCTCTGAATAAAGATATTCTATTTATGTAGACCCATGATGATGACTTGAGGTTTATATCCCCATTGTCGTAAGTAAGTATGAGCAATGTGAATGCATGTTTAGAGTAGTTTTCTCTAAAAGAGCATGTTAATAACTGGGAAAATTGTGCTATGAATGCTACTGAACAAGAGGAACTCTGTTTATGAAACATGAATTGATATATACTGTTAATTGATATCATGATGCAAGTACACGTAAGAACTGTAAATAAATTCCCTAATTGAAATGGATCTGTCCAGTCGACCGATGCATGTAGCAAGTCGACTGATCTGAACTTAGAAATTTTGCTGATGAAATCTCCAAGACAGACGGCTGATTGATGAACAGTCGACTGTCACGAGAACAATATGGTGAATATGAAAAGTGCGGGACAGGCGACTGGTGGTGTACAACAGTCGACTATCCCGAGCAATTGTGATGATACTGTGTGACTGTATGAGTCGACTGGTATTCTTCCAAGTCGACTGTACAGAGTGTACTTGGATATAATTGAACTTCATGTTATTCTGCTCTTGGTAATTATGAACTGTATGATTTGAATCGATGGTCTCTGTTTATGGCTGTATGAATTATGTGAAATGAATCATAGATGAGAATTGAGAATTTTATGAATAATTATGAAAGGCTAAATCATGGTAAGAAAGTCTGTGAGACTCTAAAATGAATTGTGAGCTGATGATGCTCCGTTGGATATTGTGAATTTGAAATTGAACAAAGAGTAGCTAAGTCTCCCCGGCAGTGAATGAAATGATATTGAGAATTAGACCAGGTTGGTCAAGTGAAATGAAATGATAAGTCCGGTTGATGGAGAGGCTAACTCTAGAGCTTGATTTTATTCATGATTCTAATGTAACTTAAATACATAGTGTGGAGGTGATGAAGGTGAGAGAAAAACATGAGTATGAGAGCTAGGGTACGGTGCGGGTGTGTGAGCCGCAGAATGCATGCTTGATGCGTCAAGACATGGCGCGGGCACAACTCAGTAATGATCGGACTCTAGTCACGCTTGTGGGATGTTTTGGTGACTGCAAGAGGAGTGTGTTCAGGGAGGAGGCTGAATTGTAGCAGAATGCATGCTTGACGAGTCAAGACATGGCGCGAAATTCTACTCCAGGGGCCAGGATACATGCTTGTACTCATAGATTCATCTAAGATACTCATTGGAATTACAGAAGTAGAATAAGTCATGGCGGGGGATTGAACCCTACAAAAAATAAAGATCGATTAAGAGGCTTGCCCTCGAACCTATGTAGTATGGGATGCATAGAATTCGAACAAGTGCGCATTAGTGTCATGTTAATTAAATAAATTGCATTAAGGATTTAAGTGCACAATCACAACACGACATCATTAAAAGTTCCCTCTATTTGCATGCTTATGTTGAACAAGTTTGTGATTTGTAAGAAATGAGATTCATTATACTGTTTCTGGCATAGAGAGGATGGTCATGTATAATTATCGTCGGTTGAATAAACTGACGTACCCACAGTGTTGTATGCAGGATCAATCACATGTAAAGAGGAATGGATGCATAAAAAGTTTATCATGTTGTTGTTCATTTATGTAAATATTGTATATTTTGCTTCCGCTATGTAAATTCAAGTGTAATATGTTGTAAACTCTGATGTAAAAGAAAAGTTTAAATTTCCTTGTAAAATTGTATGTGAAGGAAGCGAAAAGATCCTGTAGAACATCTCGAATTCAGTAATTTGGGATTCGGGGCGTTACAGAGTGGTATCAGAGCCACGCTTTCTATGCTTTCACACTTGTACAAATTTATAAGGAACGACATCCTAGATGTGGACATTAGGGTGTGTGTTTGGATTTAGAGATTTAAATGTAAGTGACTTACATTTGTGTTGCTCTATGATTTATGCTTCTTTCCCTCTATTCTAAGATGGCTGATCACTTCGACCCTGCTAGAGGCGACGACTGGCATATTATCGAGGAAGAGTACCATCCTGGACAGGCTGATTCTGAGGACGAGTATCACCCCGGGCAAGCTGATTCTGATGATGAGGAGTACCCTGAATCTCGAGAGATCACCCCACCGCCGAACTCACCTGACGATTCTTCTTCTTCCGATGAAGAAAAGGGACCAGCTCTGGGTAGCGCTGTGGCTTCTCTGCAGAGGCAAGTGGATACCTTGAAGTATAGAGTTGGAGTTTTGGAGGCTCAGATGGAGAAGCGGAATGCTGACTATTCTGTTCTTAGCCATCGGATTTGGGAACTTGAGAAGAAAAAGAACCTGACTGATGTGCTGAAGGATGAGGTGGATGAACTGCGGGATGAACTTCGAGCAGCGAAGAGGACCCGTAGAGATTAGATTGTCCTAGTTTCTATTTTTCTTCTGTTCTGATGTTAAAGTGTTTTTTAAATTCGAATGTATAAACTTTGAAATTCAATGAAATTAAAGTTGGTTTAAGTTCTTGCTTTAAAATTCGAATTTAACGGATCTTTTGCATCAGAATATGGCGAGAAGGGGAGCCAGGAATGGTGAAGGTTTGGACCTTGAGGCCGAGTTTGCAAGGGTTTACCAGACGCTGAATGCAGTGGCTGCAAACCAAGGAAGGGGGCCGGTGAATCCAGTACCCGAGGCAATTAAGCTAGTGGAATCGTTCAAGAGAATGAAACCACCAGTGTTCGAGGGAAAGTCAGACCCGGATGCGGCCGATAACTGGATTCGGCAAGTGGAGACAATCTTTGAGGTGTTGGAAACACCGGAGGGCAGCAAGGTCAAGTTGGCGACTTTGCAGTTGGAGAAGGATGCAGCTGTTTGGTGGCAGTCGATGAAGAGGACTATGGGCGGCTTGTTGCTTGGCTGGGAGGAATTTCTGGAAGAATTCCGCAGCCATTATTTCCCCTCCGACGTCCAGGAGAAAAAGGCCATGGAGTTTCTGTCACTTCAGCAAGGCAGCATGTCAGTAAGGGAGTATGAGACTAAGTTCACTCAGCTCTCCAGGTATGCTCCAGAACTGGTGATGGATGAAGCGAAGAAGGCTCGCAAGTTCGAGCATGGTCTGAGGCCGAGCTTGAGATCTCGCATGATACCTCTTGGTATCAGGAGATTCGATAAGCTGGTGAAGAGGGCGGCAGCAACGGAGGCGGATATGGAGCAGTTCCATGTTGCTCAGCACCAGAGGAGCAACTGGTAGTCTGGGAAGAGGCCCGCGCCATCGGGGAGTTTCAAGGGGCAACCATCTGCACAGAAGTTCAAACCGACAGGGGCGAACGCTGTCAGTGTAGCTGGAAGATCTGGAAACGATGCAGGGAGACCTTCTGCAGTCACTTGCTTTAACTGTGGTGAAGTGGGACATTACCAATCTCGATGTCTCAAACCACGGGCTGGCAATCACAATGTGCTAATACAGCAGACTGGGAAGAGGTCGTACCAGTCAGGGCGAGTATTTGCTTTGACAGAAGCTGATGCTGAGGAGGCGGATCAAGTCATCTCTGGTACGAGGGCTGATGTTTAGTGTGATTTCTTTTTGTCATTTCTTCTTCCCGTTCATAGTGTGAAACTGTTATGTAATGATGTATGTTATGTAACAGGAGAACTCTATATTAATGGAAAGGAAGCTGTGGTGTTGTTTGATACTGGATCCTCTCATACTTTTGTGTCTCCAAAGTTTGCTAAAGTATTGGGAGTTGAACCGAAGATTTTTCCAGGCAAGATCTTAGCAGTAGCTACGCCATCAGGGGAAACTTTGACCACTGATCGGTACTATGCTGATTGCGAGATAGTGATTGGGGATCGAATCTTTGGCATTGATCTGATCGAGCTGACTATCTTGGGAGTCGATGTTATCATTGGCATTGATTGGATGTCGGTGTACAGTGCAAGCATCGAGTGCAAAACCAAGACCGTCACAGTGAAGGCTCCAGGTGGACCTGAAGTCACTTTCCAAGGGAAGTTGAAGTGTTCTAAGCTGGTGGCAACTATCCGCAAGGAAGAGACTCCTGTGGAATTGCAAGGGATTCCTGTGGTTCGGGACTATCCGACTGTGTTCTTGGAAGATTTTCCTGGGATACCTCCGCATCGTGATGTAGAGTTCAGCATCACTGTTCAACCGGAAAGTGCACCCATTTCTAAGGCACCGTATAGGATGGCTCCAGTGGAACAGGATGAAGTGAAACGGCAGATTGAGGAACTGTTGGGAAAAGGCTTTATTCAACCTAGTGCGTCACCTTGGGGAGCACCAGTGCTTTTGGTAAAGAAGAAGGATGGATCGATGAGGATGTGTATCGATTACCGGGAGCTGAATAAGGTCACTGTTCAGAATAAGTATCCGATTCCTCGAATTGACGACTTGTTCGATCGTCTACAAGGAGCAGCTGTATTCTCCAAAATAGATATTCGATCAGGATATCACCAAGTGCGAGTGAAAGCTGAAGATGTGCATAAAACTGCATTTAGAACTCGGCATGGGCATTACGAATTCTTAGTTATGCCATTCGGAGTGACGAATGCACCCGCAATCTTCATGGACTTGATGAACAGAGTTCTGAGGCCGTTTATTGATTCTTTCGTCGTGGTGTTTATCAACGATATTCTCGTGTACTCCAAGTCTGAGGCGGAGCACACCGAGCATCTGGCGGCAGTTTTGCAGAAGTTGGAAGAGCAGAGGTTGTATGCCAAGTTATCCAAGTGTGATTTCTGGAAATCTGAAGTGGCATTCCTAGGTCACATCCTTTCTAAGGAGGGAGTGGCAACTGACCCTCAGAAGATAGAGGCAGTGAGAGATTGGGTTAGGCCTACTACAGTGAAGGAAGTCAGAAGTTTCCTTGGGATGACTGGATATTATCGGCGATTCATTCAAGGTTATGCTCAGATAGCTGTGCCGCTTACCGAGTTGACCAAGAAGAATGTGAGCTTCAAGTGGACCGAGCAATGTGAGGCGAGTTTTCAGGAGTTGAAGGATAGACTGACTACTGCACCTATTTTGGCTTTGCCTAGAGCAGGAGTTGAGTATGATGTCTATAGCGATGCTTCACATCGGGGGCTTGGTTGTGTCTTAATGCAAGAGGGTAAAGTAATCGCTTATGGGTCTAGGCAACTACGATCGCATGAGAAGAATTATCCAACTCATGATCTAGAGCTGGCTGCGATTATCTTTGCTTTGAAGCAATGGAGGCACTACGTGTATGGTGAGAAGTTGAACATGTACACGGATCATAAGAGCTTGAAGTATATCTACCAGCAGAGGGATCTCAATCTAAGACAGCGGAGATGGCTGGAAGTGCTCGAGGATATGCGACCTGAGATCAAGTATCATCCTGGAAAGGCTAATGTTGTTGCTGATGCACTTAGTCGCAAGAGCAGTTTAGCCAGCTTGATTACTACTCAGAGGCATCTGATTGAGGAGTTGGATCGAGCAGGTATTGAAGTTGTCTTGCAAGGATTGGGAGCATCTTTATCTCAGTTGAAGCTTCAGCCTACTTTGAATGCAAGGATCATTGCAAGTCAGGAAGTTGATGCTGATATTTTGGAGATGAAGGAGCAGGTTAGTGCTGGCAGGTTGCCCGGATTTCAGACCAGGGATGGAGTGCTGTAGTTCGGAGATAGGCTGTGTGTTCCAGATCAGGCAGACCTGAAAGAGAGTATTCTTCAGGAGGCGCATGCTACTCTTTTGTCAGTACATCCTGGGAGTACTAAGATGTACAAAGACATCAAACAGCATTTCTGGTGGTCAGGTTTGAAGCGGGATGTGGCCGAATTTGTCGCGAGGTGTGAGGTTTGTCAGCAAGTCAAAGCCGAAAATCAGAGACCCGGAGGTCTATTACAGCCGTTACCTATTCCGGAATGGAAGTGGGATAACATCAGTATGGATTTCATCACGGGATTGCCTAAGAGTTCTAAAGGCAATGATGCTATTTGGGTTATAGTCGATCGACTTACCAAGTCCGCTCACTTTTTGGCGATGAAACTCACGGCTTCGATGGACAAGTTGGCTGAGTTGTATGTTGGTGAGATTGTCCGACTTCATGGCGTTCCTTCGACTATTGTGTCTGATCGAGATGCGCGGTTTACTTCGCATTTCTGGAGGAGTCTTCAGGCAGCTTTGGGTACCAAGACAGATTTCAGCACTGCTTTTCATCCACAGACCGATGGGCAGACCGAGAGAGTCAACCGTATTCTTGAGGATATGCTTCGGTGTTGTATACTAGACTTCGGAGGCAGTTGGGAAAGGCACTTACCTTTGGTGGAGTTTGCCTACAACAACAGTTTTCAGGCTAGCATCGGGATGGCGCCGTATGAAGCTTTGTATGGCAGGAAGTGCAGGACTCCTGTGTGTTGGTATGAGGTTGGGGAGCGTCAGTTGTTTGGTCCTGAGCTTGTGCAGCTGACTTCTGAGAAGATTGATCTGATCAGGAAGAGGTTGGTGGAAGCTCAGAGCAGGCAGAAAAGCTATGCAGACAACCGGAGAAGGGACCTTGAGTTTGAGGTTGGTGACTTCGTCTTTCTGAAGGTATCACCCAGTAAAGGTGTGGTTCGGTTTGGCAAAGGCGAGAAGTTAGCCCCGAGATTTATAGGCCCATATAAGATATTGAAAAGGATCGGGAAAACTGCTTACCGGCTTGAATTACCGGAAAAGTTGTCTCAGGTGCACAATGTCTTCCATGTGTCTATGTTGAGAGGTTATATTCCAGACCCGAGTCATCATTTGCCTGAAGTGCCGGAAGGTTTGCAGTTAGACCTGAATTACATCGAGACTCCTGTTGAGATTGTTGACCGTAGGGAGAAGGTTTTGAGGAATAAGACGATACCGATGGTCAAGGTAGTCTGGAGAAACCACTTGGTTGAAGAGGCTACTTGGGAATCTGAGGAGAAGATGTTGAAGGACTATCCTGAGCTTTTTGCTTGATTGTCTTGTTGATTGTATTTTGTATTTTGTATCTTTATATTTTTGTATCTCTTGTTGTTGTGTTTTCTTCGTCTCGTTCTTGGCTGTAGTTCCGGGGACGGAACTATTCTAAGGAGGGAGTGATGTAATACCCCGACTTTTTCCTAAATATTTAAAGATTATTTCTCTTTTATAGTATGCTTGTGTAGCATGTGGCTATTACTCCATGATGAATAAATTATATTTTTTCCTATAAAATACTTGCTTTAAAGCCCAATGTTAATCTGTTTATTTTCTTTTAATAAATTTATTTTGGCCCAAATTGAATTTTAAACCCTCTTATTATCTTCTATAATTTGTAATGTAACATTTCTTTCTCCATTAAATTCCGGGTATATTTGTGTGTGACTTGTGCTTACACGTGCACTCAATGTACCCGTGTATTAGGCACAAATCCTTGGCCGGTTTTGGGAAGAGAAGTGGCTAGGATCATGGGTAGTTATCCTGAGTTGTGGGTAGTTTTTACAACCCCCAAATCAATCTCAGCCCTTAATCCTCCAACTCCCTAATAGATCTCAACCCTTCATCCTATTTATCTTCTAATATAAATACCCCCTCCTATTCCCTATCTCTTTTACACTAAAATTTCCTGAGATTATAGAGAGTATCTGTGAGTTGTGTGGGAGTTTCCTGTGGAGGCAAGCAACATTGCTGAGGAGTCGGAGTGGAACAAAGGAACAAGAAGTGCTGCGCTATATTGAAGGACTTGCGGGATTTCGTTATTTTTCTTCATAAAAGGTGGGTGTTTCTCAGGACTTCTAACGTAGGAATAACACTATAATTGTCATGATTGATACCATGTTATAAAAGTGAATTGAATGCGGTAGAAATTGCTTGAACATGCTATTAAATTTGAGGCGAGACTGTCGGTACAGTCGACTGCCATATGAGCCAGCCGACTGATACGAGACATTACTTTTCATAATGTGCTGATAAAATGTGTATGAATAGCCATGATGGCGTGATTATTAAATGTATGCTTTTCCTATGACACATATGATGGAGGGAAGGTAAACAAATAAAAAGAACTAAAGGTGATAAATATCTGAAGTTGTCGGCGCAGTCGACTGACTTGGTGTTAAGTCGACTGGTGCTTCGTTCTGAATGTGACTGTTTGAAAGTTCCCTGAATAAAGATATTCTATTTATGTAGACCCATGATGATGACTTGAGGTTTATATCCCCATTGTCGTAAGTAAGTATGAGCAATGTGAATGCATGTTTAGAGTAGTTTTCTCTAAAAGAGCATGTTAATAACTGGGAAAATTGTGCTATGAATGCTACTGAACAAGAGGAACTCTGTTTATGAAACATGAATTGATATATACTGTTAATTGATATCATGATGCAAGTACACGTAAGAACTGTAAATAAATTCCCTAATTGAAATGGATCTGTCCAGTCGACCGATGCATGTAGCAAGTCGACTGATCTGGACTTAGAAATTTTGCTGATGAAATCTCCAAGACAGACGGCTGATTGATGAACAGTCGACTGTCACGAGAACAATATGGTGAATATGAAAAGTGCGGGACAGGCGACTGGTGGTGTACAACAGTCGACTATCCCGAGCAATTGTGATGATACTGTGTGACTGTATGAGTCGACTGGTATTCTTCCAAGTCGACTGTACAGAGTGTACTTGGATATAATTGAACTTCATGTTATTCTGCTCTTGGTAATTATGAACTGTATGATTTGAATCGATGGTCTCTGTTTATGGCTGTATGAATTATGTGAAATGAATCATAGATGAGAATTGAGAATTTTATGAATAATTATGAAAGGCTAAATCATGGTAAGAAAGTCTGTGAGACTCTAAAATGAATTGTGAGCTGATGATGCTCCGTTGGATATTGTGAATTTGAAATTGAACAAAGAGTAGCTAAGTCTCCCCGGCAGTGAATGAAATGATATTGAGAATTAGACCAGGTTGGTCAAGTGAAATGAAATGATAAGTCCGGTTGATGGAGAGGCTAACTCTAGAGCTTGATTTTATTCATGATTCTAATGTAACTTAAATACATAGTGTGGAGGTGATGAAGGTGAGAGAAAAACATGAGTATGAGAGCTAGGGTACGGTGCGGGTGTGTGAGCCGCAGAATGCATGCTTGATGCGTCAAGACATGGCGCGGGCACAACTCAGTAATGATCGGACTCTAGTCACGCTTGTGGGATGTTTTGGTGACTGCAAGAGGAGTGTGTTCAGGGAGGAGGCTGAATTGTAGCAGAATGCATGCTTGACGAGTCAAGACATGGCGCGAAATTCTACTCCAGGGGCCAGGATACATGCTTGTACTCATAGATTCATCTAAGATACTCATTGGAATTACAGAAGTAGAATAAGTCATGGCGGGGGATTGAACCCTACAAAAAATGAAGATCGATTAAGAGGCTTGCCCTCGAACCTATGTAGTATGGGATGCATAGAATTCGAACAAGTGCGCATTAGTGTCATGTTAATTAAATAAATTGCATTAAGGATTTAAGTGCACAATTACGACACGACATTATTAAAAGTTCCCTCTATTTGCATGCTTATGTTGAACAAGTTTGTGATTTGTAAGAAATGAGATTCATTATACTGTTTCTGGCATAGAGAGGATGGCCATGTATAATTATCGTCGGTTGAATAAACTGACGTACCCACAGTGTTGTATGCAGGATCAATCACATGTAAAGAAGAATGGATGCATAAAAAGTTTATCATGTTGTTGTTCATTTATGTAAATATTGTATATTTTGCTTCCGCTGTGTAAATTCAAGTGTAATATGTTGTAAACTCTGATGTAAAAGAAAAGTTTAAATTTTCTTGTAAAATTATATGTGAAGGAAGCGAAAAGATCCTGTAGAACATCTCGAATTCAGTAATTTGGGATTCGGGGCGTTACACCACCAATAGTTGGTAATGCTAAGTTGCCTTCTGAATTTACTTCTAATTACTCATGTTTGTTCACTTCAAGGGCATGGTATCTACTCCTTAAAGTATTGTTTCCCTAAGCCAAGAATTAGGCATGGTATCTACTCTAATTCGTTTCTTTCCCTAAGTATTTTAGCATGGTATCTACTAAGTTATACTTAACAAAAGCATAAGCACAGTGGAAACGAACAAACACTTAAAGTTCTAGAAATTGGTATCAGATCTAAATCCTTTAAGTTGATTGAACCAAGAATCCTAAAGATTCCCTTGTTACAAATTACGAGCACGAGATACGGATCGTCTCAATATGCTCATATAACAGATTCAGATTTCTAACTCACAGACTTGATAATATCAGATTCTGTATGGCAGTCGACTGGCTCTCACCTTCAGTCGACTGTACTTATAACTCCTGAACAAGTTTGACTGTTATCAATCTATATCAATTCAATTAGATTCAATCAATAAGTAAAATAGAAGGATTCAGAAGAATATAGCATTACATAACTACGGTTTCGATCTACCCAACTATGAAATTAGTTCCACATAATAATACTTTTATTGCTTAACAGGTTCAAATACATGATCAACATGAAAGAATAAAGAGAGAAGAGATAAACTAATGGATTCCGGCAATATGGTCGACTGGCTGTCACACAGTCGACTGCCTTCTGGTTGCTGGGTCTTCTTTCTCCTTCTTGGATGTTGATGGAATGAAGCACTGGTTGATGACTTGATCGTTGGGAATTCTGAGATTAAGTTGCGTCCAAGAGATGTGTATATGCTACAGATGATCTTTTCTGATATTTATAGAGTACGGCTGAGAATTAGGGTTTCCCCTTTTTTAGGGAAAAATCTTCTTGATTTGATGATTTATGTCTTTCTCTTTTCTTCTTTCCTTCCTTATCTGTTCACCACGTGCTTTTGCCAATTTCCAGTCTCTAGATTTGATTCGTTGCATAAGATCTGGATTAAATAGATTCGGAATTAGATTTGGGTGAATCTTCGAATATCTTATCTGTTTACTCCGCCGCAGACCAGTCGACTTGTCTTCGAACCAGTCGACTGAGTCGAGACTTCTAAAGATTTCATAATTGTTCAGACCAGTCGACTGTCTTTTGGGAGTAAGTCGACTATGACGAGAGTTGTGGAAAATCAGCTTCTCCTGTCCAGTCGACTGTCTTTGGGGAACCAGTCGACTGATCCTCTGCAGTTTGCTGTGTGTTATCCTTGAAGTCCTGAATCTGTTTCGTTTTGCTGTTATAAGCTGTTTCCTGTGGAAAAGAGAAAATAGGAGTTAAATACCACATATAGAGCTTTTAAATGTCTAATTATAACAAGATTATTGCTCTAAAAAGTGAATAATATTGTGTTCATCAATGAGTGCCAAAGGAATAAGTACATGAGTACCTCACCTGCGGGGTTATTACAGCCTCTACCTATACCAGAGCACATTTGGGAAGACTTGAGTATGGACTTCATTGAAGGATTGCCTCGTAGTGCTGGGTATACTTCTTTGTTGGTAGTTGTCGATAGATTGTCCAAATTTTGCCACTTTATACCTCTTCGCCATCCTTATACAGCTAAGGAAGTAGCTACTGCCCTTTTCCATCATGTAATCAAGCTATATGGGTTTCCCAAGAGTATCGTAAGTGATCGGGATACAATCTTCACTTCAAATTTTTGGAGAGAATTAATGTCGTTGCATGGAACTAAACTATGTATGAGTATAGCATTTCATCCCCAATCTGACGGCCAAACGGAAGTTATTAACAGGGTTTTGGAGACTTATTTGAGGTGTTTCGCAGCTTATAAGCCTCAAGGGTGGTCAGCGTGGGTAGATTGGGCGGCTTATTGTTATAACACTCATATACACAGCTCAACTCTCATGTCTCCCTATCAAGTAGTGTTCGGAAGACTTCCTCCTACCCTGCTTTCTTACACACCCAAAACTGCGAGGGTACAATCAGTAGAAGAGAGCCTTCTTTCAAGAGATGAAGTTCTGAAATTGCTGAAGGATAATTTGGTGCGTGCCCAGGGAAGAATGCAATCGAAAGCTAACTTGCATAGGACAGATAAGGAGTTCAGTGTTGGGAGTTGGGTTTATTTGAAGATCCAACCCTATAAACAGGTTTCGATTGGTGGCCATCGTATCCACAAACTCTCCCCATTGTTTTATGGGCCTTATGAGATTATTGAGAGAGTCGGGGCAGTAGCTTATCGATTGAAATTGCCTGAAGATGCTCGAATACATGATGTGTTCCACATTTCACAGTTGAAGACTCATGTTAACCGCAAGGGTATGGCTGCATCATCTCCTACGGCTCTACCAACTTATTTTGTGGAAGAATCACCTCATCCGGAGCAAGTATTGGCAAGACGTATGGTCCCTAAAAGAGGAATTGCAGTCTCAGAGGTATTAATCCAATGGAAACATGCTGCAGCTGAAGAAGCAAACGTGGGAGCGATATTGGGATATTCACTGGCGATTCCCAGAGTTTCGCGACACCCTGGAATCACCTTTTCGAAGGAGAAGTATTGATCCAGCTCAGGGGATTGCCGGAGCTGATCATTAGGAGCATGGTGACTAAGAATTGTATGGAGAAGATAAGCTGAAGATGAGCTGCAGATGGAAGGAACACAGTATCAGATGTATCAGTATGTAGTATCAGATGTATCAGTATGAGTGTATCAGTTGTATCAGTGTCGGGGGGAATTTGATATGTACAGGGTGTTCTTTGTAAAGTTAGCTGGCAGTTAGTTGGGGTTGTTGTAACCGTCTAACTGAATGTCTAAGCACGTGTCCAAATTGTGCTTCAAATGTATAAATACCCCCTAGGCTGTAAACTTTGGTATGAATGAAATCTGATCTTTTGTTCATCATCTTCTTCTTCTATAGTCTCATAGTTGCAGGTACAGCTGCTTGAGATGCCAAGGAGAAGAGCTCCAGCTGCCATTACCACTGTTGGTGATCAAGCTGGAACACCTAAACTCCCAAAAGTCGGAGAAAGGGACGAGATTTAGCTTGGAGGAACTGACAAGGGAAGAGATGGAAGGGAAGTGGGTTGCAGGATTTGGAAGAGGGAGAAGGAAGGGAGAGAGCTTCTCTAAAGAAGTGATCTTTTTGAAACAGCCCAAAGGAAGGACGAACCTCTTTCCATATTCCTTTTTTAAAACTAATTAGTTTCTGATATAATACTGGATTATATCATTTCTAAAATTCTTGGAACATTTAAACTGATTATTTATTGATCATATTCAAGATAGTTATGATCTCCGATAGGTAGTACGTACTAGTGCAGGATGAATGAATAAATTGGCTCTGTCAGCTGCTCTAATTGATTTGCTTGATAACTCTTTAGTTTCCTTGCTTGTGGTTTTGTTGCTTGTTCATGAGTTCTTCAATACAAACTAAACAAAAAAAAAATTAATTAACAAATACTATATTGGAATTGTTTTTAATTATTTTGATTAAGAACAACCAAAAAATAGATCATTCAATAAATTAACATTATATAAAAATTTATGTGAACAGAGAGAGAGCATCATTGCTTTACATCTCATAGCTGCTATTGTCATGATTCTTATTTCTTTTCTTTTTCAATATCTTAGGTTCAATTGCTGATATATTTCATGCTCAAATACGCGATGGAGATTTATTCTTTTAGAATATATCAAGCATTGTCACGACCTTGTACTTTAACCGGTTGAGGTGAAATCTTAATTTTCCTTGAAAAAAGAGTTGAGGAGTACAACTCCTGCCCTGGTGATGATTAACATTGTTAAGATGTTTTTAGTACAGTTATAATCCATACGTCTCAAAAGTAAACTTCACCTCAAATTTCAAATTCTCAGTTTCGGTGTTGATATTGAACAACTTGTAATTAGTATCCACCTTTCAGGATGTTATTTTTCTTTAGGTAATTACTATTATATGCCCTTGATTCTATCTGTCCGCATTTGTTACGAGAATTAGGGGAATTGTGCTTAATTATTCTTTAAATTTGAAATTTGGTAACCATTAAATGTCCCTTCCCAAAAAATGATCATCGGCGTGGACCAGTTTGGTATATGCATGTATGTATGCCTTGAGTATTTATTTTCATCAACCATTCGTATCATATGATTCAACTACAGTTACTAGTAAAAACACGTGCAATGCACGTCTGAATATTTTTTTATATTCTATTTATCTATATTATAATGGGAGAAGCACGTGCAGAACATGTAAAATAATAGACTGACATTCACTATTCATGATCCTTCTCCCACGGAGCAGGTACTGAGAGGGAGATGAAGAGGGTAGGGTTTTTGGTTTTTTTGAGAGATAGGAAGAGGGTAATAAATTTGAACGTGTACTGTACGTATTTTATTGGTTTATATTGTAGAGTTTAATTAAACATGCGTTACACGGGTTGTTGGGATATGGACAAATTACATTGAGGCTTTCTCGGCTTCTCCCATTATAGTAGTAGAGATTATAGTCATTTATTTGGTCAGCCAATTGAAAATCCTATTTTATTGCTTCTCTGTCAAGTTTTAAGTAAAGCAGATGCACTTCTGTTTTTAATATGTTTAACCTCTTACAGGCAAATCATGTTACATCCGAAATAATGGTGTTGATAGCTGGGGACTATCTTTAGTTTCCGTGTTTCAACTGGATACTCTGTGCCACAATATGTTTCCTCGGCCCTCATCACATTTGTAGCTACCGAAGTTCTTCCAGGTAATCTATTGCTCTTATTCGGAATACAAAGGAATAGCATAAAAAGTTTGTGAATTTTCTTACCATCAAACGTGAAAAATAACACTTTCAATTTACCAATTTTTCCTGAAGCTTTGTGTGCTTGGCTGCAACACGCAGGTGTCAACTTATCCCTCCTATCACGAGTCATGTCATCTAGGCTTGCCTGTGGGACGTTCAATGGGGAACGACGGACCTTAGCACGGGTTGTTTCCGATGGCACAATTACACTGGCTGGTTATTTGGGTCAAAACCAACTGCTCAACGTCACATTACTACCTTCGCTGTTGATTTGTGTAGCGTTGATTGCTGCCACCTTACTCACCTATAACACTCTTTATTGAAACAATGCTCCTTCCAGTGTTTCCCTCCATTCCAACTTCTTCACTACAAGAAATTTGACATATAGTGACAGCAAAAATTCGTAGGTAAAAGGCGAAAAACCGTAGGTATAGCACGTAAAACCTATACCAACGGACATATTTTTTCGTCGTTTTTAATTAGCTATATCCACGGCAAAATGCCGTCACTATAGCCTATAGCGACGGTTTTTTTACCCGTTGGACAAAACCTCGGTGTTATACCTACGGTTTCGTATCCATTGGTATAGGTTTTAAGGACACCACTTGCTTTCCTATACCCACGGTTGAAACTTCATTGCTATAGGTTTTAGTAATGATTTTCGCATCCAAATATTTAAATATATACCCATCACTCTATACAAATTTTTTTCTTATTAATTACGCGTATGATAATTTAATATTTTTTTTTTATAATATTAATCCAATTATAAACTAAATACACAATAAAATAGTTAAATATGTTTATGAAACAAAGTTTAAAAAAAATAAACTTCAATCATATTAAAAATTAATGAAGTATTACAAGCATGTCAAATTACAAAATAGTTAATAACCAAATACACAATTGAATTCATGTGTGCAGACATGAGAATCAATACTTTAAACTACGATCAACATATTCAATGACATTATAAGATAACATTCAACTGACTCCTCGCTTAAAATACGACACTAACAATTTTTCAGATCTTGATTGATCTCGATTCTCTTTGGAGTAATCTCTTTTAGCATCTTGCAAATCTTCTTTACAACCTTCTTCACTTCATCGTCGGCAAACACAAACTCGACTGCATTTTGAGCGAGTTTAATTATTTCTTGCTTGTTGAGAGCCCTTCACAAACAAAACAAAGCAAAAAGAACTAACTTTGGTCATCAACAAATAGTCAATATTTAGATAGCATGCAAAATGTGTCATTCGGATTCAAAATGCCAGAGAAACGTATATTTGCAAAGTACCTTACTCGATCGAGCATGTGCAACAGTAAATTGAGTTGGGTCCTTGATGTGTGATCCCAGCATTCCTTATAAAAAGCACAGAGTCGCCAGCAAAGAGTCGTCGCCAGCAAAGAGTCTTTTAGTACTGACAAAGACGCTCCAACCTGTCGTCAGTAGATGCCTCTTCGGCTGACCTGTATCGTTGAATTGGTGGTCAGAATATGAAATGTAGTCAAAAAGGAAATATTTCGTGGATGACATTTCTTATGAAATGGTGATAAGTATCATCTCTTTAAGTAGATGATGAACTCAGACTAGTCAAATCTTATGTTCAGCATAGCCTAAACACACATCATCAATTTCAGAGTCTCATATTAGCTCATCCAGATGTCTCATTTGGGCCATGTATGCACTAGCCGTGCACTTCGAGCTTGTTGACTCGTCAGGATCTGCATCCAATTTCATTTTGAATACGTATTTAAGTGGAAGAGATAATTCAGTGAGAGTTGAATGAGGTTATTTTTAACAGTAGCTGCAGAGCCATTTGAGTTAAATTTTGGCGAGTTAAGATAGTAATTACTTTGAGCATACTGAAAGTTCATCACCATTTCCAAATCAGGATGCAGCAATGAAGCAGACTATATTATTTAGCCAGGAAAAAAAACCACGAACAAGAAGAAGTTGCACACCTCGATAGATATGTCGAAAGGTCCACGAAGCATCATGCAAATCTTTCGCTACTAACTCTTGGGCAGGTTGCATTGTGAAATCCTATCGGAAATGGTACCCTATTTAGTCAGTCATCAACAATGTAACTTATAATTCATCTTTTTCTTCACAAGAAAGCGATGACAAACATACCAAAGGTGGGAATATCTTTTCAGCTGCACGACGAGGCACCGAAAATCCACCATGAGTACTGGTATCACTTGCCATAAGTGTCTTGCAGAAGAACTCTGCTGGTTGCTTGTTTTGATTGAGCCCCATTTCAAATGTGCCAGCAATGCCTCCTTATCATACTACAAAAGAATCGTCTTTAAAAACAACTTTCACCATATGATCAAAAAAAAAAAAAAAAAAACCAACTTTCACCCAAAACAGATTAAAAACTAAACAAAAAATTTGAACAATGCACACTTATATAGCTTATAAACCCAAGTGTGATTTCTGACCTACTTTATTAACAGGTTGCAGAGTCATCTTCGCATAAACCTCATCAGTTTCAGAATCAGTCTGATTGAGACATCAAGTACAAAAAAAAAATCAACAAAAATGATGGAAACAACTTCATTAACTATCTACGTCTCAAGCCATACATGCAAGGTAGCGCTGAGAAGAACACATATCAGCTTTGAAGGATGGATAACTGGGAATGCTATCAATCTCCTGGGAATGCTATCAAAATTTTGGTGATTTGGATTTTTTTGGACTTAAATTTTAACAAGAGATTGCTGAATTTCTCTGAAGAAAGTAACAATTAACTCTTAAAATGCACAATTATAATAAAGTTAATCATATTTTGGAAATAATACAAAGTTATGATAGATTTTCTTAATTGTTCAACCATTGATATAGAAGTCCTAATAGCTAAAGTAAATTACCCAGAAACATGAAACAACACTTTAATCTGAATAATAATACATGTGAGAAGGTACTCTGACAGAAGTATAATGTTGAAGTTTAAACCAAGATATGATAGTTTGTAGAGAGCGATATGCACATCCCCATCCCTAGCAAGTAATTGTATTGTTAGAAAAAGTACGTATCTGATAAGTAGATAAACATATGAGACCATTTCAGTATTCACACTTTTGCCTTAACATGTCAACCACAATGCATTTTCAAAGTTTCCCTATGATTGATAGGGAAACAGAATTGATGTACATGAATTGAGGAAATCCCAGTCTTATGATGGAAAGCAAGTAATAGAAACTAGAAGCAAACACAGATTGAAGATTTTGTTTTATTTACTGTGAAAGACCAAAAAATTAAATATTTCTCCAAAAATTAAATTACATACAAAATATATGATTTAAAGTAAGGCTATTAGATGAGCAAGCCGATGACGTGCACACCTTTGTTTTATATTTTCTTGCAACATCTTGAACTATTGAGTGGAAGGGCTCGAAATACATCTTGAACTTCTTGTATATCCTACTCCTCTAGATTGTATTGTGAATACACTACAAACAAACACGGAATTTCTAGCACTTTTTTTGGTATTCCCGGCGTTTAAAAATGCCGGGGTTTATGAACACGGCGTTCCCCGAAACGCCGCCGCAATTGCGTCAAGTGCACCAGCTACTGCATGCCTGATAGCTTGACCGATAATTATCATTACTACTATTATTATTATTTTGATTAAATGTAACTAATTAGTACTGAGTTGTTTCAGGTATGTCTAAATATATTTCTAATTCAAGAAAAACTACGTCTAGTTTAGAGCATGGTCATAAGAAATTAAGATTACAGAACCGAACAGGTTCTAAAATAAAATAAAATAAAAGGTTGGTGCAAGAATAAGTGCAGTGGTCCAATGGGGAAAATTTTGCCGAAATGTCCTTGTTTTTAAAAATAATTAGCGAACTACCCTTGTTTCGAAAACATTTAGCGATTTGCCCTTGTCTGTGACACGTCAGCAACAAACGTTATTGGGAAAAACAGCATCAGCTAATTGTATGCCGTTATTCCCAATAACGGCATCTTCATTTGAAAAAATTTACGTGCCGTTATTCCCAATAACGGTATTGGTTATTTTTAGTATAGATCTATAATGTATCAACATTGGCTCGAGATTGGAAAGCAAAAAAGAAAAGAACTGATGCCGTTATTCTGGAGAACGGCATAGTTTGTACTGATGCCGTTTTTCATAATAACGACATCAGTTATTTACTTTTTGCACAAATCCCTATAATCGAAAACCCCTTCTTCTCCCCCTCTTCACTTCTGATTCGTAAAACGCATCTCTCTCACATCACCCCTTTTACCCACAAACCCTAGATCTCATAATCAAAAAATTTCAACCATTTGAGTCCTATAAAATTCCGTACATCCTACCTCCTCACTCCCACCCTCATTTTCAGTCTTCCTCAACAACGAATATTTTGCCGGTGGTTTTTTTGGTATCATTTGAAAGGTATTATCATATTAACCTTATGTTTGATTTTTATTTCAGTACAAACTATGCCGTTCTCCAGAATAACGGCATCAGTTCTTTTCTTTTTTGCTTTCCAATCTCGAGCCAATGTTGATACATTATAGATCTATACTAAAAATAACCAATGTCGTTATTGGGAATAACGGCACGTAAATTTTTTCAAATGAAGATGCCGTTATTGGGAATAACGGCATACAATTAGCTGATGCCGTTTTTTCCAATAACGTTTGTTGCTGACGTGTCACAGACAAGGGCAAATCGCTAAATGTTTTCGAAATAAGGGTAGTTCGCTAATTATTTTCAAAAACAAGGGCATTTCGGCAAAATTTTCTCCAATGGGTTCCTACTCCATTCATTTTTTATTTTTTAATTTTACTTTTATGTTTTTGTTAATCCTTCTGAGCATATGTAAAAGACTACAGAACATTTTCTTTCAAGGACCTATTTTTTCAGTGATTTTCCAATATAAATCAAATCATCCAAACCATAGTTCAAATGATTGGCCGGATCCAATCGGTTTTGGAGGAAGGTGATCGGATCCTCCTTGAAATGATCGGGACTGACAATCCAGATTGGGTATCAGCCGAGATGGACTTGGACGTGGGCGTGGGATTAGGCGGTCCGATCCAAAATGATACCACCGTTTCCACAAATTTAAAAAAGATTAAACTGATCAATTAATTTTCAAAAAATATAAATTATTATAATTAATAGCATAAATATATATAACTTTATTTTGTTAGTTTTTAAAACTACATTATACCAAAATTATATCCACCGAGCTGAAACTGTCGATTGATACTGATTCCGATACCAAAAGTTTTAACAATCAGGTATATTTTAACCTACTCAGTTTATTACGGGTCGGGTCTGAATTCTAACATAGGACCCATTTCATTTCCGGAGTCCGGGTCCGCTCCGTGGATCCAAAAAAAACAAAAGCTCCTCGCTTCCCTCGTCTTCTTCTTCTAACTTCCAAACTTCCAAACCAAAACTTCTTCTTCCTAATCTCCCAAACAAAAACCCAATCCTCCCCCTCCAAACTTCCATCTTCTTCTTCTTCTTCTTCTTCTTCTTCTCACTTCCCCGCTCCAGCTTGTCCCCTCCTCGTCTTCCTCCCGCTACTGTCTCTCCTCATCGTCGCCAGCCTGCCACCATTGCCACCACCCCCGTCTTCACCTTCGCCATCACCTGCCTCGTCTCCACCTCCTCCCGCTCGAGCCCCTCGCAGCACCCATCCTCTGCTCCTCTACTCACCAGGGCCGGCCCCACCCTTGAGGCGGGTAAGGCGGCCACCTCAAGCCCCTGGCGTTTTCGCAATTTTAGGGGTTCCAAATTTATAATTCACTTGTAAATGTAGGCACGTATTTTGCGCGTAAAAGAAAAATACTGTTATTAGAGGCCTCCAAAAATAATTATTTGAGCCTTTAATTTTTTTTTTTGAAGATTATTTGGGTTTAGACTTGAAGACTTAAATTGAATTTGAGACTTTAAATTTGAGTGATTTAAAACAAATTTATATATTTTGCATAGTTTGTTTTTAACAATGTGCAAATTTTTTGTATACATTTTATTTTATTTTAATTTATTTTAATTTATTTTAAATTTTTTTTATGGAGAGCCCCATTTCGGGAGTTCGCCTCGGGCCCCCGGGAACTCAGGGCCGGCCCTGCTACTCACCGTCCTCGACCATCCGCCATTTTCGCTGCACTCCACCTTCGCCATCGACCTCATCCTCGACCTGCCCCGACCTTCCGTTGCCATCGCTTTCCGGCCGCAACTCTCTGTTCACCACCGAGCAGCACCGCCCACCTCCTTCATCTGCTTCCTCATCGCGCTGTTCCGACCACCTCTGCCTCGCTGCAGCCAGCCCCTGCTGCCTCCCGCCGCCGCAGCACAACACCGACAGCAACCCTCCCCCACCGTGCTGTTGCTGTGCCCCTTGCTGTTGTTGTCGTGCCATTGTTGTTGTTGCCATGCCGTCTCCCACTGTGTTGCTGCGGTCCCTTGCTGTGATTATTGCTGTTTGGGATTTGGTTCTTGCTGTGTTGTTGTGTGCCCTTCTTGCTGTTGTCATGTGTTGTGGTTGCACATAATTTGCACGTGTTTTCGCCGCCGCTCGTCTCGCTTTCGTTCGTCGTCATATTAAGGCAAGTATTCTCTTGTACATCTTTTCGTTCCCGTACAAGCTTTGTTTTGAATTCCGTAAGTAGACCTTTTATTGATCCGCAGGGCCGGTCTCGTGGTATTTGAGGCCCTGGGCGAAATAAAATTGGGCCCTTTATAAACACGCATGTACTTTATATATATCTTAATAAAATATAGTATAACGGCGGGGGACAAACAATACCCATAAAAATAAATATTACCTTTGTTTTTTCTTAGGAAACATTCCTTATAATCTAGAAATTAAAATAAAATTAATAAAACATATAACTATAGAACAATAGAATCTGGATAGTGAATGTATACTTGCAATTTGAAAATTCTCAGCTGACAACTCTGCATTCAAAGCAAACTGCAAAATTTGAAAAAATTCCTAAAATTAGACTTCTAAATTTCTAATACTTATAATAAAAAAACAAAGAGAAGGAAAAACATATATGTGCATTAATATTTCTAGGATGCTAACTAAAGCAGCATGCAAAAACTCACTGCCTATGAACAAAAATAAAAAACATTAATGCAAAAACACCTCATACAAAAAAGCCAGCTTGGTAGTGAGCTAATAAATCCACAACTACTTCCAACTGCATCACCAAAAACTCACTGCATGCGAACAAAAACATGCAGAAGCTCAAAATGTACTATGTTGCTCTTATTTACATTCTTGAAATTTTTCTTCCATTTTCTTATAAATAGTAGTGCATTGTATTAACTGAATGTAATTAATGTAATTACAACTGTATAATGTATGTAAAAAACATGAGGTAGTGTTTACTCTAATATAGTAATATGATCCCTGGTTTCTTTTCTTTTTTAAGAATTTTTTTAAAAGTTAAATGTTTACTTGATAGCTAGTATCTGATACTAGACTTGCTAATTGGTCCTGATCTGACCATGATAAAATCATGATGCAGGCGAAAAGAGAGGTTGAGGTAAATCATGACAGAGAAAACTAAGAAAGAAAATGTAGACAGTTTTCAGCTATAAAAAGAGTAACTCTCTCCTCTCCTCTGTGTCATAACTTGGCCTTTGCTATATCTGAAAATGGCTTACACCTCAAAGGGTTTACTCCTCTGTGTCCTTGTTGCCTTCCACCTCTTTCAAGTACTCCCTCTAAACTCATAAACTATGTCAGGCGCTAAGCAAATTATATGTTCCTCATGCAGGGATTATGATTTATGAGAAGGATAAATAACAATTAACAAATAGATTCAAATCTTGCAAACATTTACTCAAACCAAACTCTAAATATAGGTAAAAAAATAAAAAATGTACAGCCTAAAAAAAAAAGATGAACGATCCAACTAACTTACAGTGGTGCACTGGTGCGAGAAGGGGACTACGTGAGAGAGCGAGGCAGAGAGAGAATTTGAAGAAAAGAAGAAGATGAAGAGACGTTGCCAAATCTGGACCCAAAAAAAAAAACAATGAAGAAGTTGAAATGACAGACACTGTGACATTGGAAGAGAGATTACTAAATTGGGCACTTCCCTAAAAATTAATAACATACCCATTAATCCATTATATTAATTATAAGACCATTAATCTATTATACTTAAAAAAAATTTGGGTCCCTCCCCTGAACTGGGCCCTGGGCAGTCGCCCAGCTGGCCTGGGCCAGGGCCGGCCCTGTTGATCCGTCTGGAGATAATCCCGTTTTTCACCCCTTGCACTCATTCATTCCCGTTAATATTTATTATCCCCCTGGATTATTGTTGATCTCATAACTCGTAATTCGATCATGAATTCTCATTGACATCATATTCACTATACGAACACAAGAATTGGTAATATATATTCAAATGTTTATGAAATAGGTGATCGAATAATTTGATGATTGAATGCGTTCGCTGAGTTCGTTGTTCGTAGAAGTAAATGCTAGATATAATATTGCCCTATTAATGGTAGGAAATTCATCCTATTAATTAAGTAGAACTTCTGTAAATTAATTACCATGAATTTGTATACTTGCATATTTTAATAGTTGATAATTAACTCGAATTTGCTCGCTAGCATCTGCCTATTTGATGTTGCATTGAAGTTTTGAATCACTTGTTGTGTGAATTTGATAAAACATTGTGAATAGCTTCTGTAGCCCTATGAGTCTACTTTTCAAGACTTTTGACGGATCTGGAATCCGTTCTGTAATTTGTAAAATATAACACTTTTAATACTTTTGGGTCGCAAATTTTCAGACTTTTGACTACAAGAATATTGACATGAATTATTGATTAAAATGGATGCTAACAGTAAAACTTAGACTTGATACTGATCTGGATATTACTAGACACGATTTGGAACCACCCAAAATTTTTGTAGAATTGTTTGGTAATTTTCCTGACTTAATATATTTACGCAAACATGATTCTAGATTGCTGCCTGCATACCAGTTTAGTAAAGAACCTCATTTTCACATAATTCTATTTTTCATTGATTAAAATTTATTGAATGAGAATTGTAGCTCTGTGTGTCTGGAGTCTAGAACATCTGACGGTTTTTCAATTCGATTTACGAATTGCAAGATATTCAGATTTTCGTACATCGACGTCTGAATTTCAGAATGCAGCTTAAAATATACATCATCCTACTTAATTAGTTAAAACTGTAAATTAATTTAAGTATTAATATACTGTTTTAATACTTAAAACACTATTAAAATTCGATCTAATACCTCGTTTTTTAATCTAATGATATTAATTGGTGGTTTTTATTTTTTAACTAGCTTTACCCGTGGACACGTGCCTACGACACGTCTTTTGAACGATGCAATATATGAAAAACAATGTAAACAACAAAATATATGCAATCTTATTAGACTAACAAATCACATAGGTCAATACTTATATGCAACACCATCTGGTTAGTGACTACACGATAAGTTATAAAAAATAATTAGAATGTCGTAAAATAATTACATACTAAAACAATTAGGAGTGGTTTGGTGGTTGTAAAAAAAATGATGAAGGGCAAAAGCATTGTAGCGAAAGCAATTCATTGGATTTGATTTCTTAAAAGTAGCTTCGGTTGAATATAGATTTACTGTAGCAATAATTAAATGTTAGCTTTATTTTTGTTGTAGTAATATTATAGCGAAAGTAATTTAATTTTTTTTTTAACATGAAATTAATCCAAGATTAGGGATTAATTTATTTATTTAAGCTTAATCCATAATATTTTGGATGAGTTAATTAAGCTTAATTAAATTGAAACCAATTAACTTTTGAACCCCTAAATTTTAACTAACTAATTAAGAAAAGACTAATTAAACCACAACATTTAATTTTTCTTAATTAAAATTAGTGTGATTTTAATTAGTCTTTTCTTAATTAATGAAAAGTAGGGATTAAAGGTTAATTAATTTTAAAACCCAAACAAATAACAACTACTTCAAAAAAAAAGTATAAATCCGAATGTGGCTACTGTAGCTACAGTAACACTAGTAGTTTACACCTGCGATGCACGTCTAAATAAATATATATTTTTTAAAGTATAAATTTTGACGTACTCTAGCCTTGAACCTGAGACATCTTTTATATTAGTTATGCATGGATAATGCACGTCTTAATAAAAAATAATTTAAATAAAAACACTTACGTGGTGAGGACTTGAACCTGAAACCTCCTTCATATTAGTTATGTATGTGCCTCACATGTAGTACCCCGTATTTTCAAATATTATTTTAAAGATTTGAAAATGAATTAAAACGATTTTCTGGAGATTTAATAGATATTTTCTAAAGAGTTATCGTTTACACGTGCAAAACACGTGCAGATACTTTCTTGATAAGTTTAAAGTCATATTTTCTTTATGGAAAATTATTATTTAATATTTGAAATTTATTTATTATTTTTTCAGATTTTTCTGAAATTTATTGGATCTATTTGCAAATTTTGAGAAAAGAAGGACTTTTTTGTAAATTTATCATTTTTAGGGATTAAAATGCAAAATGTATTTTCTGGACGTTTTGAACAGTACCGGTTGAGATTAAGGATTATATTTTACTTTTAAATCCTAATTTAAATGATTTTTATTGAATTTCCAAGAATAGAGCTATATATATGTAAAGTTATATTTTGGAAGGACTATTTTGCAAATGCATTTCTAAAACCCTAAATCCTTACTTCCGGCCTATATAAGTGGGTGTGCAGCCGTCATTCACTGCACAACATTATATTTTGTGATTTTGGGAGGATCAAGAGTAGGATTTTGGATCTCGCAAAAAGGAGAGGCTTTCTTGTTGGATCTTTTCATTTCTAAGGTGAGTGACATGTTTGTTTGTTTTGTGTATTTTGCATGTATTGTTTTGTTTTTTTGTTTATATATATGTGATTTGGTACAATTTGATTGTTTGATCTATGAATGTTTATTGGATCTGGAAATTGAATTGTATTGCTAGAAAGCATGTTTAGGGTTGAACATGATTATGCATATTATGGATTGGATGAAAAATTGGATCTTGTGAAACCCTAGTGGTATGTGATTACAATTTGATTATGGTTGTGGTAGGAATTCAGTTTTTGAGAAACTTGAGTGGTAAAGTTATGAATCAAGAGATCTTGACATGAAAATTGGAGAATTGAGAATTTAGTTGAGATTGAGGAAATGCACCCAAATTGGGATTTTTCTTGAGTTTTTGATAATCAGATGGTTTGGATCTGAATACGAACTATTTCAGCGATCAGTAAATTATTTTATGAAAACTCTATTTTGATTATATGCATAAATCCATGTATTAATTGAAAGAATCAACAAAATCTCTATTTTCATGAATTCAAGCAATTTGATTTAGTTTTGTGGACTATTATAAGTCCTACCAGTTATATTTGATCATATAAGAAATGTGTTTTTCGTAGAAATCGTTTTCATGAAGTAAAACTACGTATCGGTTGAATTGTGCACAACCAAAACTATAGTCTGTAGGCTGACAGTCGACTGGCACGATCTTTCAGTCGACTGATACGACCCGGCTGCTATGTTATTTAGTTGTATTGAAATTCTCTCTGGTAAGTCGACTTATGACTTTTACAAGTCGACTTATAACCTTTAGAATATTTTCTTAAAGATTTCTGGAATTTCTCTCTGGTAAGTCGACTTATGACTTTTATAAGTCAACTTATATTCTCTGGTAATTCGACTTATGACTTTTATAAGTCAACTTATATTCTCTGGTAAAGTTGACTTATGACTTTTATAAGTTGACTTATAACACTTAGTTTATTTTCTTAAAATCATGGAACTTTCCTTCTGGATAGTCAACTTACTTCCGTATTAGTCGACTGGTACTGATGTATTCTTAAATCTATGAATGTTCTTTCAAGTTATTGATCTTTGGGGTCGGGTATATTCTACGGTGTTGAGAATCATTGATCTCCGGGGTTGGGTATACTCTGCGGTGTTGAGAGTCACTGATAGTGATTGATAGCCGGGTATCCGATCTGCGGTGTTGAGAGTGATTGATAGCCGGGTATCTGATCTGCGTGTTGAGAGTGAGTGATAGTCGGATATATTCTGCGATATTGAGAGTCATTGATCTCTGGGATTGGGTATACTCTGCGGTGTTGAGAGTCACTGATAGTGATTGTCGGATATATTCTGCGGTATTGAGAGTCATTGATCTCTGTGATTGGGTATACTCTGCGGTGTTGAGAGTCACTGATATTGATAGCCGGGTATCCGATCTGCGGTAATGAGAGTGATTGATAGCCGGGTATCCGATCTGCGGTGTTGAGAATTTATGATGGAAGTTTGGTTCAGACATTTGAGTTTGAGTCATTGATCTCCGGGGTTGGGTATATTCTGTGGTATTGAGAGTCACGGATAGTAATTGATAGTCGGGTATCCAATCTGCGGTGTTGAGAGTAATTAATCTCCGGGAGCGAGGTGACGTACATGTGGTAGTTTACCTTTATCTCGTAGTAGTCATCGGGTTAGGATTAGTTGCATAGCGGGGATTGAACCCTATTATGTGGAGACGTTAAGAGCTTGCACCGGACCTATGTAGAATGTGATGCATAGACTTCGACAAGTACGCATTAGAGAGTGAGCATATAGAATTGTGTTTTCTTGACTTGGTTTTATGCTTGTGTTTTCCAGTTTTCCTACACTTGACACTTAGTCTAGCTTCACTTGTTGTTTTCATTCCATGATGTTTTCATGCTTTACATCTTTGTTATTTCTCATTCATTTATCCTTGTTGTTAATACATGCTGTTGATGACTTTATGCTTTATGATTTAATTATGTTGTATGTTTTTATGTCACTCACACCATTTATGGCTGACCCCTTTAGTTTTGAGGGTTAAGGTCATCTCTAGCATCATGTGTTGCAGGTTGTTGCTTAGAGTTTGGAGGTTGGATGCTTGAGATAGTTTTGAGTTAAACTGATGTAATAGAGCTTTGTGTAAAACAATTGTAAAAAGAAATGTTGTAAAGAGAAGGTTGTAATTCAAGGTGTTTGTATTTCCACTGTGTTTGAAAAAGATTGATGTAATAAAAGTTTGAATAAAATTATGTGTTTTTGGACTATGTGTACTATTACATTGAAGTTGATGTTGGGATTGTGCTACGTATTTTCTAAGATATCATATTAGAAATTCGGGGCGCTACATCACACGTGTTGGTAGATTGACAAATGACACTCCCATTATAATATTAGAGATTAGAGATGTACTGCAGAAAAATATTTTTTGTGAGCATAAATATGAACGGTTGATTTCCTTCCAATTGAAGAAGAGCCACTTGACAGCTTTCTTTTGAATTGCCTTGTGTTTTATTATATAGATTATATCTATTTTTTCTTTTACAGGACATTAATTGTTTCATTTTAATTTCTTGATTTCCTTTTCAATTTCTTTCACTTATGCCATTGTTTTTGTTGCATGTAGTTTCAGGTTGTTGTTTAAGATGGCGTCGAACGTAATCGTTCGCTCAGATGACAGCTTCTCTGATGACAATTCTTTTTACGAAGACATCTCTATAGAAGAGTTGATGTTACGGATGTCTCAGGACCGAAGGCTGCTGCAGCATTTACAAGAGCAAAGAAGAAATCCAAGCCAACCAACAACTAAGCCCCAAAACGAAGAGTCGGACCGAAGAAGGAAGTTTATCCGGTACCAAGAGATTGTTTTGAGGCACATGCTAAAGATGACGTGGGAATGTGATCTTGAAGGTTTCATATACGTACGGAATCGTGCCTAAATCTGGAGAGCTTATGAGCGGTTCATCAGACAATCTTCGCGATTGGTGGCAGAAGAAAGTGAGGTTCGACAAGAACTGACCTGCAGCAATTGAAAAGTATGCTTCTGAGTATCGCGATTCACGACCAAGTGACAAAGTGGAAGTTGCATCTTTGTTGGAAATCCAAGACTCTATACTGGGGTCCATTTTGTCGGCACTAATGCCTCCTCACTGCAATCCACCACAGCGAAAATTTCCTATCGATAAAGGCAACTCCCCTCCGTGGTGGCCCAAAGGGGATGAGGATTATTGGGTTGAGCTTAGGCCTGCAGATGGCCTAAGCAACGTGCCTTAGAAAAATCCTCGTGATCTCAAGAAGGTGATGAAGGCTGGTGTAGTGTTAGCAGCCTTGAAACATATGGCAGCCGAACCTATGCTCATATGGGTGCTTACCAGGGAGTCAAGAATTCTGCATAATAAAATTCTTGTCACAGAGATTCATATTTTGGACTCAATAATTAATCAAGCAAGAAGAGCTTAACAGACGGATGAACAAGAAGCATATAGGAGATATAAGTCGTGGCAATTTAAATGTTGAGTACTGCAGTAATGACAATGAGATGGATCAAGAAGCGAGTAGTCGGTATAACGCCTAGGGAAAGACCATTGTTGGAGCAGAAAATAAGGATGATCGGCTGAAGAGAAAGGCAGTGGCTGATATACGGAACAAAATGGCTCTGTGTGAGAATGAAGGTTGCATTCTTTCGCAGCATAATTGCGGGTACCTTGACTTTGTGCTCAATTATGGCGACACGAATTAACCTCTTGCCTCAATTAGCTAACTCTCAACTAGGGCCGGCCCCACCTTGAGGCGGGTGAGGCGGCCGCCTCAGGCCACCGGCGTTTTCGCAATTTTAGGGACCCCAAATTTGTAATTCGCTTGTAAATATAGGCACATATTTTTCGCGTAAAAGAAAAATACTGTTATTAGGGATCCAAAAATAATTATTTGAGCCTTTAATTTTTATTTTTTTAAGATTGTACTTGAATTGAATTTGAGACTTTAAATTTGAGTGATTTAAAACAAATTTATATATTTTGCATATTTTGTTTTTATTTTGTTTTATTTTGTTTTATTTTATTTTATTTTATTTTATTTTATTTTATTTTTGTGTATGGGAAGCCCCATTTCGGGAGTTCACCTCAGTCTCCGGCAACTCAGGGCCGGCCCTGCTCTCAACCAAATCAGTACAATATGGATATGCAGCAGATGGAGATGACTCAACAACAACAATTAGGGGCGAATCACAATGAGATGCAGAATATGACTCACTTTGATGGCATGGGTAACAATCTGAACTTGGTGCAACAACAGAATCAACTGCCATTTTCTTATGTTGTGCAACAACAGAATCAACTGCCATTTTCTTATGTTGTTTCCAGCAATTCGGTTAACCAAAATGAGCAGGCTAATGATAATTACTCAGGTGCGTTTGTTAACACAACCGATTCAGTCAGAGAATACGATCTCCACGGAGAACCTAATGCAGGTCAATGCTACTCAGCAGGGCCATGGATCATCTGAAGTTCTCTAGTGAATGCTGCAAAAACAGATTAGTCTCTCTTTAAATGCTTCTCTTTTTGAAATATTAGTGAGCGCGTTACTACAATTATCTTTCATTATTTTACTAGTCAGGGACTATTTAAAGTTATTTGTGTTTTAATATTGTCTTTGTTCTTCACTGTTTTAATATTGTCTTTGTTCTTCACAACTAATGAAGAACCAAAATTAAAATTTCTGTTTGTGATAATAGTTGGAAACAGTTACTCTAATCTCTATCTCTAATCTCTAATACTATAATGGGAGAACCCCTTAGATTAGGGTCTGTTTGGTTCAAAGGAGGGGAGGGATTTTAATGGAGGGGAGGGAAGGGGAGGGAAAGGGAGGGAAGGGATTTAATGAAAACTCTGTTTGGTTCAAAGGAGGGGAGGGGAGGGGAGGGAAAATAATTATATTCTTGTTTGGTTCACAAGGGAAGGGAATTGATTTTATAATAAAATTACTTTTATACCCTTTTGCATACAATAAGAAATTCATACAGCGATATAAAGTAGAAATTCATACAGCAAAGACGTGTATTTAATAGTAAAAGCTTCAATATCCACAAACAGTTAGGTGTGCTGTCAAGTTAATTAAAAGTTTGTGTATGATAGTGTTGTCTTTGTATACAGTTCGACATGCATTTTGAATCAGTACAATCACTATCTTGTATTTATCTTATCCAATTTTGAAGTTAATTAAGAGTTTGTGTATGTATCTTCGTATATAAGCTTCAATATCCAAGTTATGTTTTTTTTATCGATTGAGCCAAACAAGAATTCCCAGTTTTTATAAAAGAAAATAGAAAAGACGTATACAACACATGTCATACACTTCAGTCATCTCCCCATGAGCCATATTGTTGTAGGTGTAACCTGCAACTTGTTTTCCCAATCTTCACAACCACTATTAACATATAAAATTAACGCTAATTTTACGGTTGTATGTAGGTTTGAGAAATTCTCGATATGCTGCAAATTCAGTAGGGCCAAGGTCTTAGGAACCATACTCTGTTTGGGTGGTGCAATGTCAATGAGTTTCTTGATGAACCCTCCAGATTCACCAGAGTCGACAACATTTAAAAATTTAGCCATCTTCACTAACATGAAATTGCTGGCATCGCTGTCCAATGAATGGATCATAGGCTGCTTCTATCTCTTCTCTGCTGTTGTTTTTCTCTCTTGTATCATAGTTTTGCAGGTATGTATATGCAAACATCAAGATTTACTTGTTTTTGGTTTGAAGGAAGTAGATTATAGCCACTTGTTTCATTAAAAGACAAAATCATCACTTACTTCACATCTTTATGTTATCATAAGTTCAGTACCATGTTGCCATGTTGGGAACTTCGTTTCAAAGTTGTTTGTCCGACTCTAAATTTTCAGAAGAGACAACGTTTCTAATTAGGGATGTTGTCATTAAAACATTTACCCCAAACAGCATTAACTGAGATTTAGATTTAAAGGACAATTTAGTCCGGCCACTTTAAAAAATTAGCCATACTTTCTCTTCCCTCCAAATCCCCCCACTTTTGGAGGGGAGCCAAAATTGGCTCAGGAGGGGTGTTGCACCCCCCATTTTCCTCCCCTCCCCTCCTAAAAAATGAACCAAACAAGAAAAGTATTAAAAAAACCCCTTCCCTCCCCTCCCCTCCCTTCCCCTTCCCCTTCTCTCCATTCCCCTGCAACGCACGGGTTGGATTACTTTGGTAAATATTTTCGAAAATGGACCTGTTTGGTAAATATTTTCGAAAGTGGATCAGTTTGAAAATTATTTCCTTTTTAATTATGGACTAACTTTGGTAAATATTTTAGAAAGTGGACCTGTTTTGCAAATATTTTGGAAAGTGGATCGGTTTGGAAATTATTTTCTTCTTACCGTTTTCATTATCCTTCAATTTTTTCCACGTGCACGTGTGCACGTGTCTGATACTAGTTATTTTAATGGGAGAGTTGGGATTGTAAACAAACAAATCCTAATTTTGTAACTGAGTAAATCCGTGATATATACGTGCAAACTATATCCACTAAACATGCCCATGTCATGCATATCAAATCTCTACTATTTTAATTGAAGAGTTTGGATTGTAAACAAACAAATCCTAATTTTGTAACTGAGTAAACCCGTGCAAGATACGTGCAAACTACATCCACTAAACATTCCGGTGTCATGCATATCAAATCAAAATATACAAATTCATTTAATTTAATGACTAAATTTTTTTATAGACGTGCATCGCACGTGCATTATACTAGTTAATATAAACATAATTTATGAAATAAGTTCTTTTACAATGTAATAATAATTCGTCTGTATTTGCTACAGTATTCCTTTTTATTTATTTTTTAAAAAATCATTAAGAACTCAAAGGAAACTAAATCACGAACTCAAAGGAAACTAAATCACGAACTCTAGCCTCTCTATCGATCTTCACTGTATGCTCAGCGCACATACTTTCGCCAACCAAATCATGACCTTCACAGGATTTTGAGCTCCATTTGGGCCTGTTGGGACATTCCTTGAAGCGTGTTCTTTAACTGGGCTTTTCTGAGATTATCAAAAGAAAAAAAAAAAGACCTGAACTACAATCTAATTTTCAGCCCATCGACTAACAAAATCCAAACAAAGCCCAGCAGGGTCCTTAACTGGATCAACTAAAACCCAAATTAAACCCGACCCGTTACAAAACCCTAATCCGCCCAATCTCTTATATAAAACCCCCAACCAAAGCACAATTCCTCTTCTCCGTGCCGTCACCAAATCCTAATCGAGAGCCAGTGGCAGCTGATCTTCGATCAATGGGTAAAAAAAACCACCATTTCTTCACTCTCCGTTCCGTTCCGTTAGCCGATCTCTAGTTTTTCTTCTTCTTCTCTAAAGACCTAAATTTTGCTTGAAATCGTCTCAGGTGCGTACGCCTACGTGCAGGAGTTATGGAGGAAGAAGCAGTCGGATGTGATGCGGTTCGTGCAGAGGGTGAGGTGCTGGGAGTACCGCCAGCACCCATCCATCGTTCGGGTCACTCACCCGACCCGACCCGATAAGGCTCGCCGTCTTGGTTACAAGGCCAAGCAGGTAGTAAAACGAATTGATTTGATTCATCATCGTTTTTTTATTCAAGCTATTTTGATTCGATCTCTCATGTGACTCATTTGTGCAAATAAAATATAGTTTGGAAATATTGATTCTATAAGGTAATAAGATGAATTAATGTCATTGGGTTTGTCTTAATGCACATACACGAAGAATATTACAATCATATGCAAAGATTCTCTTGATCTCATTTTGCCATTAGGAATTAGGAAGAGGAAAGAGTGCTTAGAATCTCGAAGCATAACAAATTAAAACAAATTAGATGAACACTACTATTTTGTTTGTTACCAAAAACATGCAAGAGTGCCCAATTGGATTCCCAGTAAATAAAACCTATTGGACTTATTCACCTTATTTAGCTGAATAAATCGAAGAGTTTGGATAGGGTTATGTTGTACCCAAATGAATTAGATAACCCGATCTGTAACAAACCTTATGTCTTGTAAGATGCCAAGTTGAAATGTTTTCATGTAATGTTGGTTTTTTCATTTTGTCACTAAAATAAATAATGTAATATATGAATTTTTCTAAAGTTGATGGCTCACTTCCAACTTAATGTACGACTAAGTTTGTAAGAATCCCTTTTCTCGTGTGACACTTCTAGAGTAGTTTTACTTGGTCTGCCCCGCTATTACGTTGATGTATCATCATAAAGTTTTTATGATAATTTGATTAAGTAATTTAACTGTTTCTTTTTGCTTGTGATCTAGTGTTGATGGCATCATAGTCATATATGATCCGTAAAGTTCTCTTGTATGTTGTAGTTGGAACCATAAACATTTTCAAACAATATATAAAGTTTGAAGGATCTCATATGCCTTGATGTAATTTTTCATCGTGATTCTTGTGTTGGTGACCTGGCTAGCCTAACGTTGTATAGTATAATCTAATTTTTGCGATTGCATGACTTTGAATGTTTACTCTGTTAAAAATGTTTGTTAAACATATTGCGTTTTGCTGGCTACTATCCGATATCCAAATCCTAACGTAATTGTCGTAGCAATCACCAGACACATTCCTGACTGTTTTGAGGGTGAAGAGTGAAATCATTATTGTAAGTGTGACATGTTATAATGTTCTCGGATGAGTGTCAAATCTGACTGATGCGTGTTTTAACCATTCCTGTAATGGTCCTTCATAGGCATGCACAGTTATGTATATTATATACTAGTTATTTCTTTTATCTACTTTGTAATAAACTTTTGTTATCTCAGAAACTATTTACAGTATCCAAAATGTTAATAGGATAAATGCTTTTGAGTTGTTTCATTGATGCCATATTTGTAGAAGCTCCTTACCGAAATTACATCATGCATTTCATTACTATTGCAAATATACATGCACATTCCACATAGAAGTTAAAGGAAACAACCTTTCAAGCATGCGATACTCAAAGAAGCTCTGACATGAAAATTATCATCTTTCTGGAAGTGTTTGCTCAAGTTTTACGCCTCTTCAAATTGTAATTTTTTTTACATGCATCTAAAGTGAATCATTTCATATTATTTGGGTGCCCGATCTTATTAATGGTGATTGTAGTTAATTTGATAAATATTGCCGTCTCTATAACATGGTTTGTGTATGGCTTCTTTTGAATTAAAGTTTTTTTTTTATTTACATCTTGATGGATACATCCAACTAATAAAAGATTTTGTACATGCAACTAATTTATAAAAGATTTGTACATGCAACTAATTTATTTACACCTAGTAATTATGCATATATAGTTTTTTTTTCAAGGCTGCTTCTTATATTTGTCGTTGCAGGGTTATAATTTTATAACTATTGTTTTTTGTATATCCACACACTATCTATTAAATTTTGTAGTTTTTAAATTCTTGTAGGGTAAGTGGTGAAATTGAGGTTATATATTAATTGCTCATGGTTGACTGTGCCTAAAATCCATGTATGAATATGAGTGCATATGCATCTATCGTTCACTTGTAGTTTGAAAGGATAGAATTTCCTGGTTAAAGGATATACTTGAAGCATCCAAGAAATCTTTGTCTCTAACCTCTGGTTTAGTACTAACGGCTTTCTGTGTTCAGGGATATGTTATTTACCGTGTTCGTGTTCGGCGTGGTGGTAGGAAGAGGCCAGTTCCCAAGGGTATTGTGTATGGTAAACCCAAGAATCAGGGTATTACTCAGCTCAAGTTCCAGAGAAACAAGAGGTCAGTTGCTGAGGAAAGAGCTGGCCGCAAGCTGGGAGGCCTGAAGGTCCTCAATTCTTACTGGCTCAATGAGGTTAGTTCAGTCATTTTTACCCATTAATTTACTTCCATTCCCCCAATGTCACATATAAGATATTTATGATTTACTATTTCATGCAGGACTCTACTTACAAGTACTTCGAGGTTATTCTTGTTGATGCTGCTCACAATGCCATTCGAAATGACCCAAGGATCAACTGGATCTGCAAGGGTGTTCACAAGCATCGTGAGCTTCGTGGGCTTACCTCGGCTGGCAAGAAGTACCGTGGGCTCAATGGCAAGGGCCATTTGTACCACAAGAACAGGCCTTCTCGCAGAGCTACCTGGAAGAGGAACCAAACCAAGTCCCTCCGCCGATACCGTTAGATTTCTGCCTCCTGGTAGCCTGTTATTGTTTTCTGTTTCAGCTAGACTTTGGAGATCTATTTTGATTCGTATTTTGCAGTATTTTGTGACTTTTTGACTGCTTAGTTTCTGTTTTTAAGGCCTATAAGCTCTTGCTGCATGTCTACTTTGTTATTGTACTTGTATTATTCTCATTTGATTGCATTGCTCAATCTCAAAGTTTCATATGTTGACGTTTTATGTTGTATTGATTGGTTGGTCTTCCTCACAAATACAGCTACATTAATCCATTGAATGTCCGCAATGTGATCTAGTTTTTGCTTGCATGCCTAATCTATATCTATAAGCCTTGTGCACACAATTGCTTGTATCTATTGCATACCTGATCGAATGTCTATATACCATATTAATACAGATATACGAGTTAATGTGTGGTCGTTAATGTGGAAAGCGTGATACGAAATTACGAATATGTATCTTTGAGCAACAGGAAAAAATACCATAAAGATTAGTCAAAAAAGCTTGGGATCTTGCTTTGGGATTTCGGTGTGTAGATGATAATTGTCACAAAGACTAGTCCTGTTACTTGGACCCCGTTGGTTGTTTTGACTCATGCGTCGGTGATGCTGCGAGAGCAATTATAAGTTGGTGGTGGCCTTTGGTACATGTGCGTTGGTTTTATCGATCGTTGAGGTTGAAGATTTGGCCCATATGTATTGCAAGGGGAAGAGAGTGCCTGGTGCGTCGTTCAGAGTTGAGGTTGAGGGCGATGCCTTAACCGTGATTAATCAACTCAATTAGAGGAGTGGTATTCAAGTACTTGCCCGGAGATATAAATGCCGTTTCACGTACATTAACTACGTATGCATTAACTGTGATTAACTACGTGAAATTGAGGTTATATATTAACTGCTTCTTTTTATTTTCGAAAAAAATATTTAATGCATAATTGTATATCCATCTCGCCCCAAAAGATATTAACTTCATGGCTTGGATGTATTTTTCCTCCTTGCAAAATCAGACAGAGTTTGAAGCATATTTCTGCATGCTACAATATTAGAAAGCTAGCTATAAAAATAAATTAAATAAAAAATAAGATAGAAAGTGGTAGTTAGAAGTTTGGGACACCTCACATGACAGAATAGGTGTATATGTACTCAACAGGTAGTAAATACATCATGAACTACTACTGAGAGCATGCACTTGACCAGCAACTTCGACCCCAACCTTTTTTAAACATTATGGCAACCAAGCTAATAATGAGAATCTTACTTGTACCACAACATCTCTCGATCGAAAATGACACATACTGCTATGATTGAACACAATCATTAATGACAGGTTTGCAACAAAGAGATAAGTCTGTTACTTTTCCCTTGCATTATAACCACATAAATTCTTCACTAATCATTGCTAATTCCGACTACACAATAATAAGGCCAACTAAAATTTTAGAGTAATCCAAGACACACCTTTGCTTCAGTATTGAACGAAAACCCTCTGATATGGCACGCCTAATCAGCGATGTTACATCCTCAACCTAACTTAATATCAAGCATATATAAAATAAAATAAAATAAAACAAAACAAAATAAAAAAAACCCCTTAACATTTGTGATATGGTACAAATAAAACAAAATTAGGACCATTCAAATCAAAATACAAATGCTAAAGCTCATAGGAGCAAACGGTAAATTTTAACGGATACATGCCTATATGAGGAAGTTTGGCCTCTTTCAGACCCAGCAACTCGAAATAACCGTATCATATTGGGTTGTCATTAGGGCTGCAAACGAATCGAGCTATTCGCGAGCTATTTGGCTCGAGCTCAAAACCGAGCTCGTTTCGTAAACGAGCCGAGCTCAAGCTTGGATTTTTTTTTAAAGCTAAGCTCGCGAGCTATTCAGCTCGAATACGGTCAAAACTCGGCTCGAACCGAGCTCGAGCTCAAAACTGAGCTTGTTTGGTCAACGAGCCGAGCTCGAGCCTGAAGGTATTCGGCTCGGCTCGGCTCGATTGCAACCCTAGTTGTCATACTAGCCCAACATTAAGAAGTTCAAGATTATCCAAAATTTTCATCTTAAATTCTCTAACTCGAGAAAATAACTATTTCTATCTCTCCATCCATAAGAGATGGTTTAAAAACTCATTTTCTTTATCAAGAGAAGAGTCATAACTCCATCTTTTTACATGAGAGAAGATAACCAACCTTATTAAAATACAGGAAAGTAAAGATAAATATAATATCTTGAAACTGACCCTCTAATGACTATAAATAGAAGAGACGGTGAGAGAAATGAATAGAAGAGAGAGGAGAGAGATGAGAGAGATACGAGGGTAAAGATAAGGGCTTTAGGGTTTAGGTTCCGGTATAGTGCGAGTTCGGGTTCAATTTTGTAAGGTAATGGTAGATAGAGTAAGAATGAGAGAGGAAGAAAATGATTGATTAATTTTGCAAGTACGTCTTTCATAATTTGAATATTTTATGGGTGAATTTGCAAAAAAGAATTATATAAGTGTATTATTTTAAAAAATCCCGAAATAAGCCCAATTTTCAAACTAAATCTCATAGGGGGGCTCTTCACCAAACAAATTTCACGTGTGGTCTCTTTTGTGCCACATCAGCATAGATAGCAGTTGCCAACTCGACTTCTGCTTTTATGAGGCTGTAGATGGTAACTGCGACTTTGACTCATTTTCTTAAATAGTTGCAGTTCCTATATGCGGCTACAGTTTATTTTATTCATAATTAATGCCACAGTTGGGAATAACAGTCTTGTGTATACGTATGCCACAATTCGTATATGTGACCTCCCTTTAACATGTTAACCTGAGAGGAGACAGAGACGGTAGACTCTCGGGGAGACATCTTAAAGAGAGACCACAACTACGAATTGCGGCATACATATAGACAAGCCTGCAATTCCCAACTACAACCTTGGTTATGAACAAAATGAAATGTGGCCGAATATGGGAATTGCGGTAATCCACATTTTTTTTTTGAAAAGAAGCTGCACTTACCATTTGCGGCCTCATAAAAGCAGAAGCCGCTTTTGGCAAATGCGGTCTATGCTGACATGACACAAAAGAGACCACGTATGGAATATTTTGGGGAAAATACATATTATTATGGGGTGTATATGTAATAAATATTTTTAGAAGACTTATATATAAAAAGAAAATACTAAAGAGTATAATGATACTTTCGTCATATGCAAAATACATGTATTGTACGTAGTTTAAAAACTAATGGTTGATTAACGTCGTACATAAGGCTGTCAACGAGTCGGACCCATATAGACCCGGGAGCGAGCCCGAAAACATAAGTTCGAACCTGACCCGACTTTTCTTCGGGCTTAAAAAATTAGGCCTGAGTCCGGACTCAAATTAGGCCCAAACTAGCTATGCATGTTCTAATATATAACTTTCCCAAAAAATAAAATTATATCAAGAATAATATATGATTACAAAAATAACAATAATATGATTACAACAAATTTTTGAGTAATTCACATCTAATTTGTCTATTTTCATTTAGTTATATATACTAGGTATAATTTCTCTATCTATAAACTTTAACACTCATTTCATTTTACTTAGAGCATCCACAGTCGTTTGCTTGTTTGCCATTTTCCCCATTTTTTGTGTACTGTAGCGCACACAGTCGTAAGCTATTTTGTCATTTTTTGGCAATTCGGCTACAGTAGAAAGGAAAAAATAGCATTCGAAATAGCAAAATTCATATTATAGCAGACGAAACATCGTCTGTTTCGTCTGGATTATTTAATTATATTTTTAAATAATCAGACGAAACATGATGTGTCTGAAACATGATGTTTCGTCCGAAGTAATTTTTTTTTAAAAACTAATAAAATAACCCAGAAATATACATATATGGTTGGACAAAACATGATGTTTCATGTTTCGTCCCTGCCATTAGGTCACATTTCCTTATTTTTTTTTTTTGCAAATTACAATCATTAGTTACTGTGTGCAATTATTTAAAAAAATTTGCAAATTTTCAAATTGTTTTTGCGATTTGTTAATTGTTTTTTGCAATTTTGTAAATGTTTTTGCAAAATTTTTTTTGCAAAAAAACCTCCTTAAAATTCGGAGTCATTTTGCATTTTTTTCCTTTTTGGGAATGTTTCGTCCTGTATATTTTGTTAATATTTTCTCAGTTTCTAACTATATAAATGATTTTTTAATGACAGACGAAACATCATGTTCCGTCTGTTTCTTTTTTAATGAATTTATGCATTTTTTTGCCTTTCGACGACTGCAGCGTTTCGTCAAAATGGATTGCCAAAATATGTATTTTGCCATTTTTTTTACATCAAACGACTCTGGATGCTCTTACATGAATATTCACTTTTAAAAAAAAAACTCATACATAAATATACATGATGTATATATAAACATACTCATGCACATATAAAAGTATGATTCATTTAGGCCCATCAGGCCTAAGCACTTAGGCCTGAGCCCGGTCCGAATTTTACTCTAGCCTAAAAAATTTAGCCCGACATGAAATGAGAATTATTAGTCCAAGCCCGCTAATTATTATGTGGGACCTAGGCGGGTGTCATGCCCCGCTTCCTAAAAATACGGAATGTAAGCACGTGACACGGCCCAGCAACTAACTTGCGTCATCCATAGGCTGTTATTGATCCAACTCAACAATATAAATAAGAAGTAATACAACCACGCATGCAATGAAAGGATAATCACATAAATAACAACATTGGAAATTAAGCATAAAAATAACCAACATCAAAATAACCCAATATCTGGAATTTAACAAACAACATTCGGGTCAAAGCCCACAATACAGAGAAAATAATATTTGTTCAATTTATTAAGGTTCCCACATAAGGCAACATTTATTTAAGCGGCGCAGCAAAACATCTCATTCACCATTGTTGCTCCCCTAGTCCGTCAGGTAAATCTCCTTGATTACCTGTAAGCTGTTCATCTAAAGAGAGGAAAAATGTCCTTAGAGCAAGTCGCGGACAGCAAGTAGAGAAACAGAGAACAATGACAGTAACGGTATAACGATGAATTCAATGAACGAGAAAATCAATAGTGTTGAACAGTGACAAAGCGATAACAATACAATATGCAATAACGATGATTTATAACAGTAACGATAAACAATAATAATAATGGTAACAATAACGATAACATTGTCCAATAAAGATGACAATGTGCAATGACGATGTGATGAAAGTCTTAAGTCGATTATTCATTTTTAATCCTAGCTAATGTACGTATTACTGCATCTCATTCTACAGGTTTCATGCATATAATCAATTTCGTTAAGACTAAGGTGGTAGATTCTAGAGATCATGTACTCAGGAACAATATTCAATAATGACCGATGACCGAAACAATCGAGATACTGTAGTCAGTAATCTATAATTAATCGATGACCGATATGACCAATAGACCAATAAACCGATAGACCGATAGACCGATAAATAGGAAACATGGGTCCCTCCTCCGAGTACAGTCACTATGTCATCAACTATCCTGGTCAATCCTTAACCCCGGCTGATTAACATTCTTTATTCAATTAACATACATTATTGCGATTAATAAGGGATACTAGAAAGATGGCAAAACAACCCTAAGATCATGCAATATATTCTATACAATTAAATGCACCAAATATAACATTATAGATTCAATTATATATTATTAAACATAGGAACCCAATTCTGGACAGTAGTAGGTTGTTGTACCAAAATCAGAATTTCCATTGCTACAGGATAGCAAATGTGGATCTGTCAGAAGTTCTTGAAACTAGACTCCTGCCTGGTTCCAACGCATATTTAAAGTCGACATTCCAACAACAGTAGCTAGGTGAAATTCAGTATTCTTTACAGATTTTAGTTTCTGGCTGGTTATCGGTTGACTAATTTCAGTTGTAAGGGAAGTAAATATTTATTGTAAAAATCAGTAAAAATAATTTTTATCACCCTAAGCATGTTATCTACCAATCTGGAATTTATCATGGCAATATTTGATCATTAGTTCACTTAATTCATCAACCTAACATGGTATGTATATAAATCTGAAATTACAGCGCAGCAGTAGCAAAAGGGTCATAACTCATGCAATATAGGTTAGAATTCAAAAATTCTAGATGTTATTGACAATTAGACACTTAGGGCTACGTTTCATATTCAGAAAGTGACTGATTTTAATGACATTATCTAGACTGAAATAGCACGACAAAGTTCAGGTTGGCAGTAAAATTTCAGGGTTTCAATATATTTTTCATGCACAAAATAATTAGAACATTATGAATGGTGAGTTAGGGGTTAACGATCATAAATCACAACAAGTTACGTGTATGTGAACATGGTATTAAGATATATAAGGTCCGTAACTACTAATTATAATCAACTAATTTATCATTATCAATCACATGAACAATCAGCCCTAATATACGATCTACAATAGTTGTGTATAATGTCATGAGACGAAATGCAATAATAATTTCCTATTCTTATATTCAATAACTAACTGCATGAGTGCATGTAAGATCTCTATACATTAGAGGCAAAAAGACGGCACGAAGTCAAGACTACCACTTGGATTCGCTCGTATAAATTCGTGGTATCTCAACGATAGATAACAATAACAATATACGATATTCAATATGGATCTACTTGCGAAATTCAATAAATGATCTCGAATATGATACAATACAATTCGAGTAAGATGACTTGCTTTTAGATGATGTTAGCTTTGATATAATACGAATAACGGGATTAGGATCCCGGGCGACAATCCAAGACACGTACGAGCCACGTGCAAAGCCCAAAATAGCAATCAACAGCAGGCTCGAATCCCAAAGCAAAACACACACAGGAAATATCGGATCTCCTCTCACACAACAGCAAACACAAAACTATCCAATCCCTTCTCTTCTCCTTCTGCCAAACACCAAACAAGAAAAATAGATCCCCCGTTCCAAACACCACACAACAAAGATTACCCACTCCCGTCTCTTCTTCTCCAACAAGACTGAGAGAGGGAAGGAGTGACGGTGTCTACGGCGAGGGGGCGGCGGCAGCAGCGAGGGCGGCGACGATGCGCAGCGACGCTGTGATCGAGGAGCGACGGCAGCGGCGAAGAATGGCGACGCTCGAGTAGCTATGTTTCGCTCCGCAAACAGAGGAGGTTAGAGCGGCGGGGAAACTTGAGCCCTCGACGATGACGACGAGGACCTTCAGTGGTTGCGGTGGAGAAAGGAGGTCGAAGACGGCAGGATGAGCAGTGGCGATAATGGGTTCGAGTGAAGATGGGTTCTTCGGAGATTGTGAGCAGAGGAGGAGGTCGAGGATCTTCGGTGCGACGAGGAGGATGGCAAGGCGACGGGAGGTCTTGAGGGGCGACGCGTCGATGGGGGGTGCTCGGTTGGTGGCTCGAGCGAAGGAGGAATAAGGGTGAGCGGGAGAACGGGGTTTCAACAGTGGGATTGGGGGGGGGGGGGGGTTGCACAGGAGAGAGGGGGTTCGGTGGTAGGGGTGAACAGTAGGGATTTTGGGGTTAGGGATAAACAGTATAGCGGCTGTGTTTTAGGGTATTAGGTTAGGGTTTGATTAAAATAGTAATGGGGAGAGATTATAGAGCTGAATATTTGGGATTTAATTTTCAAATTTTTGGGGTTACAGGTTGTGGGGAGTGATTAGGAGAGATCTTTGGGATTTGACTGTTAGGGAGAATTTGGGGGTTGTTTTGGGTTAGTGGGTTTGGGTGCAAGATCCAATAGGAGGTGTATATTAGGCTTAGGGCACAAAATGGATCAAATAGGAGGACAATTCACAACCCAATAAGACAGAAGGCAATTTATGAAATTAAATCTGAATTAGGAATACAAGGAGTATATTTAAATAATCAAACTGAAATCGGGAATAAATTATGAATAACATTAAAATTAACATTATTCAATACAATAATGAGCCAAAAAGAAATGAAATAGAATTACAATGAAGATTAGGGAATCAATAATAAAAGGGGAAAAATGAAAACATGAGTTACAGCGGGCCTGGGTTGTTTTCGGGCCAATTGCCACTCTTAGTTGTACATACCTTAGGCGGTTTTCTGCGTTGACCCACTTGAAATGTGGGTTAACTTCTTTGACCACTTTTTAAAGGTGGGGTTTATGCCATTACCTCAGTAAAAAGATTTCGTAAATCCAGCCCAAGTTTAGCAAGTTTACAGATAAACTACCTCTTTTTTTTTTTTTGCTACACTATCAAGCTTAACTAGTTGAACTTGGTCACTTCATCCGTTAAATTTAAAGTGTTTAGACCGTTATACTCCCTATAAGTGACAACAATGCATTTTCTTTCTTTCTCTCTCTTGCATGTCAATTTGGGGTGTAGAATTTTTTTAAAAAAATTTTGACGATTGTGTGATCATCAACTTCAAAAGCAAAAGCCATCGTTTTTTTTTGTGAACTTTTTTTTAATCATTATATAAAATTGTAATAGTTGAAAAACAACATTACTAATTTATAAAGAAATATCCTAAAAAATTAATGGAAATGATCAAATGATCACACATGATTACCATTTTGGATGGAGGTAGTAAACCGAACTACTTTAGACCGATGGTATAGTAAATCGTAGAAAAATCTCTACTACTATAATGGGAGAAGACCTTAGTCCTTAACCCAACCCGTACAACGCATGTGGTGAAATTTTTTTTTGGTGGGGGGAATGAAAAATTTTCCTTTTCATTTCCCCCCCCCCCAAAAAAAAAAAAAAAATTACACGTGTATAATACTAGTAAGGTATAATGGATCATCTGCAAACTTGCAAATCGTGGACTGTGTTTGCTAAATTTTTCCTTTTCTCAATTTTTTTTAACTAATGTTGTCCAGAAGTCCTCAATTCACATTACAGTTTTATCCGACTCCAAATCTCTGGAATCCATAGTGCCACGTGTTTAACAATTGCAATCCCTATCACCTGGCCCACCCTAATATCTTAGGACACCTAGCAATTATATAATATTTTTAATCGTTAGAATACAACATGGGTTGTTTAGGAAGAAATATTATAAAAAAATGAATGAAAATGATCAAATGATAATGATCACACGTGATTACAAATTTGGACGGAGGTGGCAAACAAAACTGGTTTATCTCGATAGTATATCAAATTGTAGGGGAAAAAAAAGTAGAATGGAAAACCTATAAACTCGCAAAACGTGGGTTGGGTTTACTAAAAAAAATTTCCTTTTAAAAAACTTTTACTAAAGTTGTTAAGAAATCCTCAATTCGCATTACAATTTTATTCTCTGGATTCCGTGGTGCCATTGTTTAACAATTGTAGTCTTTGTTAGAGCATCTGTAGTCGTTTGCTAAATATTGATAAAATAAATATTTGGCTAAAAAACGTGCTGCACTTGTTTGTCAAATATCCATTTTATCTATATTTCGCTACAGTCGTTTGCTATAAATGAGAATGAGTTTGAGATTTATCCATATATGAGCGACGGCACTCGAAGTGCCGTCGCACAAAAAAAACTAATATTTTTTTCGTCGGACGGCACTTGACACTTCAAGTGCCGTCGCACAAAAAAAACTAATATTTTTTTCGTCGGACGGCACTTGACACTTCAAGTGCCGTCGCTTGAAAAAAATAATAATTTTTTCAATTAAAAACCCCCAAAAAGCTCACAAATCCTCAAGTGTCGTCCCTTGCCCCCCCTTTTGTCGGACAGCACTTCATGTGCCGTTCGGACATTTTTGTAATTTTTATTTATTTATTTTTGCAATTTTTGAAATGTTTTTGCAATTTTTTTTTTGCAATTTCTGAAATATTTTTGTAATTTTTTCGTAATTTCTGAAATTTTTTTGTAATTTTTTTATATTTTTTTGTAATTTTTTATTTGCGCTTCGATGACGAATTTTAATTCCTCCGACGGCACTTCGAGTGCCGTCGCTCCAAATAGCTTTTTTACGACTGCAGCAAAACATCGATTCCTATTTCTATTTATCCATATATGGATATTTTTCTCTTCAACGACTACAGATGCTCTTACCTGGCCAATCCTCGAATTTTTCCCCTAACTGTCCTACTTTTTGAAAGTTTTTTCTAAACTGCCCTACTTTTTTTTTAAATTTTCAAACTGCCTCACTAGCGAGTGTAGTTAAAACCTTATCACTTTTTTAGAAAGCGAGTGTGAGACTTTTGATTTTCGAAAGCATACACTCGTTTTCTGAAAAACCGATTGGTTTTTAACCACACTCGCTTTTTCAAAAAGCGAGTCACTCAGGCCTTAGTAGTCATGCGCTTTAGTCATGTTACTATTCATGGGCGGAGAAGTTGGTCTTGGGTTCGAGTCTTGGTAGGCTTTGAGTTTTATAATTTTTGATTGTTTCCTAACAACAGAGAACAAGAACTTGAATTTAAGCCTCACTTCATAAGAACTTAGGATTTTAACCACACTCGTTTTTTCAGAAAGTTAGTGAACAAGTTTAATTTTTTTTAAAAAAAATATGGCAGTTTGAAAAAAACTTTCAAAAAGTGGGACAGTTTAGAAAAAAATTTCCAATCCCCATACTTAGCACACCTGACAATTATATATTTTTTTAATTGTTATAAAACATGGATAGTTTGGGAAGAAATACCATTCAAAATGTATGGAAATCACACGTGATTACCAATTTGGACGGAGGAGACAATCCAAACTAGTTTAACCCGACACTCCCATAGTTTAGCCAACCGTAGAAATTTTTTTTTAGAATGGATCATCTTCAAACTCGTGAAATGTGAACTGGGTTAACTAAATACTCAGGAAGTCCACAATTCACATTACAATTTTATCCGACCATAAATCTTTGCAATCCTATGGTGCCACGTGCTTAACAATTGCAATCCTTGTCACCTGGCCCATCCGGATATCTTAAAACACATGGCAATTATTATTATTATTATTATTATTATTATTATCTTTTAAATATTATTATCTTTGAACTTTCACAATAATCCCAAACTAAATGGGATGATGCTAGTGGAGATTGAACTTCAGATCTTTTAGACACTAAGCTCAGTGGCGTATCAGTAGACCGCAACCACACTTGAAATTATTATATCTAATATATATAAAAAATTTGATCGTTAAATGGTGGGTTAAATATTTTCCGCATTTCATTAAAAAGAATTTAACAAAATATACAACCAAAAATAAAGCTTATGAAGTTCAGATTCCAACATGCTGAGTCCTGAAACTGATACACCCCAACTAATAAACAAAAACACAACGAAATCTAATCATACTGAACGGGTGACCTCGTCCAAATCAATTTTTCGTGTCAATTTGAGCTCATTCTCTCTTTCAGTCCCTTGCTTGTACACAGTTTATCCGCTCCGTCGCTCGAACGGACACCTCCGTCACCCCCATCAGTGATTCATATGTCAATTTCAAGCACCAAATGAGAGACCGCAGACACTCCACCAATGTGACAACTTCCTGTACAGATTGAGTTCTAGTTCTCATCCCCTCGCTTGACCCTCGGTGACTCTCACTGGCACCTCGCAACGAATGATGTTCTCTCCCCTGACTGCTAGCACGGACACCTCTGTCGCTACCATTAATGACTCATGCATCAACTTCAAGCACCATATGAGAGACCGCAGGCACTCCACCAATCTGACAACTTCCTGTGCAGATTGAGTCCCAGTTCTCATTCCCTCGCTTTACCCTCGTTGACTCTCACTAGCCCCTCGCAACGTAAGTTGTCCAGTCCCCTGACTGCTGAACAAACGCCACCATTCTTTCTAAGCCCATGACATGAGAGAGACCGTAGGCACCCCTCACTTTGACCTGAATAAGACATAGTAGATCACAAACAATAAAATTATCGGACTACCGCCGCCCCACCAATTAAGGTACATTTTCTTGCTAATTGGAAGTTGGTTGTAATTTGGATATTTAGAGAGAAAATTTGGATACTAGGGACTCCTCCGCTACTCCTCTCTCTCTCACACACAACCCAATCTCCTTTATCCCCTTCCCTACATCTCCCAACACAGTCTAAGGTCAAACACCACTTCCCCCATTTCAATTGCCTCACCTAACACTTTCTCGCACCAAACCAAAGAAACCATACATGCCAATCGAAGCCGCAAATTGAAATTGCGCGTTGGACGAACCGTAAACACCAATGACGGTACAATAACACCCATCCAGAAAGAATCACCCTCACAGTTGCTTACCACCGATTCCTGTCCATAACTAGCCGCAGACATCTCTTTGTTGACGATGAGGAACACACCCGACAAGATCATGACTCCGTCACAGTCCGACGAGGACCCCTGCGACCGACTCCATGACCCAAATCGACGCCGGTCGACGTCTGGTACCCCATGTCGTCGAACTCGTCTTCCTCAACGAAACCCACCAGCATCGATGTCGTCGATCTCGTCACTCCATGTCGTCGATCTCGTCAATCTCGTCAGCGAAACCCACCAGCATCGATGTCGGCGATCTCGTCACCGCATGTCGTCGATCCCAGCAGCACCCCATGTCGTTGATCTCGTCCCACTAGCATCGGAACCCATGGACTTAGGGAGGATGAGAAGGGGCGGATGGCACTGGCGTCGGCAACTGGCAGGGGCGGGGATCTAGGTTTTTGGTTTTGTTTTGAGTTTGTTTTTGGGAGAGCCAATATAATTAAGTTGCTATTTGCTCTGATTTGTGGTCCATTAATGACTTTTGGTGTTTGAAGCTTAACATATGATTTGGCTTTCGTCCGTACGCAGACCCTAATAATTAAGCTTTAATTGCAACCAATTTTTTTTAAAACAATTTAAGCTACAAAGCCTACAATGCCTATAACTAAACAAACTATGTTATCTAATATTATAATAGGAATCGTTTGTAGACAAATAAAATTTGTGCATCGCTTATGTATAACTAATATAAATAAGATTTCATAGTCGATATCACACTATATTAAAATTTTTATTTTAAAAAATATATTTATTCCTCGTATCTTTCGTGGTCTCGTGGTGCGAGGGAGTCTGCTCCATACTCCAGCACTTCTGCCCCTCCTGTGCATCTTGTAAGAGCTATTATTGATGTTAAGGCCCCTTCTCTGTTTTATAACTTTCCCTGTGCTTTGAAGCTCACCCAACCCTTATGTTCTGCGATCGCGTTTCATTATCCAGGTTGCCTATTCTCTTGGTATCAACTATTAGGGACTCAAGCATGGCTCTATCAGGTCCTGAGGGATTTCAAACTCTTCTTGCTCTCCCTTCCCCCCAAGTTTTCTATTAACCTTGACGTCACTTCTCCTCCACTTTGGGCCGGCACCACCAATTCCATCCCTTCTATCTCTTCGGTTGTTCCCAGCAGTCTCCACTCCCCCCTGTATTCCATTTCTGTAGATGTCTCTTCTCCTGATCCTGAGGCATTGTTGCCCCCTTCGGCAAGTGCTGCCCATCCCCCAGTCAAGCGCGGCTACAAAAAGAAAGTTATCGATCTTTCGAAGATTCGAGTGAGCGCTCGCCTTCTCGCAAGGAAAGTCGGCTCAGTGTCTACTTTTCAGTCAGGGCATTGTCGAGTATCTCCTGCTCGTTGACATCCCCGGTGTTTGCTGTGTCTTTCCGCCTTGTTGCCACTAGAGTCCCTCAAGACTGCTAGTGGATTTGGATGTCGTCGTGGAGGGAGTCTTATTCCAGTCCTCGTGGATCGTTAGCTCGGGTCTCGGGGCCTTCTGCAACGTTCTCTGGTTTTGGGATGGTGGTCCTTTGCAGTGTTTTGGCCCTCAGTGTTGTTTATTGTTATTGTATTTCTTTTTTCGTATATTTCCGTTTTACATCTCGTAAAACCCTTGACGCTTGTATTGTATTATTATTGTTTTATTGATTAATATATTTTTGTTGGTTGGAGCCTTTTGGCTCTATCCAATTCATCGAAAAAAATATATATATTTATTATGATGTACATTGTACTGTAAATTACTAATAAAAATTAATGTCACTCTTAACACATTGAAAGAAACAGTAATTCTAGTTGTACGTTAACCTAGTAAAGTACTAGTTCTTTTTTATAGTTGATATGATATTTATGTTGGGTTGACCCTACATGTCATTTTTAGAAATTTTTGTGTACTGCCCCACTTTTGAAAAATATTTTGGGGTCTCATCTACTTTCGAAAATAATTAACAATCTGATCTAGTTTTGGACACGTCAGCATGAGCCGTTATTGAAAGTAACGGCATAAGTTATTTATATGCTGTTATTTTCAATAACGACATCATTTTACATTTTTTTTGCATGCCGTTATTTAACATCAGTATATTTCTCATACAAGTGTGAAACTTCTAACTTGGAAAAAATTCTAAGTGTTGAAACAACTTATAAATAATGTCGTTATCCCCAAGAACGACATTTGAATTACTGATGCCGTTATCGAAAATAACGGCATCAGTTATAATAAAATGAACTGTTGCATTTGTTTGGAACAGCGACAACAGTTCATTTTATTATAACTAATGTCGTTATCTCCAATAACGACATCAGTAATTCGAATGTCGCTTTTGGGGATAACGACATTATTTATAAGTTGTTTCAACACTTAGAATTTTTTTTCTAGTCAGAAGATTCATGTTCGTATGAGAAATATACTGATGTCGTTACTCTAAATAACGGCATGCAAAAAAAAAAAAAAATGACGCCGTTATTTATAATAACGGCATATAAATAACTTATACCGTTATTTTCAATAATAGCTTATGCTAACGTGTCCAAAACTGAATCAAATTGCTAATTATTTTTGAAAGTTGGTCAGATCCCAAATACCAATTTCACTACCAATTTCACTACCTTAGCTGGCATACTCCTATTGGACAGTTCTCCCACCTACTCTATCATCCCCTACCAATTGGAGTGTGCCACCTAAGGTAGTAAAGAGAAATGTAGTGAAATTGGTAGTGGCTCTAGCATTACTCTTTTCAAAAAGTGGGTCAGCACAGCAAATTTTTCTCATATTTACTGTGGTCCCAAATAATACATTGTAGAGCAATTAATGCGTCTTTCCCCTAAACTTTATGTCAATTGTCAAAATAACAGTGATCCTAAACTAACTGCGGTAAAAAGTGATTAACTTCAAACCATTGTTACTACAGTGTAACTATTTCCTATGCACGTCTCATTGTCCTCCATGCAAGTCAATATACAAGCACCGACAGATTTTGCGTGTAATTACAGTTACTAGTATTTTTCACGTGCGGCGATGCACGTTTTGATAAGAGTTAGATGATTGTCACGTGCGATTTACTTGTTAAAAAATAGTTTTGAAGTTGGACGTACGTTGCACGTAATTGGCAAAAATATTTTGAAGAAAAGGTTACAATTTGTACGTACAATGCACGTGTTTATAAGTAGAATTTCAGTTGTACGTGCAACATATATATATGTTTAGTGTTAAAAAATTATTGTAAAATTGTTTTGCATGTGCGTTGCACGTTTTAAATTTGTGATTTTTTTTATTTCTTTGTTTTTGTTGTAATTAATAGGAGAGTTGGAGTTTCACGTGCAACGCACGGGTTTGTATCTTGACAGCATTACAACTTCAACTCTCCCATTATAATATTAGAGATAATTACAATAATAATGGGTTAGTCAAAATAAACAATTAAATAATTTTTTGAAAAAAGTGTCCTTCAAAACTAACTCTATCACAGTACGTATTAAGCTTTCTTCTTCCCTCCTTTCGCGATGTCCTCTCCGTCCAAATCCGGCGATCCCCGTCCACTTCACTACCTTCCCCCTTCATTAAATTTTCTCCTCTCTCTAACCTCTACATACCCATCTCCCTTTTGTCTCCCATCTCCTTCATTCTTTTTCCTCTCTGGTACCCTTGACTTCTCTTTCTGCACCGCCTTGGTCAGCACTGGCTTTCCTCTTTTCCAATAGCCCCTCCCCCCTCTCCTACCATTTGGTGAACAGCCTCCTTACTCCTCTACTCCTCCAAGTTCGTGTAGAGTCAATCTTGACTCTTTCCCCCACCCTCTGGTCTAGATCTGAGGCCTTTTCTCTCCCCCTGAGCTTGGAGAGACGTTGTGTCAACGGTGGTTTCTAGGGTGGGAGTGGTGTGTCAGACTGGTCTACGAGTCTTCTCCATAGTCGTGACCGAAACTGACTGGGCGTTCTGGTTCTCGATTCACTCTTGGTGGCCAGCAATTCGTACTCTCCTTCTTCGCTGTAAGTTTATTCACTCTTCGGTTTATTTCTTTCTCTATTGTTTTGTCTGGAGATCTATCTTCGTTTATGTCCTCTTATCCTCAACAGATTCCTCCTATTCTCCAGGTTTGAGGAGTCTTTCATCATTTTATTTTCTGCTTTTTTATTATCGCCTTGCATCCCATTTTCTAGTGGTGTTTTCTGGTCTCTATTTGGCTAGTTCCTGCCTGGCCTTGCATTTCTTGCTTGTATTCTCTTATTTTTGCGAGTGCTGTTCTTTGTTTGTGGGTTTTCACGAGTTCGTTCTTGGCAGTTTTATCATACTGGTTTTAATTATTCTTCCACTATGTGTTCCTCATTTGTTCTCCTTTTTAATCCATTTTATCCTTCTTCCCTTCCCTTTCTTAATCTTGGTTTTCTTTGTTTTCTGCTTTCGTTTTTACTTTTCTCTTCTATCTTCGGTGGTTTGTTGATTTGCGATTCCATTATTTCTCCCTTATCTTTGGTGTTCTCTCTCGTTTTCCCCCTCTCTCGCTGTGGCAGCGTGATTTTTAAAGCGTATTTTTTTTTCTCATTTGTCTGCTTTTAGTTGTTTTGGGTGATTTCTACAGTGTGTGTTTTTCTTCCTTATTGTTTCCTTTTCCCTCTTTCTCTTTTTTTTCTTCGTTTTTGGGCCGCCTGTGCCTTATAGGCCTGTCTTGGGTCGATGTGGTTAAAAAGAAATCCAAAAATTAAAAAATTTATGCTGTAAATGACCCTTTACGGCCCATTTATCAGAACCCTCTAGGGCTTTCCTCTCCCTCTCTTCTCCGTCAATTCTCATCTTCTCCCTCTTCACATTCCCATCCCCCGTTGACAAACCGTTCCTCTCCCCTTTGCTGCTTTCGTTGCCTTCTACATGGTCACCTCAAATCCTTTTGCTATCTCAAAATAAAATGCCTATTTTGCATTAAACCAGGGACTCTTGTAACAAATGCTTCTCCCTCCAACAATTGATTGGTCTTTCCTTAGGGGTGCCGATCTCCAACCAAGTCCTTAGCGCGCTCGATTTTCCCTCTTTGCAAGCCAAGCTGGCTGATCTTCATTCCAGGAAGCCAAAGCCCCCTAAGTTAGATGTCTAAACTCCTCATCTTCCAACTCCCCCGGCTTCTCAACTCATTTCTGCTCCCCTCACATCCCTGTAACTCTTATTTCCCGTATCTGTATTTTTATACTGTATTTTTGCCCCATTATACTCTTTTATCTATTTGAGATCCTGTATCTTGTTTCCATTCGAATAAAATCATTATTTTTGTTCGACTCAATTTTTGGTACTTTTAACTAATTCAATTGTATGTGCTCCTTGTGTCGTTCTTCATGAAGAATGAGCTGTTCTATGTCATTCATCTCTTTATTCCTCATTTTAATACGTGTTGACCAATTCTCTGGTTGGATCCCTCTCAAAACGGATACCCTAAAAACCCATAAACCCGAAACCCTAACTATATAAACCTAAACACCCCTAACCCTAACCCTAACCTAGCTACAGTGTAAACCCAAAACCCCCGCCGCTCTCTCCTTCTTCTTCCTCCGTTTCTTCTCAATTCCTCCGACTCCTTTTCCCCTCGTTCACGACCCAGAACCCTCTTCGATCACCGTCTCCCTCACCATCGCCTTCGACCCCCGCTCCTCGCCGCACCGCCTCACCTTCTCACCCTCGTCAATCACCACCACTGTCGTCTCCTCCATCGAACCCACACATCTCCATTACCCAACTCCCGAACTCCTCTCCACCATCATCGCCATCCACCATTGCCGCACCATCACATTCTCATCCTCCTCACCTCGTGGCCACCATCGTCGCCAACACCTCCGAACAATTCCCCCGCCATCGCTCCCCTGTTTCGAGCGCGCAAACCAGAGCACGCACCGAGCCCATCGCCGTGCCATCCATCACCGTTGTCGCCGTCGTCGATTGATCCCCAGTCGAACCCAGACGTCGTCGCGAGCCCCCGCCACCGCGTCGCGTCGCAATCATCGCGCCGCCATCGCTCTCCCGCTCGTTGCCGAAGAAGGGAAGAAGACGATCAGCGAGTGGACGGATTCGCTGTTCGCAGTTCTGCCATAGCGAATCCCCACTTGGTGTCCGCTGTTCTGGCCCCGATCCGCTGCGTAGGAGTGATCTGACTGGTGTGTTCCGCTGTCACATGTTTTGCCACGCCGGATTTGGAGCTTGCTGTTCGCTGTTTTGGCAGGATCTGGTGTGGGGGATTCGCTCTACTGTTGAATTCTTACACGTGCTTCACACGTGCTTTTAGGAGATTTTGCCCGGAGTTTTTCAATCCCGTTTTCTTCAACTAACGGATCTAATCGTCGTCAATCAAGGCAAGTATTCCTCGTGTACATATTTTTGTTCTAGTACAAGCGTTCATTTGAAAATACTGTAAATAGTTAGAAATTATGACTCCTCTTTGACTTGTCGTTGTTGATCAAATATTAAACCTCATCAATTTCATAATCTTAAGAGTCACAATAATTTTATTGTATTATATTACAACTATTTGGACTCATTTTTATCCCCTAAACACATGAACACATGAAATTAAGGAACCCTAAATTTGTAGATGTGTTTTATATCTTATATGTGATGAACTTGCACCCTTTAGAGTTGAGAAATAAATATTACTTACTGTTTTGATAACTATTACCCCATATTTGTATCACACATTAACCTAGATGCCTAATGACCAATTTTCATGTAACCTATACTCGTAAGACTTCGCACATGTTGCTGTCCTGAATCTTATTATACTGTTTTGACCCCTTTATCATCAGAATCTGAACCCGAGCCCTGAACAGTAAATGTAGCTCTGGATGTCTAGATGTCGATAGACTCCGGAATTTTCGAATTCTGAGTTACGGTCTACGAGTTCTCATAGTTTTACTACAGCTGTGTCGATAGACGCAGATTCGAAAAACGGCTGCACACCTTTAGTTTGCAAATTAATTTAACCATGTTATCAATAAGCATTTGACTCACAATTTTATATGATGTTGCTGGACACCCTATAGGACATCTCCAATTTTTCTTAGAATTAATTAACAACATTTCAACACTGTTTCACCAGTATAAATTCAAATACACAAATTCTGCCTGAACACATTAGCTGTGTAATTCGCTGTTTTGACACATGTTCCCACAACCTTCTCGTACCTTAATTATATGCGTTGGAACCGGGGAGGAGTCTAGTTTCTAGATCCCCTGAAGGATCCACTTTTGCTATTTCTTAGCAACGGGAATCACAGTTTTGGTACAGCAACGTCGTGCTGTCCAGATTTGGGATTTTCGTTGTTCGTGTTATTTTTATTCATGTCGACCCTCGAATATGCCATATATGTATCTTAAACTTGTCCCATGTCCATGATCATGATTTCTTGACTTGTTTCGCACACATGTATACTTGCTTGATAAAATAATAAAAAGTAATAAGCTGGGGTTAAAGGAAAGACCATAGTAGTGGACAATATGGGTAAGTGTACTCGGAAGGGGGCCCGTATTTCCCACTTGATACATGTCTCATGAACTAGTATATTATAAATCGATTCATGGACTAGTATATTATTGATCCATGAACTAGTATATATGTGATTCATAACTTGTCGTGCTATGACTCGACACATAAACTAGTTATGTGATTACCCGATTCATAAGTATGACTTGCTTGATACTTGATACCTGAGTACGCAGCCCTACAGACTCTATTACTAGGCCTAAACGAAATTGTTTTGACTGTAGCAACCATGTAGTAAAAAAATGGATGTATGAAGTGCTACCTAGATAGTAATAACTGCAAGACTTGAACATGACACATGCTTACTCGATACTTGATTACTTGATACATGAAACTTGAACTCGATACTTGTTCACTTGATACTTGACAACTTGTTACTTGAGACTTGGCACTTGATTATAATATTTGACACTAGATTTGAGACTTGAAAACTTGACACTAGACTTGAGACTTGAGACTTGACACCCGACACTTACTAGATACTTGTCACTTGAGGTTAGATACCCCTACATGTACACTTGTCACTTGCTTCATCATTAGTGTTGGTTTACCCAACCTAGTCTCTTGAGTTGTCCTTCCTGCTAGTTAGTTCTTGAATCTCCATTACTTGTTGTAACCCTATTATATTCTTGATTCAAATTCTTGTTCCACTTTGCTTGTACTCGTTTTGACTATTTGTGGCCCTAACTTGCACTAAGGGCATTTTCTTTTGTTTTTTCATATTTTTCCTTTTATATTTATTAAGCAGACTTTTGAGACGAGCTACCTGCTGGCATTGGTGAGCAGAGGTTTTAGCTTCAAGTGGAGCAAAGACTTGCTTAGAACATTTGTTTTCTTAAATTATTTATTATTTCTGTTTAAGAACTTGTAACGGGCTTATGTTCACGAGTGTTACTTTTTGTTCCAGACATTGAAAACTATTTGGATATTATTAATGTTTCAATTGTTTTCCGCTGTTTAAAAAATTATTCATGCATGCTTGGTTATATATATATCTTGTTATATTCTTGTTGTGATGCTGAGTCGATCTTACAGTTTATGGATGATGTTAAAATCATTCGCTGGACTTCGTCACGCGCTCGTATTCCATGTTTTTAGGAAGCAGGGCGTGACAGTCCCATTCTTCTGCTTCGGCTTCTCAACCTCAAGTGGTTATCGATACACCACTTTCATCTGTTCACCCTCCCAAAGTTGCTTTGTCTTCCTTGGACTTGGACTTAAAGCGCAGGTCACTCTTGTGTATGTGCCCTCCCCAGACATCTGTGCTAAAATATCACAAGCGGAGTGTCTAGGGGCAGTGTCTTTCTCTGGGGGTTCCATTTCCTATTATGCTCTGGACTCCTTTCTCTGCAAAGCTCGTAACATTTCCGTCTAGACTTGGGCATTAAATGCTTGCTCCAACGGCGATATTGTTATCAAGTGCCCTTCTATAAAAGTTTTGGAGTTGATTACAATAAAATCATTTTCTATAGGCTCGATCAACCTATCCATTCGTAAATGGTCTCAATCGGCTACCCCTTCTTCAGTTCTCCTGCAGTCTCCCATCAAAGTTACTTTATTAAGCCTCCCTCCCTTTTGTGATTCCCCTCGACTTGTGGCAGATATGACTAAATGTATCAGAGATCTCATTTGCACTTCTTCTACCTCCCTTCTAGCCTCAGGCTGACTCCAAGTCGAGGCAGATTTTCTTTGCCCTCAAGTGCAAGATAGGGTCGAGGCTTATTCACTTCGTATTGACCAAGCTGAGTTTACCATCGCTGTCTATTATCATGATCCCTCCTCCTCTTCTCAGGTAGTCACACCAGCTCCTTCTACTAATCCTGCTTCTTCTCTGGCTGCGGGATTCCCCTCCTACCCTTTTTCCATTGGTTCTTCCTCCCCCCCTTCTCCTCAACTTGCCAAACTGAAGGGCAAAGCCCTAATGAAAAAGGAAGTCGCCCTCCCCTGGAGAAGTAATGCTCCTCTTCCTAAGGTTTCCCTTGCTAAGCCGCCCAATCTTGTTTGGATCAATCCTGATATCGCAATGCATTCGGCATCTAAAGGGCAACCTAAGCGCTCTACTGTTCCTTCCTTTTCTGCTCTGATTTTGGAGGCTCCCCATTCTGCTCAGGGGCCTATGTTTCCCTCGGTTCTAAGTTGTTGGACTGAAGTTGACTCAAATTGGCCTAAGTGGGAAGTGAATCCCAACATTGAGGCTGATTGGGATAAATTCTCCAAAGCCTTACCTAGGTCGCCTGATCCTAAAGTTTCTTCTAACCTGGGTTTTCTCAAAACTGCGATTGTTCGCTCTGAGCCAGCTGCAGACTGGATGGATCAGGATAACCTCCTCATGGAAGAGGAACAGGATCTCGATCTCAAGCACTCTTCTCATAAGGTACTTTTCCCATTTTCATCTTCTAAATTCATTTATTTTTTAGTTTCGAATTTCTTTCGTTTTAATTGCTTTGCATTTAGTTTGGGTTCGTATGCGGCTTCCTTTATCTATTCTCCTTTCTCTAACCTATACGTTCATCCATTCAAAATACTTCCTCCTCACGGAAGTTATCCCGAGGAGTCAAGTGCCTCTTGCTTAGCTTCGAGGATGGTCCATCTCTCGGCCTCCTCCTTTCCTTTTATTATGAAACCAATAGCCTCTTCCCCCATTCCGCAGCAGGGGCGAAGTCTGGATGAACCCAGGCCTCCTCCTCAGCGCCTATCTTCCCCTCTGTCATTTTGTCCTAATTATCAGTATCTTGAGGGGTCCCGATCTTTGGTCGATTCAAACACAGACCATCTGACCACCTCGCTCCGAGCTAATAAGATTCCCTCTTCTGTGAAGAGATCCAAACCCTTCCCCCCATTACTTCGTTCTAGTGCTCACCTCAAGGCTAAAAAGAATTCTCACTTATCGTTTGCCTCTAAAGCCTCTTTATCGGATCAAATTCGTAACCTGAAAATTCCTCCCCCGGTCCCTCATGTTAGGGACCATACCCCGTTGGGCTCTGTTTATCAGGTGCACTTCGACTCTGTCTCTTCATCGGAGTTTTACTACAAAAGATACTGGTTTTACCTGCGATTATTCCCCGGCATTTTACTAGTAGCGCCGGGGTAGGGAGCGAGTAGGAATTGGGCGCCAGATGGGATGGTCATACGCCGGCGGCCGATTTAAAACGCCGGCATATGTTAGTATTCACCGGCGTTTTACTTAAAAACGTCGGTGAAGTTTATTATTCGCCGGCGTTTTTATTATAAACGCCGGCGAATGTATGGACACATTCACCGGCGTGTTTAATTAAAATGCCGGTGAATAACTGCGATAAAACCCGCAAACCATAATCTTTTGCTCGCCATTTTTCCAAATCCCCAACCCAAAAAAAAAGAAGGAAGGGGCGCTTCGTTTCCCTCCTTCTTCGCTCTACTTCCCGCGCGTTTGCCTCCGCCGCTTCGTCCTCTTCGACGGCCTTCGACCTTTCGAAATCGTCCCTTCTTCCCTTCGTCCTTTTCGATTTCCCTCTTCCCTCTCTCTATTTGGAGGTGAATCGGCGGTCGCCCCTCTCTCTCTCTCTCCTACGCCCCCGCCCTCGTCGCCCCGCTCTCTCTCTCTCTTCGGTATGATCTCTTGATTTCCTTTTTTTTTCAAAAAAAGCAGCTTCTTTCAGTTTATTCATCTTGATTTCCTTAACATGAATGGTTTAGTTGAGATGAAGAATTAATAGAAAAATATATGCTTAGATAATGCTTAGAAAAATATATTCATCTTGATTTCCTTAACATCTTTGATGGTTGTTTGTTGTAGGTTAAAAAGAACTCATCTTTATGATGTGTGATTGTGTATGTGTGTTCTATAACTACTTGGACTATAACTACTTTGACTAAATCCTAAGTATAAGCCTGATTGTAGGGATCAAAATGATCCCATGAGAAAGATGGAATGGTAGAACTCAACAAAATCACATAAAGATAGAATCTTGAACTTGTTATGGTTATTGTTGTCATTATGATTATTTTGAACTACTTGGACTAAGATTTATGCATAAGAATGATTGAAAACCAAGGTGGGGTTTTTCTATTTTATTTGTGTGGATTCTTGTCCTCTTTTATTGTGTGTGTTCTAAAAATAATTTGGACCAAATCATTAAGCATAAAGTGATTGTAGATTCCATGAAAAAGATGGATGGTGAAACTTGAATAAAACACATAAAAGTTGAACCGTTAACCTTGTTATGTTTATTGTTGTTATTATGGTTGTTTTGGTTAACACAAAAATGGCAACTTGGACCTAAACTATGTGCACATAAGATTAGTAAGGTGAGAATACTTACATACCCATTTTGGGGTTGTAGAAATCATCTAGCTATTTAAAGATAAGTCTTTTATTGTATGTTGCTCTCTACTTTGTTAAAAGATCAATTTTTACTAACTCTAGTTCATAAAAAGTTGATCTTATTGTATGTAGGAACTTGTAGGATTGAAGAAAAGTTGGTTGTAGCATGAAGAAATTTATAGACTCAATAAAAGTAAGTTTTTGTATTATGTAGGATTTGTAGACTAAATAAAAGGTAGGTTTTGTACTATGTAGGATTGGTAGATTCAATAAATATAGTTTTGTAATATGTAGGAACTTGTAGATTTGATAAAATTAGATTTTTGTAATAAGTAGGACTTGTAATTCATAAAAGCGATAGTTTATGTAATAATCTAAATAAGTCCTTAGTAGCTTTATGAGTTTACTACCATGTTTGAGTTCTATATGCTAAAAGAAACCCATGCTTAAATTATATGTTGCTAATGAACCCATGAACCCATGCTTAAGTTATGTAGTAAGGAAATCACGCTTAAGTTGTTGTAGGTTGATGTAGTAAAGAAACCCATGCTTAAGTTGTATATGTTGGAATTAATTTTTGCAGTTTTTCGGGCCGGATTCCGGCAGGCTCCGGCCACCGGCGGTGCCGGAAAATGAGTGGATTGCGATCCTCTCGACGAGTACTATTCCGTAGCGTACTCACTTGCCAAAAACGAATTCCGTATGAATGAGAAATATTGGTCCGAAGTTGGGTACTTGAAATGTACTAACTTGGCAACTTGGAGAAAATGGATAGTCCCGTATCGGAAATTGGGAAAGATTTTTACTAGTATATATACTAGAAAACTGGACTAAAGGGCGTAGCCCGGGGTTACCACTAACGTGTAGTGGAGAGAGGACTTAGCCAAAATGACAAACACACGCGCGCGCACCCGGCCCGGCCCGGCTTCGGCCTGGTCTGGTCTGGCTTGAATTTTTTTTTTGCCTAGACAAAAACTTTTTCCCTACTGAACTGATAAGGCTTTTCAGATTCGGTAACTGGTACCCATTACTCTGTAACAGCAGAGTAATGGCTCACCAGTTATGAATCTTAAGAGTCTCCATTACTCTGCTGTTACAGAGTAATGGCCTATGAAAAGTCTCCAGTCTCCATTTGTCTTCTATAAAAGACTACTGAATCCAGACAGAGTCTTTGAAAATAGTCAGAGTTTTATTCTTCTTCTTCTTCTTCTCCTCTGTGTCAACTGAGAGTGCATCACACAGACAGCAGTTCGCTGAATCTCTGAAGCAAGGGTGCTGCTCTTCAGAGAAGGTACAGTTGTATCCTGTGAAGCAATTCGCCAGCCACCGTCACACTACGGGGCGAATTCTGCTTTAAGGAGAGAGATTCTTAATCTCGACTCTGTACAAAGTCTTTCGTTTCCTGTTTTTAGCTTCTGCATTTCAGTTCTTCGCAATCGCTATTGAGATTTTTCATATTTATAAAATCGGGTTCTAACAGTATACCATTACCATGCTTGAGTTGATGTAGGTTGATGTAGTAAAGAAACGCATGCTTAAGTTGTATACCATGCTTGAGTTGTTGTAGGTTGATGTAGTAAAGAAACTCATGCTTAAGTTGTATACCATACTTGAGTTGTTGTAGGTTGATGTAGTAAAGAAACTCATGCTTAAGTTGTATACCATGCTTGAGTTGTTGTAGGTTGATGTAGTAAAGAAACCCATGTTAAGTTGTATACCATGCTTAAGTTGTTGTAGGTTGTTCTAGTAAAGAACCCATCATGCTTAAGTTGTGTAGTAAAGAAACCTTACTTAAGTTGGTGTAGTAAAGAAACCCATCATGCTTGAGTTGTGGTAAGTAACCCATGCTTGAGTTGATTATAGTAAGTAACCCGTGCTTGAGTTGATTGTAGTAAGAAACCCATGCTTGAGTTGCTAATTATTGTAGCAAAGAACCCATGCTTGAGTTGCTAATTGTTCTAGTAAATGAACCCATGCTTGAGTTATATGTTGCTAAAGAAACCATACTTAAATTGTTGTAGGTTGTTGTAGTAAAGAATTCATGCTTGAGTTGTAGTAAGAAACCCATGCTTGAGTTGTTGTAGTAAGTAACCCATGCTTGAGTTGATTGTAGTAATTCTAGTAAAGACCCCACGCTTGAGATGTGTAGTTGTTCTAGATTTAAAAGAACTCATGCTTGAGTTTGTATAGTTGTTTTAGATTCAAAAGAATCCATGCATGTTTAAGTTATATGTTGTAGTAGTTTTAATTAAATTCTAAAAGGAACCCATGAGTTTAGCTTGCATGCTAATCTAATTGAACTATTGAAATGAACCCATGTTCCATAGTTGTTCTAGTTCGATTTTTAAGAAGAAACCTATAAAACTAGCTCCATGATAGTTCTAGCTCGAATTGGCGAGGAACCCATACATTTAGGTTCTAGGTGGTTCTAGCTCAACCTTGAGAAAGAACCCATGAACCTAGTCGCATGTTGTCCTAGTTCAAATTTGGAAAAAAAAAACCACGAGTTCTAGTTGTCTGTGGTTCTAATTGAAATTGGACCATATGATGTGAACATGCTTCATCTTCAATATATGGGTAATAATGGTTGGGAAAGTCACTAGGATTGTTACCTCAGTAAAAGCTTGTCGAGGGTTTTATAGTTACCCTAGGGGTCATCGACCATCAAGACTCGCATCTCACCACCTTGAAAACTATGGATAAATCACACCTCGAGCACCGACGGATCTTAACTGATGTGAGTTGATCGCTATGTCGACGATATCCGAGTTAGAGGTAGTGATGAGTGAGGGAGATCCCGTCACCGGTGTCTTGGATCGATAGGCCACGAGTTGGATCGGGATAATCTTAAGAAAGTTCTATTGCAAACCCGTGAGATTGTTGGGGTTTAGTGACATCGTTAGGGTAATAACTTATGGCTATTACTACTTAACCTTTACTTATTATCATTTTTCACTGAAGAGAAAGAGTTGGTGTTAAGGGTGATACCTTATGATCCGACCTGTCCTATAGACCGACACTGGGCGGTGTTATTGGGTTATACCCTTCTTGTCAAAGGAATACGGTCTGTTCCTTCTCACAAGTTGGGAGCACGGGATCCGTATCTCGTCTGTTAATTTTTGAAGTGCATTGATAAGCGGGAGTGATTCCTGTAGGAGCTAGGGGGATGTACCCCCGGAACTCCGTCTTGTCTTATATCTAAGGGCAAGGAGCCATAGACTACGGTCTGGCTAGGGGGCAGCAAGGGATGCTTCGAGCTAACCTGCGACTGCGAAAACTCCAAAGATTCATCAGATATTTGAGCAAGGTCCGGTGTGCCTGGCGGGATTAGACCATTTCAGGCACTACAAAAGAGACTCGATTTACCGGCGTATATTCCCTGGCGTTTTACCAGTAGCGCCGGGGTAGGGAGCGAATAGGAATGGGGCACCAGATGGGAAGGTTATACACCGGCGGTGGCTTTAAACCGCCGGGCAATCTGCGTATTCACCGGCGTTTTATTTAAAAAAGCCGGTGAAGTGTATTATTCACCGGCGTTTTAATAAGAAACGCCGGTGAATATACCGATACATTCACCGGCGTGTCTAACTGAAACGCTGGTGAATAAGCTGAGATAAATCCCACGAACCCTAATCTTTCGCTAGCCATTTTCCTAACCCCCCCCCCCCCCGCAAAAAAGGGGCTGCCTTCGTTTTCCCTCCTTCCTCGCTCTACTTCCCGCGCGTTTGCCTCCGTCGCTTCGTCCTCTTCGATAGCCTTCGACCTTTCGTCATCGTCCCTTCTTCCCTTTGTCATTTTCGATTTCCCTCCCCCCTCTATCTATTTGGAGGTGAATTGGCGATCGGAAACCACCGCTTCGCCCCGCTCTCTCTCTATCTCCTTTGCCCCCGCGCTCATCGCCCCGCTCTCTCTCTCTCTTCGGTATCATCTCTTGATTTCCCTTATTTTTCAAACCTAGCATGTTTTTTCAGATTATGCATCTTGATTTCCCTTATTTTTCAAACTTAGCATCGTCAAAGATGCTGAAATCATGCATCTGATTGTCATCTTAGCATGTTTTTTTAACCAAAATGGGTTAACTGTGAACTAAGGATGCTAGCTGTATACCAAAATCCTCCAAAATGGGTACAAGAATTAGGCCGAATGCACCTTGTGCTTGTTTCTTTTGGAGCCACAAACATGAATGGTTTAGTTGGGATGAAGAATTAATAGAAAAATATATGCTTAGATATTGGAAATTTTCATTTTCTTTTACTGTTAAAGAAGCTGATTTCATGCATCTGATTGTCATCTTGGCATGTTTTTTTAACCAAAATGGGTTCACTGTGAACTGAGGATGCTATAGCTGTATGCCAAAATCCTCCGGATATGTACAACAATTGGGTTTTAGATTTAGTTGGGCTAAAGAATTAGTAGAGCAACATATATGCTCAGATAATGGATATTTTCATTTTCAGATACTGTCAAAGAACCTGATTGCCATCTTTGGCATGATTTTTTAACAAAAAATGGGTTCACTTCCAAACTAAGTATGCTGCTAGCATCCTCATCTTCTTTTACTGTTAATGAAGCTTATTTCATGCATCTGATTGTCATCTTGGCATGTTTTTTGACCAAAATGGGTTCACTGTGAACTGAGGATGCTATAGCTGTATGCCAAAATCCTCCAGATATGTACAACAATTAGGTTTTAGATTTAGTTGGGCTAAAGAATTAGTAGAGCAACATATATACTTAGATAATGGATATTTTCATTTTCAGATACTGTTAAAGAACCTGATTGCCATCTTTGGCATGATTTTTTAACAAAAAATGGGTTCACTTCCAAACTAAGTATGCTGCTAGCATCCTCATCTTCTTTTACTGTTAATGAAGCTTATTTCATGCATCTGATTGTCATCTTGGCATGTTTTTTTGACCAAAATGGGTTCACTGTGAACTGAGGATGTTATAGCTGTATGCCAAAATCCTCCGGATATGTACAACAATTGGGTTTTAGATTTAGTTGGGCTAAAGAATTAGTAGAGCAACATATATGCTCAGATAATGGATATTTTCATTTTCAGATACTGTTAAAGAACCTGATTGCCATCTTTGGCATGATTTTTTAACAAAAAATGGGTTCACTTCCAAACTAAGTATGCTGCTAGCATCCTCATCTTCTTTTACTGTTAATGAAGCTTATTTCATGCATCTGATTGTCATCTTGGCATGTTTTTTTGACCAAAATGGGTTCACTGTGAACTGAGGATGCTATAGCTGTATGCCAAAATCCTCCGGATATGTACAACAATTGGGTTTTAGATTTAGTTGGGCTAAAGAATTAGTAGAGCAACATATATGCTTAGATAATGGATATTTTCATTTTCAGATACTGTTAAAGAACCTGATTGCCATCTTTGGCATGATTTTTTAACAAAAAATGGGTTCACTTCCAAACTAAGTATGCTGCTAGCATCCTCATCTTCTTTTACTGTTAATGAAGCTTATTTCATGCATCTGATTGTCATCTTGGCATGTTTTTTTGACCAAAATGGGTTCACTGTGAATTGAGGATGCTATAGCTGTATGCCAAAATCCTCCGGATATGTACAACAATTGGGTTTTAGATTTAGTTGGGCTAAAGAATTAGTAGAGCAACATATATGCTCAGATAATGGATATTTTCATTTTCAGATACTGTTAAAGAACCTGATTGCCATCTTTGGCATGATTTTTTAACAAAAAATGGGTTCACTTCCAAACCAAGTATGCTGCTAGCATCTTCATCTTCTTTTACTGTTAATGAAGCTTATTTCATGCATCTGATGGTTATCTTGGCATGTTTTTTTGACCAAAATGGGTTCACTGTGAACTGAGGATGCTATAGCTGTATGCCAAAATCCTCCAGATATGTACAACAATTGGGTTTTAGATTTAGTTGGGCTAAAGAATTAGTGGAGCAACATATATGCTCAGATAATGGATATTTTCATTTTCAGATACTGTTAAAGAACCTGATTGCCATCTTTGGCATGATTTTTTAACAAAAAATGGGTTCACTTCCAAACTAAGTATGCTGCTAGCATCCTCATTTTCTTTTACTGTTAATGAAGTTTATTTCATGCATCTGATTGTCATCTTGGCATGTTTTTTTGACCAAAATGGGTTCACTGTGAACTGAGGATGCTATAGCTGTATGCCAAAATCCTCCAGATATGTACAACAATTGGGTTTTAGATTTAGTTGGGCTAAAGAATTAGTAGAGCAACATATATGCTCAGATAATGAATATTTTTATTTTCAGATACTGTTAAAGAACCTGATTGCCATCTTTGGCATGATTTTTTAACAGAAAATGGGTTCACTTCCAAACTAAGTATGCTGCTAGCATCCTCATTTTCTTTTACTGTTAATGAAGCTTATTTCATGCATCTGATTGTCATCTTGGCATGTTTTTTTGACCAAAATGGGTTCACTGTGAATTGAGGATGCTAGCTGTACGTATGCCAAAATCCTCCGGATATGTACAAGAATTGGGCTGAACAAACCTTGTGGGGGTTTCTTTTGGAGCCACAAACATCAATGATTTAGTTGGGATGAAGAATTAATAGAGAAACATATATGCTTAGATGCCGCTATGTTATCATTTTTCTTTTACTGTTAAAGAAGCTGAATTCATGCATCTGAAGATTTAAGATCCAGGATGGCAAATTTTGATTGGGCTGTGATAGGATTGTTTAGTGGCTGTTGTCTATGTTCTTAATTGGGCTGTGATTAGAAAGAGAGGGCTCGAGTGGAGATCTGGAAACTCATACAGAGACATCTTGTTCATAATAATTTATTATTATTGTTGTTCTTGTCGCTCTTGCTGTTGTTACTGATGTCTCTTTGTGTTTGTGTGCTGAAGGGAAACAAGGGATGAGAGAGAGATGAGGAAAATGCCGCTATGTTAGCCTGGTGTATCCAAAGTCTCTACCATTCCTCTTTCTGTTTCCATTTCTGGCTTCTATATTTGGTTTCCTTCCACGATGACAGTTCCCTAAAAATACACTTAATATGAGCCCTATCTTATTTTTCTTATTTTTCTTATATTTGGTTTCCTTCCACGATGACAGTTTCATGGATTGTCTGAACAATCCATGAAAGACATGCTTAGATACTGAATTTTCATTTGTTTTACTGTTTTAGATAGTGGATATTTCCAATCAGAGGAGAATATAAAGATTTCAAGTTAGATACTGAATTTTCATTTGTTTTGTTGTTTTAGATATATTTAAAAACAAAATTAAGTACTAGATTTTTAGCATTGCAATGTAATTATTTTACCTCTCTATATATCATTAACAATTCCATTTGTAATTGGCACTTTGATCTTATAATTTAAGATACAGGTAGATCTTTTTGCAAGTTCAAAAAATATGTATATTCTGTATTGTGGTCTACTGTTGAATTAAACTATTATTTTTTTTTCACAGAGCGGTCGCCCAGATGAAGGAAATTCTGATGATCAGAACTGAAGCTACTCGAGGGGTATGAATCTGTGGTCGGCCTAGTATGGTTGTTGTTCTTATGTCCTCCTTGCTGTTGTTATGTCAGACTGTTTTTTTTTATGAGAGTTATGTCAGACTGTTAATTTGGGATATTTGGGATATTTGTCAGACTGGTTTGTTGGGATATTTGGGATGTTCGTCACTATATTAATTTGTTAATTATGACACTGTTAATTTTGCGGTGAATTTGGACGTTGATATGACACATGTGAAACTTTATTATCTTTAATTATTCTTGTATTTGGTTGTGATTTGCGCATTAATATGCAACGAAATTGGTTGAATCAGTTGTGAATTAGTTTATAGGTTTTGTAAATGAAACTGTGAATTGAAATCGAACGGAAAACCGGAGCATGCAAAACAAACGGGCATAGATAGACCGGCGTTTTATAAAACGCCGGTCTATCTAATGAATTAGTTGCAGTGTGCGATAGAGAGGCGTTCCCACACATGCCGGTGTATGCCTCTAGCTGTAACGGCACCAAGGAACACCGGCGTTTTATAAAATGCCGGTGTAGTTAGGTTCACCGGCATTTTTTGGTCACGCCGGTGCTTGTAAGTAGGAAAAACCGGGCACTCATAAACGCACATACACCGGCGGTGTACGACCACCGGTATACTTTCATTCTACACCGGCGTTTATAGAAACGTCGGTGAATGGATAAATACCGGCGGTTTATGGCCGCCGGTGAATGTATATTGGGGGTAAAAGAACGGCACTTAGAGACCCCCATACACCGGCATTCTCTGACCGCCGGTGTAGTTGTAATATTTACCGGCGTCCAGTTAAACCGTCGGTGTAGACCCCTACCTTTCCGCGACGCTCGCTTCGGCGGCATTTGGACCGGCGCTATTATAAACGCCGGTGAAGGTTTCACCAGCGTAAAAAATGCCGACAAAGACGTAAAAAAACGCCGGTAAATCGAGTCTGTTTTGTAGTGAGGGCAACCTTGTCATTCGTGTTGTATCTTCAAAAACAAGTCGAGTACAAGAGTAGAATTCATGGCGCGGGTTCAAATCCCTATATATGAAGAAACGGCTTGATATGAGGCGTTTGTAGTATGGACTGCATACTGTCCCAATGTCTTGCTTGCATTAGAATAAGAGCATCATTGCATTAGTTAATCCTGCATTAGATTCTAAGTCATAACATACACTGACACATCAATTATATATACACGTTTCTTTTTTCATCAATCTGTTTGCTTAAAGTGGAGAATCGCTGCTAGTCATCAGCCTTAAAGCGTCAGTATATGTACTGATGTCTCCATTTCAATAAGTACTGGATTACAGAAGTACAGGTACAGGATTCAGGATGACTCAAGGCGAGAGAAGCAAGAGTCGTTTTTTATTTCCGCTATATTATATGTTGTTTACTATTGTTCCATTTGTAACAATTATTGTAATTTATTTATTTGTTGGAAAGCATCCAAGTGAAGTACCAAATGTTGTTCTTTATTCATTGTACTCTGATGTAACTTGTTGAAAGTTGTAACACTTGGGCTTGTAAAGGTATTATTGTAACACTGATATAATGTATTGCAGTTTTATAACATTCAGACTTATAATACATTTGTGTTGAATAAAAAGTTTTAAATTTTTCTGTTTTTCTATGTATTGTGGCTAATTGAAGGAAAGATTCTGACTTATGTAACGGTTTTCCGGTATATGAAAATTGGGGCGTTACAAGGTTAACATAGTAGAAAGGTAAATCCTTACTCTTGGAGGAAAGAGTTACTCTAATCAACTAAGTACTTTCCAATCATCAAACTTATTAATTGTCCTTCATTGAAATGCCACGATGAGTTATTCAAATGATCAACTAAATTTGAAAGCAACTTTGTGAAAAGGGGCTACCGTTAACAGAGGAAGTTATCGTCTTATTAAGTGGGAAAAGGCATACATGAGAAAAATACATTGAGAACTAGACATTATTGAGAGATATGAACTTTGCCCTCCTCGGAAAGTGGTGGTGCAAAGTATTCCATCTGAACGGAGAAGGTTGACAGAATTTTTTACAATCATGTCGGCATGGGAAAGGACGTGAAGTCTAAGTTTTCGTGCTAGTCCAAAAGTCTCATGGTTTTTAAATGGGGTTTCCAAATCCTATGATCCACTTAATAGTTGTGTACCTTTTTTCAGTAGCAACGGTTTATTGACCAAATTCTGGTGGGATAAATGGTGTAGAGTACATGCCCTCAAAGAGTTGCTCCCATACCTACACGAGCAATCATTCTAGCCACACATCATGGTCGCAAAAACTCATAATTTTTTTTCGAGGGTCGTGTACACCACCTTTCAGATCTCACCTCAACCAGGAGCTCCAGCTTAGATTGGAGGAACTTCAACTCCATATAGCGCAATCAGGGGTGAATTGTTCTGAAGGCCCAGGTCAGAGATCCTAGAAGTTGGAAACGAATGGAACCTTCACAGTGGTGTTTCTCATTTTGCCAAAAGTGGCTGCAACAGTAATAGCAAATAGGATCGATCGCTGCAGTGGTTGTTTGCTATATTGTTCGCATTTTGCCAAAAATTGAGTGGGACGGTATATGATATACCGTCTCACAAAAAAGAAAACCTCTCAGACAAGAGATCTTGTCTGAGGAGTTTTTTAAAATTAAAAAAAAAACCTCTTAGACAAGAGATCATCTCTTGTCTGATTCAGACAAGAAATGATCTCTTGTCTGAGGAGTTTGCTATAATTTGAGAATTGCTATATTGGTTTCTCATATATGAGAAACCGATATAGAAAATTTCCTATAAAATGGGAAAATGAAAAACCATTGCAGCGCTGGTTTGCTATAAAATGGTAATTTGCCATTTATAAAAAACCATTGTGGATGCTCTAACCATATCAATTCATATGTTGTAGACCGAGATGGTCGTCAATAATCTAGAAAGCCAAAGCCTCTCTTAATGTAAAGTTTTTTTTTTAGTTTTTTTAACTCGTACTCAACGAAGCAATCCTAACAAAGAAAAATCTTGTTAAAAGACAACCTAACATTGCAACAAACTGTAGATTTTGCGATATGAACATTGAGTCTAAGGACCATTTATTCATAGTGTCATAGGAGTAAAGTAGTTTGAGTCGAGGTCCTGAGGGCCCTCGGAAGAAATGATTATCCCCAATTTGTGAGGATTTGATGATAAGTCCTAAGTTTGTTAGTGTCGGACAGGAGATGAAGGAAGTATGTTATATCGCCACTGCCGCAATGACCTGGTTTATGACATGACAAAAATAACTTTTATTTTCGTGAGATTTGTAATAATATTTTTGATAAATTAACTCAAATTATATATGTACTTTATTTCTTTCTGGGCTACAACTCCGACAATGGGCGGAGAGCAGTGGCGGAGCTATTTGGGGGCTCGGGGTGGCCCGGGCCCCCCCAAAATTTTCAAAATCCCATAAAAATTTTTGAAATTTTTTTAAATCCCCCCTTAAATCTATTAAATTTTGTTATTTGGCCCCCCTAAATTATGAAAAAATACCTATATATTTATATATAGTTATAAAAATTTTTCTTGGCCCCCCTGAAAATTTTGTTCTGGCTTCGCCCCTGGCGGAGAGGGAGTACACCAGAACTTTCTAAGTTGATGAGTATGATGACGATGAGATAGAGATTGTGCTGACACTTTACTGAGATACTGACCCTCTAAAAATGATGTTGGAGGAAATTTTTCTTCTTTTATATTCTAGATATTGTTTTTTATTGTTGGATTTGTTCCATCCTTCTAGAATGTCAGAGGTTATAATGTTTTATTTTTATATCTGTTTCTATTTCTTCTATAGTTACCCTGGTGGTTGTTTAGGTATTTTATTACCATTATATGAATGCATTCTTTTCTTCTATTGCCTGCCATATAGCTATACTATAGTATACTCCATTATTTTCTTTCCCAAAAAAAAACAAAAAAACCCCACCTTCTCCCACATGAAACCCTACACAATTAATCTAATATATTGTCTTATCTCAGCTCTCAAAATACAAATTATCATCTTCCCTACAAAAAATCAGCGAAATTTTTGACAAACTGGGGACATATCTCTCAGTCTCGGCCTCTTGAGTAAACAGTCAGCACATTTGAAAACATCTGGGTTTTCCCCCTGAATAAACAACTACGTACGGCTGGCGTAGCCTGGTTTTAACGATTTTTTTGCCTTACTGACCCACTTTTTTAAACTATGGAGTGATCTGAACCACTTTCAAAAATATTTAGCAATCTAATCCAGTGACGCATAAACCATTATTAAAAATAACTGCATAGATTATTTATATGCCGTTGTTTCAACAGCAGCATCTGTTTAAAAAAAAATTGCGTGCCACTATTTGGAATAACAACATCAGTTATCTTATTATCAATCGTGTGCTCTCTGACTAAATTTTTTTTTTTTTTTTGCAAGTGTGAAAAAAACATATAAATGATACCGCTATTTTCAACAACGACATTCGCATTACAGATGCCGTTGTTAGAAATAACAGCATCGGTTATAGAATTTTTTGCATATAAATAGTGGCACCATCTTCTCCTTCCCCTTTCACGATAGATCTGTTTTCCCTCTCTCCCGAAACCCAAAAACCCTAAAGTCCAAAATCCCACTGTCAAGAGTGCTCTTTTACATCCCAAACAAATTCATTAAATACCCATCCATAAACCATAATTGCGATTCCCTCTTATCTTCATTCATGTTTCAAGATAACAAAATTAATAAACAATGTGTCAAGATAACAAAATTAATAAGCCATGTTTTTTCAACAAAATTAATAAACGATGTGTCTACTCATAACAATCCCCACCACAATATCTCTATACACTACATATTTATCTATATAAATAAGTCTCATATGAACATCCATTCATACATACACAACTATGAATATAGTGATTAAAAATATAGCAATTCTAATATATGATCATTTTTCCATAGTTGTCTAATAAACAACATTGTCAAGTATAGAATACATAAATATAATAATCCATTCATACTACTACTTAGATAAATCTCCTCAATATCTCATATACTATACTAACAATATAACTCTCAATCATCAAAGTGAACATTTTGAAAAAATATATAGTTTTTAAATATATACCACAATTTCGAATTTTAGAAGAGCTTAGAAGAAATCAGCGCCAAATATCAAAGTGAACGGAGATAGAAGGGAATCACAATTAGGGTTTATAGATGGGTATTTAATGAATTTGTTTGTGATGTAAAATAGCACTCTTGACAGTGGGATTTCGGGTTTTGGGGTTTCGGAAGTGAGTGGATCTAAAGTGAAAAGGGAAGGAGAAGATGAGGCCATTATTTACATGCAAAAAATCCTATAATTCATGTCGTTATTCCTAACAACGGCATATGTAATACGAATGCTGTTGTTGAAACTAGCGGCATCGTCTATAGGCATTTTTCACACTTGCAATTTTTTTTCCAAATCAGAGAGCACACGATTGAGAATAAGATAACTGATGCCGTTACTTCAAATAGCGGCACACGAATTTTTTTAAAACAGATGCCGTTATTGAAAACAACGATATATAAATAACCTATGCTGTTTTTTTCAATAACGATTTATGCTGACGTGTCTAAATTAAATCAGATCGGTAAATATTTTTCAAAGGGGGTAAGATTGCTCAGTATTTTCAAAAAATGGGTCAGTACGGGCAAAAAATTCGGTTTGAACCTGATACCTTCTTGATACCCTGCAACTCAGTGTTCATTTCAAAGTTACTTTTCTCTAAAACGAGAGGGCACAAAACATAAATAAGACATAAATACTTGTAGAAAGTCCCATAAAAACCCCTAATTTAATAGATTTCCATTTCCCTAATAATCACTGCAATCTAAATCAGGAGTTCCTCTATTGGGGACTACCGTTGTAGGTGCACTGCCCAAATGCAACAAAATAGAGAGCCCTACCAAATGGAAAAGATTGGCAAAGAATCCTCCACGTAGAAGTAAAAGTAATCGCTCATATCTCTTCCTCCTCTCCTATTGGCCTCCCACTCTCTCTCTCTCTCTCTCTCCCAAATTTTTTTTTCCTTTAAACCCGACTTTTCCACTTTTATTTTTCTTAAACTCCAATATCTCCCACCAATTCCACCACCGTATGATCTGAAAGCACTTGCACACATGTCCTCCTCCACCTTCTGCCACGTGTGTGGGGGCTACGTCGAGAACGGTGCATGCCCCCACACAGTATACGATCTCAACTGCGGCCCACACCACGGTGGACTGCAGGAGTTCCAGTTCTTTGGCAACGACGACACGCTGGCGTGGCTGTTCAACGATCCGAAGCCGAGCAGCAGCAGTGGCGATCATCATAATTCGACTGTACCGCAACAACCTGCTGTGATTAACCCTAATTCTACCCATCATTCTGAATTCAGTTATTTGCACGGTTGTCAAAGTTCCTATGGTAATTCTGGAGGTGGAGCCGGGAGGTTGACGTTTGATGTTAGTTTGAGTGCCGCGACGACTAGTTCGCAGGATTCGGCGAGGATGTCACCGTCGGTGGAGGTGGAGGCGCCGGCGATGGGGCAAGTTGCACTTGCATCTGGTGGTAACATTAATGTTAGTAGTATAATTTTGCTCCCTTTTTATATACTATTTTTTAATTATCCAATTGAAAATGGGGTATAAGAATTAGTCTTTGCTCAACTAAACAGACAAAAATCTAAGTTGCATGTATGTATTAAGTGCTCTTAAATAGATTAGAGTATTCAGAAAGGGTGCCCTAATGTAATGAATGCTTGTGAAACACAGAAAGAAATATACATGTAGACAGTAGTAGGAAGGAATGTTCTTACGTGTGACAAAATATGGGAATAGTAGAAACTAGGTTTCACTATTTTATTTTTGAAGAATATATATAGATAACATTTGGAGACCTAATATTTTCACATATTGTGGTGGCAAGCTTTCTGCTTAATAACAACGTATATTCCATCTGTCTGTTAGTGGAGGCCGTTAACAATGTTATCAATTTTAGGACAGTGAGTTCGATGAATAATATTGATATTGAGAACTTAACATTTATAGTACTAGTAATTTACATGTGCAAGTAAATATAGTTTTTTCAAAGTAAAAATTCAGATGTAGTCTGGATTTGAGTAAGCCATCTTTTATAATAGTTATGTACTTGTATTGCACGCGTTGGTAGATTTATAAATGACACTAAGGCATTCTTTCATTATAATATTAGAGATTATACTATAGATAGATGAATAGATAGATAAATACTAATTTACATTTGTGATGCACATTTAATATATTAAAAAAAAATTAAATTACAAAACCGACGTAATAAGAACTCGAATCTAAGATCCCCTTCATATTAGTTATGAACGTGTAATACACACATTGGTAGATTTACAAATGACACTGAGGCCTTCTCCCATTATAATATTATTAGGGATTAGGGATTTGTCATCTAGATCTAGAAGATTGTTTAGAAGATCCTGCGTTTGTTAAGCCAAACTAAGAAAAAAACTCGTAATTAAGTGACAAGCTCCACAGTCTATAAATTATACATATAAAACATGTGTTTAGTAACAGGACAGTTGGAAGAGGCAGAAACGTGCATAGTAATTATAGTAATGGTTCCTTACTAGTACATGCATTTTGCTATTTAGAGGAAACATGCTGGTCTTTTCTAATTTTGTTTGTTATACACTCAGATCACCATGTTCCATTAATTGAGATAAATCATGAACGATGATACTGATGAGAACAATTGTAAAATACTACAATCTCTGATAGTACGGTACAAAGATTCATGCAACTTTATTAAATAGTAGCACTGTAGCAGTAATTCAAATATAAAGCAATACAATATATATATATATATATATATATATATATATATATATATATATATATATATATATATATATATATATATATATATATATATATATATATATATATATACACTCTAATGAAGCTGGCTAAACAAAAGTTTGGTAATATATATCGAACCAATTGATCTCACAAACATACATGCTGCAGATGAGTATTTTTATTTGAGTAGTTTAAAGCGCTTAATTTGCCTTCGGTTGTAAACACTATTAGTTCATCATGCTTTGGCGTAAGCTTGTTAATTCTTGACCCTTTCGGAACATGTAATTTCTAAGTGAACGATCGAACATTATATTCTGTTTCCTTTAATGAAACAGCTGATACTTACCATTTTTACCTTTTCTGAAAGTAAGGGAGAACTTTTCATTAGGCTAGTCAGTGGTCACTATAGTATTTGAAAAAGTACAAATTGTACATACACTAGATACCCTTTTAAACTGGATAAATGTGGTATTCTGCATCCAAAGATGATAAATCTCATTAACATGCACTGATTATATATAGTAGACATGCATATGCACAAATTATAGTTGGCTCATATATATATCAAAATATTAAAAAGAAGATAGATACCTATCAGCTTTATGTATCGATCCTTTAAATGAAAGTAGAGACAAACAACTTATAAAGTAGCTAGTTAATTTTGTCTATAGCTAATTTTGTCTATACCTACAAAGGTTTTGAAAAAAAAAACATTTGGTTGGAGGTAAAATACCTTGGATTTTATAAGAGTTGAGATAACTACTCGTATCTGAACTGTTTGGATCGATCCCAAAGATTAATTAAGATACCAACCGTTAAAATATTTTCAAACGGAATGAAAGATATGACAACTGTAGGTGCCTTAAGATACCTCAATTCATCTCCTTTTATCTTACCTAACCCCACTAAGAAACGAGGTTTGAGTTGTAGCTCAAATGATAAATTATGAGGATAGGTGAATGGAGGTCTTACGATGTAACTCTGTACTTGTTTAAAAATGCAGTGGTCTTCGATCTGAAACTGCAAAAGAATATCATCATAGACATGGCAAATAAATATCTGGAGTCAGATATCTGAGAATGGATATCTCAGGAAAGAAAATGCTAGAATGGTTATTGTAGGATCGATTTGTAGTAGGGGACCTTAGATGAATCTAACTGTCATGAAACACATATAATAATCCAACTTGCCCATTAATTTCATGTTGTAAAAATAGGCCTACCATGTAGATCCGAAATGGAGGACCAACATGACAAACACACGTGTACGTGGGGGGTACGTGCATGACTAATGGTTAATTAAACAGATCTTTGAGCGAATGAATTCTTCTTCTTTGAAAAACTACTGCAGAGGACTATTAAGAAGTTTGGAACTTGCTCATCAGATTTTCATTGAATATGAGAGGCTCAAATCATAAACTTCATATCAATATAAGACTATAGCTGTTTGCCATTTTTCGCTGTAGGAACTATCTAAAGTCTTAAGCCTGTTTGAATACAAAAGTTACCGGAGGTATATTATATACCTCAAGTTACTTAAAATTTGGTCCCTTTTGATCAAATATTGGAGTTATGTAACCTCCGGTTATTTTACTTCAAGGTTATGATAAGTGTAGCTATATAGGCATATGTAAACTACAGTTCAACCATATTTATTAGGTAAGTGGTTCTCATTCAATCTTCTCTAAAATTAATGGCATAAATTGATTCTCACAAAACATATTTTTCCACCCAAAATTTTAAATCACAAAATTAAATTTTTTCCCTCCAAAACTAAAAAACTCAGTACATTATTACTGTCGCTCTCCTCTCTCTTCACTTTTTCATATTTCTCTCTTTCTCTCTCTCCCTCTCTCTCTCATTCTTTCTTTATTTACTTAGAAATTTAGATTTTAAGATTTTAGGTTTGTAAAATTTTCAGAATTTTTTTTTTTATTGCACATGTTATATTGAAAATAACAAATATCTCTTCAACAGTTAAATTTCATCATTTTCCATACTTAAAGTTCTGAGAAGTTGAATTTTACACCCTCATTTATAATTATTTTTCGACATATACTAATAGAAACATGGACTTTTATTTACAACTAATTATTATCATACTATTCAAACTTCAACTCCATAATTGTTGTTTTATTGTTTACAGAGTTTTTCGTGTGTTGTATCGTTCTGAAGACGTGCCCACGGGCAAATCTAGTGCTTCAATAAGCTCCTACATTTGTATCTAAAAAGGGTCCATGTCTCTTTAACTATCTCTACCGATATGAAAATGAAAAGGGTTTTTTCCCATATGGATCACGATCACTAAAAAGTATTCGAATTTTGCAAAATCACCAAGAATCACTATTTTCAAATAAGTCACAACAATTTAGGGTTCACTCCAATAAAGTCCTTCTGGTTATCTACTGTTCAATAAGAGAATTATTTCTATCCAAAGAAGAAGAAGAAGAAGAAGAAGAAAATAATATGCAGTCAAAACTAGTGCAACCATAGCAAGTTGGAAACCGTATATCTTGTAAGCACGAAATAGAGCAGATAGTTCAATACTATTGGTGATTGCCCTTCAACTAGTAGATGTAATTGTGCTACAAACCGTAAAAATAAAATGATTCAGAAAAATCCATAAATAATAAGTGCCTGTAACAGTACTAGTATCTCAAATTTCCAATACAATATTTAGAGCGAACTTCCCTCACTTTTTTGAAAACATATTTTAATGAGAGAATTCTCACGCAAGTAACGGGTGATAAATTTCCTTACTTTTGTAGATGTCATACCCCAGTACAAACGGATTCGTCAATGATCCGAGTAGCAGTGGCATTAACAAGGACTTCACTGGCATCGAAGGCGCAACCACGAGCCAAAGCGATCCTAATCCAGACAGAGAAGCCAAAGTGTTGAGGTACAAAGAGAAGAGGAAGAAGAGAAGGTACGAGAAGCAAATACGATACGCATCTCGGAAGGCCTATGCCGAGACGAGACCGAGGATAAAAGGGCGGTTTGCAAAAACCTCGGAGAGTAGCAGCCACAGCCAAGCAAATTCGCCACCGACTCAACCTCCTCATTTCATTAATCAGGAGAGGTCTGGTTTTGGATGGTTCAACCCTTAAGGGGGCGTTTGGTACGCGGTAATGTATAAGGGAATCTAGGATTATCCTCTTGATTACCTGGTTTGGTAAGAAATAGGTATAGTTTTGTAAATAATTTTAAATTCCCAAGGTTATCAAAATAATTAGTTTGGAAGGATAAACATTCTCCTTGAAAAGGGTGGGATTTGTGGATTCCTCCACATAAAAAATGAGTGAGATTATTGCATATCCAAAACACCCTCCAGATTTCTGGCTTATCATATAATCCTCTCTTGTTCCCTTAAACCAAATTCACCCACTACCGCGTTCATCTCTTGACAGCTTTATGCAATTAAGGACTCGTCTCCTAAATTAAGAACTCGTCTCCTAACATTTTTGTCAAGTATGTATCATGTACACCATATGTTCGTATTACTACAGGATTATTCAAGTATCATCCAACAATTACTGATGTCAAAATTAATGTGATATGCTTGTGAATTAGGATTCGTCATATTCTATCTAATGTATCTCTAATAATAATAATATTATTATTATTATTATCTCTAATCTCTAATCTCTAATCTTTTTTTTTATATTTAAAACTTGTTAAAATATGTGGAGTTTAAATTTGCTTCTATGAACTTTATTGTTTCATTTGTATATATTTAAGTACCTATGTCTCGTGTTAATAAATACATTTCATTTTTCCTTTTTGTTATGTTCTTCATCTAACTGGTTGAAATATATTTGAATCATAGTGTAATTTTTTTAGTAATCTATTTGTTAATTTACTAAAGTTTTATAAGATATATATCAGTATTGCTTTTGCACATACATGCATATACATCAATTACTAAATTAGATAACTTTTATATTTATTTATTTTTAAATAAAACCAAAAGGGTATTTTCGGTAATGTCTACTATAGAGATGGATTGATGGGAATGAATTTATCTATACCAAGCACGGTAATAAAGTATTCCCAGGCATGTAATGTTGTATACCAAACACAGTATTGCAACATTCCTGAGAATCTTCATTCCCACCCTCATATTCCTGGGAATCTACCAATTCCTGGAAATTCTCCAATCCGCGTACCAAACGCCCTCTAAATGTTTAAAAGGAGGGCATCAATATGTAATCATAGCTGCCTACAATTAGTGAGTTTAAGATGTGTAGCTTATGCATCTTTTTTGAATGATCAATTCAATTGATCTGAATTTAATTGGCTGTTTGCGAAATGCTAAAGAAAGTAGGCTCGCCTACAGTGCGAGCCTGCAAACTTGTGCTTATCTGCTAATCAAAGCAGATTTTCTTTATATTTCCAGCTATACTATAGCTCATATCCCAATCCCAAAGTATTGATCGATGGATGGATCACTATCTGATAGATTTTCCATAGAGAAAGATCGAGAGAGGGAGAAACTCAGAAACATAGACAAATGGAGGAAAGGCAAAGATCTGAGAAAAAGAGCTTGCAGTGGGGTCAAGGTGATCGACAAAATTATCTGCATCGACAATGTTGGTTCTCCGTATTTTGGCTCTCAAACATCATCATTGGTGAAGATTTTGTGAAGATCCGAATATGACATCACGGTGATTTTGTTAGTATGGTTGAAAATCATTAATTCCAGTCATATTAGTGGACGAGCAATAAATAATAGTTTCTGTCAACAATTTTATACTTTAGAATAGACCTTTTAAGACCTGGATGAAAAATGATCTTCTACATATCAAAAGCGATCTATAAATTTAAATTTATTTTTTTAAGGGAAAATATGGAATCTGGTCACCCTATTTCATTAATAAGAGCTTAACGAAACAAACCAACTGGACCTAAGTACAAACTACAGACAGAAAATAAAACATACACGAAGCAACATGACGCGTACAAACAACAAATCCCTCCAACAACCTTGGAGGGTGGGCCGACAAACAAGCTCGGTCTAGCAAAATTGTAAGTACATCAGTTTAGCTTCGTACAATGCCACCACGACACATGCACACCCACCTGAGAAGTTTGCCAAAATTTTATCCCCGCCGATCCATGCCTTCACCTCGCTGGGGGGCCCATCTATGGGTCCAAGCCCCGCAGATCGAAAACTAACCCACGGCACATGCAGAGCAATCGCACCCTCCCACCATCTCCACCACTCATCCTACAAACGTGCCAGTAGCTCCCACAGCCGCTATCAAATAGATAGCCGTGAAGAGGATACCTTCACCTCTCACACGATAGCGCTTTCTCCGGCAATTTCTCACCAAACAACTATCTCGCTCACCCCACCAAACACCACGCTTCAGGAGAGAGCCGTGGAGAGGATACCTTCACCTTTCTCACGCTCAAGCTCTCTCCGGCGATTTCTCACCACACAGACTTATCACGACTCATACTTCCAATCCGAGGGAAGAGACGACGCTGTTATAAGCCAGTAGCCTAAGGTGGAGAAAAGCGATCAATAAATTGAAAAGGTTGTCTGGCTATTGATTTCTCAACATAAAGTGAAGGAAAAAAAAAAGATTTTTCATTTCAGCAAAGATATCTCACCAAGATTCATGAATTAGGCTGTGCAGTTGCACTACTATATTAAGCAGAATTGAAGACATCTTCTAGTTCATATTTTACACTATCTTCAGTTGTGTTGATGGAGAAACTGAAAGATTCGTAACCACTTGGATCAATGGGTGATGAGCGTTCAATACGCTTACCTATTGTTTGTTTATCAATATTGAAGGAAGAGATTCATAGTGTAAGACGAATAGACGATAGGTAATAGAAAAAGGATTTACAATGTACAAGGTATTGAGGGATTTCTGTGGATATAGTGGATTTAAAAGAGTTCGGAATAAAGGATCATCTTATTATATGCGTAAGTTGGATCACGGAAACAGTGGATAATGATTCAAAGAACGGAGAAAGTGCAAATCCTATGGTAATCCGAACCCTAACAAAGATAGTGATGTCCTAATTAGTGCAAAGCATTTCACCTGCACATTCTATTGTGTGCTCAATCTCTTCTTCCCCGTTCGTTCCTATAAACTTGTAGAATTTTTGAGAGAATTTTTGAATACACGGATAGAGTCGAAAGACTCCAGCCCACAACACAAATATATTAATGAAGTGACGGTACATAAAAGAAAGAAAAGTTTTACTAGAAGTAAAACTGCGAAAACAACAATAACAGTAATATGTACAAAAAAACAGTAAACATTTGCAAGACACTAACAACCAACGAAAACGGAGACTCAAGAAGAGACCACATTCAGAAAGTCAGCCAGGAGACCAAATCTGAAACACTCGGGAAGGACCCGAAGCGTACCAGCCGCCATCCACCAGCACAGCGTTCCACCATCGACATCTGCACAACGGGGACGCCCACTGGCGTCGAAAACTCTCCACCGAAAACAGAACCAAACGGGACCCAATACAAACCAAACTAGCCGATAGGCAAAGCCGAAAGCCAGGAGCCTAAAAAAACCACAACCCGAAGCTACTGGCCCCAAAGAGGAGCCAGCACCTCCAACTAACAGCCATGGATCAGAGCACCTCAGGAGGGCAAACAAAAAACAAACGGGACGTATGCAGCAGAACACAGTCCCACACCCGAATGCGAGCACGCTCAAAGAAGAAAAATAAGAGACGCAACAGAGAACCCATAATCCAACGTGCCCCGCAGGCCAAACAAAACTCAAAAAAGATACAAGAGAGTTACCCCCCCCACAGCTCAGTTGATGGCCAACATCACAGTCAGCACAGTCAGCAGCCAAAGATAGCTATGGGGGAAACAGAGAATAAAAACAGTGCCAGAGTCCCCAAAACACAGAAAAAACACCAACAGATGCCATAGCGCGCCACAGAGAGAAAAAGGCCACACCAGCAACAGACACAGCAGCAATATCCCACGGCACCACAATAAACACAGTAGTCCTACACACCGAAACAAGAACATAGGAGCAATATGATTACAAAAGGTGCCAGAAAGGGCCGGGAACCAAACAGTCAACGTCAGCTGCTAATCAAAAGAGTCAAGCACCAACATAGGACATAACAAAACCAAAACACAGGAAAAGGAGAAATAACATCGTAAACTAACATCAACGTCGGCTTCTATAAACTTGTAGAATTGTTCAATGATATATGCCGAACCTATGACAGAATCCTGATTTACCACTTGCTTTTTAGCAAATGACATTCACAGCTCTCTCACATGTCCTACTTTGGGAGGCAAAAGATTTGAAACTTAACAACTGAGAAGCCCTAAATTTTATCTTTCTATCATAATCGTCGGTTAACAGTTCGTTACTGTGAACCTGGAGCATACAACAGATGTTTCTGACTTTATAAATTAGGTATGTTTCCTCAAATTGCAAATGGATATGAACTCTTTCTCCTTTATGCCTGTGTACATGCTACAAAATGACATTTTGAAAATACTACGACAAAAGGGATCGTAAGCATAACTCAGGCTAAATACTTCAGTAGTTTGGAACTCAATGCATTCATTTAGTTTCCAAATCGTAATAAAACATGAAACTGGATGTTAAAATGAACACTTCCAGTCAAGGCTATTCCTACTCTATGTACATTATGAAGCCAACTAATACAAAAATTTCAACTGCACAAGCAATGTAAAAGGATGATGGCCAAAGTATACCAGCATGTCCAGAACAAGCAATGCCCAGATACTCTTCTACTGGCAAAAGAATATAATGAAATGATGTTGCTAGAGTTTCACCTCCAATAATCTAATTGGTGTCTCATCTGTTATTAGTTCACGTTAATTTGCTACTTCTGAGTCATTACTTGATGTAGATCATCAAGGTTCCCTAAAACACCAAAATACTAACAAGTTCCAACGAAGCAAAAACGGAGGGTCATCCACCAAAACACCAAACTATATGTGAATCAATGGCATTTCTCTAAGGTTCCCTCTATGTTCATACTGTGCAAAGCGGTTGTCTTTAATGACCGTTTCCTAATACGGTAACTGCAAATCAGTCACAAATGGATTTGGACTGAGGCAATAAGAAGGACAGAGGAGGTGATCCGTAATGAAGCTATATGAAGAAATGTATTAATTTGGGCAACCGAATCACGTCTTTGTTGTCAATGCAAAGCATTCCACATGGTCAAGAATTCGTTGTTTTGAGAACACCATTAAAGTTATCGCAGATGATTATCGGACAGGGATAACCATGCATAGAGAACTACAACAAAACTATCAATATCAGTTCCTTCTTATTATTATTTCTAAACAACCATAAGACAGAGATTAAACAACAACCCGATTCAGTCGAATAAATTCTTAATACAAGCACATTTGGTCTACCACCATGATCACTAACTGCTACATTCGCAATCTAGTTTAAAAGCAATGTCGATATTGAACAACACCCATCAACAATTTACGTCTTTTAACAGCACTCATTAAATCAACTACATTTTACCTCTTACCAAAAATACATTAAAAAAAATTTTAAAAATTCAAGGATGATTTGGTGACAATGGTACCGGCCTCAATTGGGGGAAGAAAGCGCCCTTCCTTTTGCCTCTAAATCAGTCCTTTGCTCCTGCAATTAAAAAAAAGTTGTTTAAAAAAAAAATTCAAAAATTGCAGAATATGAGGAACTGAATTCAATATCGAAAATTCAGATTCAAGATTCCGATAATTAAAGCACACCTACGTCTGCTTGGAAAGGCTAGAAGACCCGCGCTTGTTATGGAACATCATGTAGCCGAGGGGGAGGACGACGCCGGCGAGCATCACGGCGGCGCCGATTAGGTAACGGACTAATTCCGGCGGTTCGATTTCCATTGATTAGATCGAGTGGGATTTGGGTCTGAGTTGAAACCCTAATCCTATGTTGAAGAAAAACGATGAATAATTCGTGTTGTTTACAGGGCACACTGGACTGGGCCCTACCAACTAATTCAGGATAAAATGCACTACCCCTGGGTTTCTGGCCCGTCGGAACTAAGCCGCTATAAGAATTTTGACGAATCCGCCCGAATCAGAGAGTCAATTGATAAGTGTAAAAGTACAATAAAATCAGACTCGAATCCTGAACCTCTTGGGCTGCTTTCAGGCCCATCAACCCGGTCTGTTCTGCAATTAGGGACTGTCAAAGCAGTTCTAATACAAATGAGTTTAGGTTCATATATGAAGAATCTAATTTAAACCTCTATCTATAGAGGATAATCGCTTCTATCTCTCCATGCATAAGATATAGTTTGAACACTTTATCTCTTCATCAAGAGAAAGGCCTTTACTCGATCTCTTTAAATGGAAGATGGTAACAAATCTTATCAAAAACCCAAAAGTAGAAATAAATCAAATATCTTGAAACTTGCCCCATCCAGTTACTATACAGACATCTTCATAAACCATATAATTGCAAATTGAATTCTCAAAACTCTCATATCTTTTGAATTTTCTAATTTGAGCATCGGAGGGTCTTTCGCTTGGGAAAACCCTGATGTTTCAGACTATTTTGCATGTCTACGGGGGCGATCGCATCCATTCTCGATAAACCAGATCTCATAGTTAATAGCAGTTTGTGACGGTCAATATCAGTGAAAGTAAAATGTCAGATTTTTATTGTTGCATTATAAAAAAAATCACATATCTTAGCAGCAACACCAATCTATCTCGAAATTCATTATAGAATCTCTACTAAATGTAATCTTGGCTTTGATAATGGCTTCGAGATGAATAAATTGCTATGATTGTAAATTATATAAGGACTAGGTTTGCCCGTGGGCACGTATCTATGACACGTATTTGGAATGATATAACATATAAAAAACTCTATAAACAGTAAAATATGTATCAACATTTATATGCAATACCACCGAGCTATAAACTTCACGATAAGTTATAAAAATAACTATAATGTTGTAAAAAAATAGCATAAATATCTCTAATTATGTGTGTGTGTGTGTGTGTGTGTGTGTATATATATAATAAACAGATAGAGCCATCAAAGGTCTAGAGAACATAGTGATGCGGTTTGTTTCTGGGAGACGTGTGGATGCACCAGGTGTGAGTTCGGACTCGATTTGTATTGAAGGAGAATGCTTCTTGTCAGTCGACCCTCGGTGGACCGGGCGGTACCTGCGACGAGCTCGGAGGGAGGTGGATGTCTGGGCTCGGATCAGAGGGTTCGGATCCGAGGTCTTGTGTACCTGCAGGCGGTCCTGAAACACCGGGGTTTATCCCGGTGGCGGACCCTCCGATGATCTAGTCAGTCTCTGTGAGAGGGTAGCAATAACTAGGTGAATTTAAGTGGCAAAAGATTGATTACCTCAAAAGGTGGGTGAGGGTCTAGTTTTTTATAGAGAATTCCAACCGGGTTTGGATCCGCTTGGGGGCCGGGTCTGAACCCGAAAGCCCATGGGCCTGACGTGGCAGAAGCCCCAGGGGGTTTAGGGCTGACGTGGCAGTACCAAGAGTGGTATAGGGCTGACGTGGCAAAGCCCTTGGTGGTATTAGGAGTTGACATGGCTGATCATGGGTCTCCTGTGCCTCTGGGAGAATCGGAGGGCCTAGGCTGTGCCAGGTCATCCTCATGCCTTGCCAGGATGGGGGGACGGCCCGTGGGGCTGTCACGGATCGGAGGCCGAGAACCATTGAGGCTCGTCGGATACGAGGAGACCAGTTCTGTGGGGGTGAACTTGAGGCTCGGCGCCGACCCTTTAGTGGCTCGAAGCCGGACGAGATTGCTGTTTTTATCATTTTTGAGTGAGAGTCGTATTGGGCCCTAAGCCATTTTTTACCCCACCACACAAGCCCCCCACTCCTGCGAGGGTGCGGGAGCTAGCCGTGGAGGAGTGTTTATGGTTGTAGAAATGGGATGGCGAATCACTGGGCCTCCATGAGGGGGTAGTCCTGATGTTAGAGCGATCCTCGAGCCGGCGAGGGTGGTGGCGAGCCGTTGACACTTTCTGAGAAGATTACCCTGGTGCTAGACCTGACCTCGAGCTGGCGAGGAATTACGGGTCAAGGAGGGCGATGGTGAGCAGTTGAGCCTTCCTGAGAAGACTACCCTGGTGCTAGACCTGACCTCGAGCTGGCGAGGGATTACGGGCCAACAAGGGTGATGGCGAGCCGTTGGGCCTTCCTGAGAAGACCACCCTGGTGCCAGACCTGACCTCGAGCTTGGCGAGGGATTACGGGTCGGCAAGGGTGATGGCGAGCCGAGGAGCCTTCCTGAGAAGACTACCCTGGTGCTAGACCTGGCCTCGGGCTGGCGAGGGATTACGGGTCAACAAGGGTGATGGCGAGCCGTTGGCCTTCCTGAGAAGACCACCCTGGTGCCAGACCTGACCTCGAGCTTGGCGAGGGATTACGGGTCGGCAAGGGCGATGGCGAGCCGTGGAGCCTTCCGGAGAAAACTACCCTGGTGCTAGACCTGACCTCGAGCTGGCGAGGGATTACTGGTCAACAAGGGTGATGGCGAGCCGTTGAGCCTTCCTGAGAAGACCACAATGGTGCCAGGCCTGACCTCGAGCAGGCGAGGGATTACGGGTCGTGAGGACGAGCCGTTGAGCCCTCCTGAGAAGACTACCCTGGTGCTAGACCTGACCTCGAGCTGGCGAGGGATTACGGGTCAACAAGGGTGATGGCGAGCCGTTGGCCTTCCTGAGAAGACCACCCTGGTGCCAGGCCTGACCTCGAGCTCGGCGAGGGATTACGGGTCGGCAAGGGCGATGGCGAGCCGTGGAGCCTTCCTGAGAAGACTATCCTGGTGCTAGACCTGACCTCGAGCTGGCGAGGGATTACGGGTTAACAAGGGTGATGGCGAGCCGTTGAGCCTTCCTGAGAAGACCACAATGGTGCCAGGCCTGACCTCGAGCGGACGAGGGATTACGGGTCGGCAAGGGTGAGGATGAGCCGTTGAGCCCTCCTGAGAAGACTACCTTGGTGCTAGACTTGGCCTCGAGTCGGCGAGAAATTACGAGTCGGCAAAGGTGAGGGCGAACCGTTGTGCCTTATAATGTTTGAGCGGGGTAGCTCGCTTGTTTTTGCGGAGCATTGAAGGCGCTCCGGGATCTGTGTGATGTTCCAATTTCCCAGGAGCCTTAAATGCGCCGCCTAATAAATGCATGGCGCATGGGATTCTGTCGTTTGGCTTTCCCTATGTCATAAAGGCCGGCCTATGGGGGAGGCTATAAGTACCCCTCCCTCCGCAGCGGGTTTGATCACAGCAAGGGTGGTCCATTGGCCATCAGAGGTGTCTGCTCCAGCGGACGCCTGTCTCTTGCAAAATTTTACCCCCGGTCGTGTCGAAGAGGTGGTTACTCTGCCGTCCGGAGCTTCTCTTGGGTCAGATGGCTCTGATACGGCAGCCAGATCCAGGGGAGATCAGGGCGAGAGGGGAAACGACCGAAATCCGGACCAGTGGATAAGGAGCCTCGGATTGGTGGTGGCTCTGCCGTCTGGATCCTTTTTCGGGTCAGACGATCCTGACACGGTTGTTTGGCCCGAGAGAGATCCGAACGGGAGGGGCACCAACCGTATTCCGGACTTGGGGCTGAACAGCCTCAGATAGAGGGGTCGTCTCCGATTGGAGGTTGGCCAATCTGTCTTCCGATAGGGCTCCAGGTGATGGTGGTTTCTGTCCCACCCTCGAACAGTTCGGGGTTTCGGCTGCCGAGGCTGTAAGCCCTGAGCTGCTCGTGGGTGAGAGGGGAACCGATCGAGCACTGGAGCCCGGGGCGTCTGTCGAAGGACGGCGCCTTAAATCTTAAGTAAAATATTTTCTCCGCCGAATACTCCATCTGAACTGACCCCTGCGTCTGGCTGCCAGCCTGGCACCTGATGACGTCAGCAGCGCATGTTTCGAGGACGTGGTGCGATTTTCCAGGCAGCAGTTGCACGTCACTCGGTGAACAATAATTGCGGAAATCGAGGAGTCGTTTTTATCCTCTATAAGTATTTCCCCCTCTCCCCCTCTCGCCCACTTCTTTCTCGCTGCTTTCTTTCTCAAAAAATCTTCCAACCCTTCAGCACTCGTCCCTGTAGTTTGCTGTACTAGGCTCGTCCTTCCGAAGCGACCCCAGGTTAGTTGGTAAGTCTGTTTAGTTTAGGCACAGATGGATAGGGCTCAGTTTGGCTCGTCAGCGTCGACGTCTAGGGAGAAAGTGAAACCTGCCTCCAAATCGACGTCGTGGGAGGAGCCCGTGCTTGAGGAGGAGTCAGTACACGCTGCGGAGCCTTCCGATTCAGTTTCGTGGGAGGAACCAGTAGGTGAGGGGGAGGTGGTACACAAGGTGAGGTCGTTACGCTCCCGACATCCCTTCATGGTGGAGAGTAGCGAGTCGGAGGAAGCCAGTGATGGTTCGGACGGTGTCCGTGTACTGGAGTTGTCTTCAGAGGAGGAGGGAGGCGAGGGCGACGCAGTAAGGAGATCCACCGTTCAGGGTGCGGGTTCGAGTTCCATGCCGACTGGTCTGGGGCCATTATCTACCCCCTCGTCGGAGCGAGCCAAGAAGAGGAAGAGGGCTCCGAGGAAGGCAGGGTCGAGGACTGGTGGTTCGAGCCAGGCGCTGTTTATCGCAATTTGATGACAGGTTCGCCCATACAGCCGAAGCCTTTCCGTCAGTATCCCGACGACCTCTCTGACAAGGAGCTCTTCGGTGTGCAGCCCTCTTTGCCGAGTCGGAAGAGGGTGATGATGGATGCGATCCCGACCGTCTTGGAGGGCGGGGACTTGGAGGTTTTGCAGCTGGCGTACCACATAGGGCCCGGCTACGAATTGTTGTTGCCGAGCTCTACTCTGCGTCCCACCGATCCCCTTTCTGCCTGGTATTGCGTCTTCCCAGTGGACGCCTTCATCTCCGGGCTGAGGCTGCCAGTCCACCCGTTTGTTCGGGATGTGCTGAACTGGGCCTCCTTGGCGCCGATGCAGTACGGGCCGAACTCTTGGAAGCAGATTATCTGCTTTGTGCTGATGTGCGAGAAACAGAAGGTACCCCTGCGGCTGAATGTGTTCCGAGCGATGTTGATGATCAGCTCGGCGGCTGAGGGTGTTTACTACATCTCTCCCCGAAGTAAGGGGAAGGTCGTTCACAGCCACCCGGACTCCATCAAGGATTGGAAGAAAAAATATCTGGTGATCCGGAGTGAAGAGCCCTGGGACATTCCCACTCGATGGAACCACTCCAAGCCGAGCTATCAACCGCCGAGGCCGAGGGATTTGACGGCCGAGGAGTGGGGGTTTGTCGAGCGCCTCCGTCTGTCACCTAGTATTGATTGGACGAAGGTGACGGAGGCCCACCTGGCGAGCGTTGGACTGAGCCCAGCTGTTCTGTGTATGTAGTTGTTTCTTTTTTCTCGATCTTTTCGTACTTTTTTGCTCATTGCTCTTAATGGATTTTTCTGCAGATATGGATGAAACATCGATCAAGGCAAAGAGGCTCGCCCTGAAGAAGGAGAAGGTCGAGAAGAAGGGGGAGGCGGCGAAGAGGCCGAGGGGGTCGTCCCTAGTCATCTCGGAGGCCCAGCTCGAGCCGGGGACCAAGAGGATTCGCTCGGAGACGAGCAAGGGGGCGGCTACGTCGAAGGGCCAGGGCCAAGCGAGGGCATCCGTTCTTGACAAGGGGAAAGGTCCCTTGGTCGAGGTCGAGGAAGAAGACCCGGTGGTGGAGTTGCTACGGCAACGGTGGGCGCCGGACTGGTCGGTTCGGATGGGGGACTGTCTGACCGAGGAGGCCCAAGCCGTGGAGGTGGTGGAGAAGTTGGCAACCCCTCGCGATCGCAAGGCAATGGAGAGCGAGCCCGTGGAGGTGGCATTCACGCGCCTGGCGCAGGCCACCGTGTTGGTAAGTCCGCCGACCCTATCCTCCTTGTTAATTTTTCTACGGATGTCTTTTCCTTATCTGCGCTTGTCGGTCGCAGGCTTACGTGCAGGGGGCTAACATGAAGAACCTCTACGAGACGTCCCTGGCACAAGGGCGAGCTCGGGCGGATAAGAGCGAGCGGGAGATGAAGGAGATGCGGATCGAGCTCGAGGGCTCGCACAAGAGGGAGCAGCAGATGAAGCTCGAGCTCGAGGCCAAGGATGCGGAGTGGGGGAAGAAGGTGGCCTTCTTGAAGAAGAAGTTCGCCAAGGAGAGGGAGGAGTTGACGAACACGGGTTAGATGATGGTGATCAAGGCCCAGGACGAATGTTATGCGAAGGCCCTCAGTCATGTGAGGCACTTCTACCCGACCGTCGATCTGTCCAATTTTGAGTACGACATGGAGATTGAGGGGACACCGAAGACTCCTGGCGAGGAAGGGCCCGCTCTCGACCCGCCTGCCGACCCCCCTGTGAATCCGTCTGTCGATGCGTATGTGTGTTGAGTTGGCTGGTTCTCTTGTAGGTTACGGCTCCCCTTCCCGAGGTGGGCCCCCGTCGTTCCAACGTGGCGTGGCTCCGGAGCAAAGTTGAGGCCCTGGAGGCCGCGTTGGTTTGCTACCGAAGGGGGGCTCGTGACACTGATGCGGCTTTTAACTATTATCGGAATAAGTCTGAAGCATTAAGTGAGGAGGCGAGCCGGCTGAGGAGGGCGATGGTGGATCGGGAACTCGGCGGTGCGAGCCTTGGACAGGCCGTGTCGAGCGCCTCGGTGCGGAGGCCCTCTTCTGAAAGGTTACTTCGCGATGTCTTTGTGAAGAAGGAGATGGAGATACACCGTTACAAGATTATGCTGGGTGTCTCGACATCTTCCTCAGTGGGTCGGCAAGCGGAGGGGGTTCCCTCTGCGCTGCTGCTGTTGCAGCGTATGCGACCGGATGACGCCTAGAGCTCCATGGCTGGGGTGTCGACCGTGGCTGAGCCTAAGGACCATCATAATGAGGAGAGGGCTCCTAGTCGCTCGGTCGGAGTAATCCCGCCCTTCGTCGGACCCGAGGGGCCCTAAGATGGCGACTTCCTCTAGTTTGAGATGAGTGGAGTGGTCCTGTAACGGTCTTTGTTTGTTTTTTTAGAACAAAATAAAAGGGTATAAATAAAGAATTCTTTTCCTTCTTTGCTCTGGCTAGTAGTGTAGTGAATGATGGCGGAGGAAAGGTTCGGCTCCACCGATCCGCGAGGGATCGAAGTGGGGCCTTAGGAAGAGTCCCTAGTCTGGATTCGTGTTGAGCCTACCGAGGCGTTGGGGACGATACCGGAGTGAGGACTCAGGTGCCGATCCCATTATCTAGCGTTAGGTCGGATCTGCCGAGGCGTCTAGGATAATACCGGAGTGAGGACTTAGGTGCCGATCCCATTATCCGGCGTTAGGTCGGATCTGCCGAGGCGTTTGGATTTTGACAAAAAGAGATCTCTTTCGTATAAGATAGGGAGGGCCGCTAAGACGGCCCTTTACACATGAGTGTTTACACAAAAACATATTTACATTTAGCCAGGCTAGAACCTATGTTTGTCCCTCAAGGAGCTTCATTAGGTGTTCGGCGTCGACTGGGACCTCCTCCCGCTCGATGACAGGTTTGGGAGTAGGGCCGTCCCTCTCAGGTTTGAATTCGACGGCGTTGAGGGGGAACACACCTCCCCCGACGGTGGTCATGTAGCACGATCGTGCTGCTTCTTGGCTGCCTCGGACGATGCCGACTCCTTGCGGGGTGGGAAATTTAAGTTTCAGATGGTAAGCCAAAGGCACCGCTTGGAGGGAGCATAGTCCGGGTCGGCCGAGTATGGCATTGTAAGCCGCCTTGACGTTGACTACCATGAAGTCCATGGACTCGGTCCTTTTGGCAGGAGCCGATCCTGCGGTAACATCGAGGGGCACAATCCCTTCTATCACGACAGGGACGCCGGAGAACCCATGCAAGGTGTATCCGGCCGGCTTGAGTTTGCCTCTAGGTAACTTGAGATTTTCGAAGGCTTCGAGGAAAAGAATATTAACCGAGCTGCCGTTGTCGACAAGGATTCGGCGAACTTCACAATTAGCCATGTGGAGACTGATGACGAGGGCATCGCAGTGGGGTAGGCGAACGCCTTCGAGGTCCTCTCCTGAGAAGGAGACCGGCATCGGCTGTAGCTTGGGCGAGGGGTTGTCTTGGACAGCATTCACCTCTCGGATGAAGGCTTTTCGGGAAGTATTTGATTCTCCTCCCATTGGCCCTCCGTGGACACAGTGCAAGATGAATGGCGTATCTGCGGCTCCTTCGGACTCGGGATCCCGACCCTGGATGCGGTTCGGAATAGGGTTTGGAGGCGAGAGCCTCCGGTTCTTAGTATCTCGTCGATCCCGTGGGCCTTCTCGGGTAAATTCTCGGAGGTACCCTCTTGAGATGAGTTCCTCAATTTCGTCTTTCAGGGCCCGGCATTGGTCGGTTTCGTGCCCGTGATCTCTGTGGAAGCGGCAGTAGAAGCGCTGATCTCGATTCTTGTTGTTATTAGATCGGGGAGGTAGTCGGACAATGCCTTTGTCTTCGATTTCTAAGAGGATGGCGGATACGTTATGCGTCAAGGGAGTGTACCTCTCGAAGCAGGGGACCGGCGGGACCTTCTTCATGGCCCCCGCGTCCCTCGGAGCTTTCTTTGATGGTTCGACTTCTTCGGCCTTTCGCTTTCCCTTCCCGGTGGCCCCCCTGGCATCTTCGGGGTTGAGGGCCTCTTCTGCCCTAATGTATTTCTCGACCCTGTTGAGGAGGTCGGAAAAGTCGACGGGGGGTTTCTTCGCCAGAGAAGCCTTCAGCTGTCCATGACGGACGTTGTGCCGAAATGCCGCGGAGGCGACGCCAGGATCAAGGGAGGAGACCGACCTTGCCTTTGCGGTAAACCTCCGGACGAACACTCTGAGTGACTCCCCCTCTATCTGTCTGAGCCCAAGTAAAGAGGCGCTGGTTCTTTCGGCCTTCCGACTGGTGACAAAGTGGGCAAGAATTTGCCCTCTAGTTGGTCGAAGGAGTAAATGGAGCCGGGGGTGAGCTTCGAGAACCATTCACGAGCCGGACCCCGAAGGGTGGCAGGGAAGGCTCGGCACAGCAGGGGATCCGAGGCGCTGTGAATCATCATGAGGGTTTTGAAACCCTCCATGTGATCAGCAGGATCTCCCTCGCCGTCGTAGGTCTCGAATTGAGGTGGTCGGAAATTTCTGGGTATTTCCGCTTGGAGGATGGGGGCAGAGAAGGGAGGACGGACAGGTCTGTACCCCTGAGCCGCTCGGTGGTCGCCGTCTCCTATGTGATCGAGGCGATTCTCCATTTCTTGGAGGCACCTTAGGAGTACGCCATCGTCCTCTGGCTGGATTGTTGATGGGCGGGACACGCTGGCTTCGGCGTCCGACCCGGTTTGGGAATGGAGGGTTTCTTCCCTGGGGGCCCGTCGGAGAGCCCCAAGAATTTCTCTTCGGAAGTCCTGGAACTCCTTGTGAGTGACGGGGGCTCCCTCGACCCTGTTCGGTTGGTCTGAAGGTTGCCTTCCGACGCGGCTGAGCGCTGGCTTCCATCCCTCGGGCGGCGGTCTTGGATGGTTCGGGGCCGGATTGGAAGCGGCCCTTCCCCTGCTGCGGCTAATCTGTCGGTTGACGATTATCCCCCGTAGGTCGGGCTGGACTTGACGGGTGACGCTCCTTTGGGATCCCTGATGGGAAGCCCTGTGTTTTGAAATGCGTGGCCCGGCGTTAGCAGTTGGTGGGGGCGAGTCCCGTCGGTTGACGGAGGAAGCAGCCCCCTTGCCCTTGGAGGCCATGAGAGTTCGGCTGTCGAGGTCCCTTGATGGTCAGGCTCGGGTCGGCTTCTGAAGCAGTGTTCCCACAGACGGCGCCAACCTGATGCGGTTTGTTTCTGGGAGACGTGTGGATGCACCAGGTGTGAGTTCGGACTCGATTTGTATTGAAGGAGAATGCTGCTTGTCAGTCGACCCTCGGTGGACCGGGCGGTACCTGCGACGGGCTCGGAGGGAGGTGGATGTCTGGGCTCGGATCAGAGGGTTCGGATCCGAGGTCTTGTGTACCTACAGGCGGTCTTGAAATACTGGGGTTTATCCCGGTGGCGGACTCTCCGACGATCTAGTCAGTCTCTGTGAGAGAGTAGCAATAACTAGGTGAATTTAAGTGGCAAAAGATTGATTACCTCAAAAGGTGGGTGAGGGTCTAGTATTTATAGAGAATTCCAACCGGGTTTGGATCCGCTTGGGGGCCGGGTCTGAACCCGAAAGCCCATGGGCCTGACGTGGCAGAAGGCCCAGGGGGTTTAGGGCTGACGTGGCAGTACCAGGAGTGGTATAGGGCTGACGTGGCAAAGCCCTTGGTGGTATTAGGAGTTGACATGGCTGATCATGAGTCTCCTGTGCCTCTGGGAGAATCGGAGGGCCTAGGCTGTGCCAGGTCATCCCCATGCCTTGCCAGGATGGGGGGACGGCCCGTGGGGCTGTCACGGATCGGAGGCCGAGGACCATTGAGGCTCGTTGGATACGAGGAGACCAATTCTGTGGGGGTGAACTTGAGGCTCGGCGCCGACCCTTTAGTGGCTCGAAGCCGGACGAGATTGCTATTTTTATCATTTTTGAGTGAGAGTCGTATTGGGCCCTAAGCCATTTTTTACCCCACCACACATAGCTATATAGAACTAACAACATATATAATTAAAACACACAAAAATTTAGTCATAGATAGAAGAAAAAAAAAGGCTACATGCCGATAGATTTAACAACAAAAACGGCAACATTAACCCCAACACCCCAAAATAAGTATATATAGTGATTTACACAATACGCATAAGCTCAACATTCAGACGGTCCACGAGTAAAATATTGTCCAACGCATCAAGGAGGTAAAAAAATGTGACGATTAACTTTGGGGTTCTCAGTTATTATACTATGAGATATTAATATATATACTTTATGAGATGCACACTATAATAATGTTCATGTATAGTATACGATACATTTACTTTCCATCCCTTTGGATGCATGAATTTGAAATTTCCATCGTGGAGCTTATTATCTCAAGTTTGAATAGCAAGACAACAATTATTTGTAAATAAAAGTCCATGCTTCCATCAGCAAATGTTGAAAAATAATTATATATGTGGGTGTAAAACTTATTAACTTCTTTGAACTTTGAGGGTGTAAAATAATGAAATTTAAATTTTGAAGATATATTTGCTATTTTCAGTGTAACTTTTAGGGGATGAAATTGACCTAAGTGAATATCCGGATGAGCAATAAAAACTAGCATAACAAATATCTATTTAAATATTCCACTGTATTTGAAATCGATCAAGAAACTCAGTGAAATTTTCTTTATGACCAATAAAAAAACATAAAAAATCTCAAAAATCCAGAAATTTACAAACATAAAATTAAAAAATCTAAATTGTTGGGTATATATTATATATGGAGAGAGAGGCCTTAAAAAGTGAATAGAGGAGGGAGATATAATTATAAAGTAATGACGATTTTAATTTTGGAGAGAAAAAAATTAGTTTCAAGGGCAAAATTTTGAGGAAAAATATATATATATATTTTGAATCCGAGTCATTAATTTTGTTTCAATTGAATGAGAGCCATTTGATATTTTTTTAAAAATTGTTTTACGATTTATTATATAGATGGACTGCTAGTCAAAATTATCAAGGGGGCATTGGTGCCAAATGTCTACGAAATATATCATTAATATCGGGCACCTGTATAATAAGTCTACAGCATCAAGCCCTTACCCAGTTTTGCCGTTTCGCCTCGAGATTGGATTGGATCCATTTGGTTATCGGGTTTCGTATAAAATGCGGTTGAACTCTAATGGGTTCTACCTAAACTCGTTATTGGGTTTGGGTTTCCGGGTATTCTATAAAATGCGGGTTCGAACTTTAATGGGTTCCTACTTAGACACGTTATCGGGTTTCCATACCCGAAACCACGTATGCAATCTTACGCAACCGCGTACAAGTAGATCGTAGTAGTATCTATGCTGCGCCCATAAATACCGCGTAAACTCCGCCCTTTAGAGCATCCACTATCGTTCGTGCTATATTTTAGGTATTTGGCATTTGGCTTATAGAAATGAATGAGTTGCGCCACTGTCGCTGAAACTAAAATTTGGGTAGACGGAATAACATTATCCGTCCAATAAAAAAACTAAATTTTTTAATACCCCAAATTGAATAGACAGAAGATCATGTTCTATTTGAGAATTTTTTTTTTTTTTTTAAAGCCAGACGGAAGAAGATCTTCTGGCTGGTTGCGCGACGAATTTAAAAAAACATAAAAAAATTACCCGGACGGTTGAAGATCTTCCGTCTGGGGATTTAAAAAATTAATAAATTATGCCTAGCCGGAAGATCTTCTTCCGTCTGGGCATATAATTAATTTTTTTTTTCAAATTTTTTTTTTTTTAAAGAAAATGACGAAAAGGTTAATGGGAAAGGGAAAAAAATTAATTCTCTCTTAAAAATGGCTCTTTCCCATTAAGAAAGGAAAGAAAAAAGAAAAGACAAACAATTTCAAAATTTTAACAGATGGAAGATTATCTACCGCCTTCTATATTTTGTATATGCTATTTCACCCTGTTATATATGGCAGAGTACTGTTCACGAGTCGGCTATAAAATAGGCTTATAATAGACGATAGTGACGGATTTTTTGTCAAAATATTTACAGCAGACGATAGTGGATGCTCGTGTATGGTCCTCTCTATATTCCTCATTTATTCGAATCCCAACAATATTACATCATTATCTTCCCCTCTTTTTTTCGCGCCCTTTTGAGAGAAGCAGAGAAAGAAAGCATAGAACAAAATTCATGGTGGAAACCCAAATCCTCAATCCCTCTTGCAGTGGTGACGAACCTCACCGGCGTCATCCGATCGTCCCAGACGCCAGACGAGAAGATCATCAACGAAGGTTACGAAACCCTAACCCTAAAACCCTAAAATTTTCGATTTTCTTCGGTTCAGTTCTAACGCGTTTGTTTTTGTCTGGTTTTGGTTTCAGGCAGTTGTTATTAGGGCGAGGAATTTGAGGGCGGCTTCAAGGAAGGGTACGAAACCCTAACCCTGAAACCCTAAGTTTTCGATTTTCCTTCGATTCAATTCGTTTGTTTTTGTTTGTTTTGATCTAAGGCAGATGTTATTAGGGCGAGGAATTTGGGGGCGGCTACCAATTTCACCCGCCGAAACGATCTCGAAAGGTAAAAGATTTGTAATGATTTTAGGTAATTTGGTAAATTTATGATTTATTGATCTATTAATTGCTATTAGAGTCTGATATAAGGAAAAATGGGAAGATAATATTGTTTTTTAATTTGGAATTTCATTCTGTTACCAAATTTTTTTAATAAAGAAAATGAAAAAAAAAAAATTTCTTTATGCAATATTACGCTAGTTAATCCATCATTGTTAATCTGGAAATTCCAATGCACATCCATTAAAGGCCATGCATCAATGCATGTAACTGATTTTTTCTTTGATATATTTGGATGCAGGTGCAACCTGAACATACTGACACAATTTATTAAATCGCACCGTATCAGGTATGCTTTTTATTAAACGCGTATCAAAACAGTGTCTAATGTTGTGATGGTTTATAGTCTGCGTAATTCTGCTTTAAATAGTGAATGCAGGTTAGATGCTGGGAAATCTTGGCAGATAACTGTCAGCCAAAGGCAGCCATAAGTAAGTCATGATGCACTGGTGTACACAGATGTTTTTTGTTGATGTTTAGAATGGTTGAATCGATTATAACTAACACATGATAATTATCTTGTTATCTTAGATTTGCATACAAATTTGAAGGATCACGGGAACCACTGTGTTTGAAGGCTGACAAATCACATGGACGGTACGCTCTTCATGTGAAAAATTATGTTATGGTACTTTATAATCTGACTGAGATTTTGCTTTACAGAATGAATGCAGGCTAGATGTTTGGAAGTGTCTTTATACAGGTAACAGTTCGTCGAGGGCATCCATCCGTAAGTCATGACCAACTGGTGCGTAGAGTTTCCATTGATGTTCAGAAAGGTGGCAGATTCTGTCTTTTGCAACATTGTTATTATTGAAAATGTATATGTTAACACATTTTAATCGGTTTCGTTTTCTTTGAAGGATCACGGGAACCAGTTCGTTTAGAGGAGGCTGACTTGGAGACTGTTTAAATGTGACCCTTGATGCCGAACATGACACTCCTTTTGGATGACATTGAGGTAAGTACAGATTGTTAACTTGATCCTTTAGAAAGAACTTTCTATTTTCGTTAATGTGTATATTTTATTGAATATTTTCATACTCCTAAAGCCAATCTATTCTATTCCTTGGGATACTCCCGGGTGCGTATCCAAGAAGTATCAGATTTTTAAATACTTTTTTGTAATTTTTGGATATAATTATGTTTTAGATAAATGTTTGGGGCCCTAATGTAATTTTAAAAACTTGATGTTTTATGTTATGCTCAAACACAAACAAGTATACTGAATATTAATAGTCAGATTATCAAGTTTTTTCTCCAAAATGGTCATAATTATAATGTATTTATTATAATTCTATGAAATGGTTTAAATATTTGTATTTTAATAAAATAAATAAATAAATACTTATCATATATATATATATATATATTTATATATATATGAGCTTTCTTCCGTTGCAAACGGGTCTGTTCGCACAGACCCGTGCGAACTTTGATCTGGACCGTTGGATCTTCGATCCAACGGCCTATATATTTTTTTATAAAAATTCGCCTTAACCCGTCGTTGGGAATGACGGGTTAAGGCAAAATTTTATTTTAAAAAATAGCCTTAACTCGTCCTTCCCAAGAACGGGTTAAGGCAATCTATATTTATTTGTATTTGCATTCAGATCGTCTTCTTCGACTATTTCTCTCTCGCTCTTTCTTCTTTCTTCGACGAACCCAACAAGAAAAAAACCCTAATCCTGCGTCTACACCCAAATTTGCCCTCCTCCGTCCGCTCTCCCTCTTCTCTACTCCAAAGTTTGAAACCCTACTCTCTCATCCCCTCTTCGAAACGAAATCGAAACCCTAGTTCTCCTCCAAATCGATTCTTTGGCTTCATTTCGACTTATTTTGTAAGGTATAGACTATTTCTTTACCTCAGTAATCTATATTTATGTTTATTTTTCAATTTGTGTATACTAAAATATTTAGATAGTGGGGAAAAATTTATTTGCATTAGTAGATTTTAGATGTAGAATCGGGTTGACTTTAACTACATTCAGTTGCAGTTAGTAGATTTTAGATGTAGAATCGGATTTTAGATGTAGATTTTAGATGTATATACGAAATTAGTTAGAAACTTTTCAGTGCGGTTATGGTTGAAAACCCTGCAAACGACCATAAAAAAATACGAAACTTTGCGAGTAGGTTCGTCTCACGTAGCACAAGCCACCCCAAGTTGTAGAAGTGAGTTTTGACTCACGGTTCGAAAGATACGGCTGCGTATCGCTTTCGGTTGGAAAAAGCAACTAAAGCGGTACACGGCCGTATCTCGCAAACCGTGACTCGAAACTCGCTTCTACAAGTTCGGGTGGCTTGCCCTACGTGATTTCGATCAAGTCGGAAAGTTTTATAATTTTCGGATGCCGTTTGTGCGGTTTTCTTCAATTCCTCGCATGAGAAGTTTTTGACTTAGAATTTTGTAAGTGCGGTTAGATTAGAAAACCCTTCAAACGACCTCCAAAAAGTACGAAACTTTGCGAGTTGGTTGGTGTCCCCTATGAGAAGCCAACCCAACTTGTAGAAGTGAGTTTCGACTCACGGTTCGAGAGATACGGCCACGTATCGGTTTCGGTTGAAAAAAATCAAGTATAGCGGTACACGGCCGTATCTCGCAAACCGTGACTCGAAACTCGCTTGTACAAGTTCGGGTGGCTTGCCCTACGTGAATTCGACCAAGTCGGAAAGTTTTATAATTTTCGGATGCCGTTTGTGCGGTTTTGTCAACTTCCTCGCATGAGAAGTTTTTGACTTGGAATTTTCTAAGTGCGGTTAGAGTTGAAAATACTTCAAACCACCTCCAAAAAATTGATTATTATTATTGGTTTTTGACTTAAAATTTTCTGACTTGTAAACCGAAAATTATAAAACTTTCCGACTCGCAAAGTTGAGAAAACTGCACAAACGGCATCCGAAAATTATAAAACTTTCTGACTTGGTTGAATTCACGTAGGGCAAGCCACCTGAACTTGTAGAAGTGGGTTTCGAGTCACGGTTTGCGAGATACGGCTGTGTACCGCTATACTTGGTTTTTTTCAACCGAAAGTGATACGCGGTCGTATCTCTCGAACCGTGAGTCGAAACTCACTTCTACAAGTTGGGTTGGCTTCTCATAGGGGACACCAACCAACTCGCAAAGTTTCGTATTTTTTGGAGGTCGTTTGAAGTGTTTTCTAATCTAACCGCATTTACAAAATTCTAAGTCAAAAACTTCTCATGCGAGGAATTGAAGAAAACCGCACAAACGGCATCCGAAAATTATAAAACTTTCCGACTTGGTCGAATTCACGTAGGGCAAGCCACCCGAACTTGTAGAAGCGAGTTTCGAATCCCGGTTTGCGAGATACGGCCGTGTACCGCTTTAGTTGTTTTTTTCCAACCGAAAGCGATACGCGGCCGTATCTCTCAAACCGTGAGTCGAAACTCGCTTCTACAACTTGGGGTGGCTTGTGCTACGTGAGACGAACCTACTCGCAAAGTTTCGTATTTTTTTACGGTCGTTTGCAGGGTTTTCAACCATAACCGCACTGAAAAGTTTCTAACTAATTTCGTATATACATCTAAAATCTACATCTAAAATCCGATTCTACATCTAAAATCTACTAACCGCAATTGAATATAGTTAAAGTCAACCCGATTCTACATCTAAAATCTACTAAGGCAAATAAATTTTTCCCCACTATCTAAATATTTTAGTATACACAAATTGAAAAATAAACACAAATATAGATTACTGAGGTAAAGAAATAGTCTATACCTTACAAAATAGGTCGAAATGAAGCCAAAGAATCGATTTGGAGGAGAACTAGGGTTTCGATTTCGTTTCGAAGAGGGGATGAGAGAGTAGGGTTTCAAACTTTGGAGTAGAGAGGAGGGAGAGCGGACGGAGGAGGGCAAATTTGGGTGTAGACGAAGGATTATGGTTTTTTTCTTGTTGGGTTCGTCGAAGAAAGAAGAAAGAGCGAGAGAGAAATCGTCGAAGAAGACGATCTGAATGCAAATACAAATGAATATAGATTGCCTTAACCCATTCTTGGGAAGGACGGGTTAAGGCTATTTTTTAAAATAAAATTTTGCCTTAACCAGTCATTCCCAACGACGGGTTAAGGCAAATTTTTGTAAAAAAATATGTGGGCCATTGGATCGATCCAACGGTCCAGATCAAAGTTCGCACGGGTCTGTGCGAACAGACCCGTTTGCAACGGAAGAAGGCTCTCTCTCTCTCTCTCTATATATATATATATATATATATATATATATATAATATTATACAAGGTGTTAAATCTTGGATTTTAACTAGGGGTGTTTCGTATTAGATCGGAGATATCGGAGGAGATATTGGAAAAATGTGATCATCTCGTATGTTCATTTCGGACACTCACTAAACATATTTTTTTTGTTATTAAACATCTATATAATAAAACACAAAGAAAGCTATCAAGTGACTCTCCTTCAATTCCCAAAAAATCAAAGGCCTACATCTAACCTCACAAAACATATTTCCCCCCCAAAAGTTTCCCTCCAAAACTCAAATTCAAATCTACCACCCAAAACAACTCCTATATTTATTTAATTATTTTTTTCTTCTCTCTCTCCCTCCCTCTTCTATTCAAAAAATTAAGAAAATAAAAATTTTAAAAAAATTTTAAAAATAAAAAAAATTAAAAACTTCAAAAGTAATTCAAAAAAAAATTTAAAAAAATCATATAATATGTTTTTTGCTCTATGCTTGCTACTTCAATTAATTTGCTGGATCTCCAAAACTATTTTATATGATCAAATAAGGTGCACCGTTCCGAAGACGTGCCGTAGGCACGTGTTGAACGGGCCAACCTAGTGATATTATACGTTCTTATCATTTATTATATAAAATATTGTATAATGTAACTAATGACATGAATCATTCACGGTAAATATTCGTAGAATTTAACAACAATATAAAAGCGAATGTAATATAAGTATATAACTAAATTGAATTTGTATTGATTAGAAAAATATATTAGTTAATAAACTTACTTGACGTACATATACACAATCAATAGAGAGATAAAATCCTCACATTATCTTAACTTAAGGTCTTATGTTGAAAGACTTATATGCAAAAGGTAAAACAAAAAAAAACTAAAAAAGTTATATATTCATAAAAACATTAGTGTCAATTTCAGCCGATATTTTGGCAACATTTCGGTCCAAAACGATATGAGTATAAAATCTGTGATTTCATATCGGCAAGCTAGCCGAAACGAAATTTAAAACAGTGATATTATATTTAACGTACCCACCAACGCACGCGTATTCTACTTTTATGTAAATTCACGTGTTCCTGTATTCGTATCGTGTTGTACTGGCACCCTGTACCCGTATATGCACTTCATAATTGGAAGATATGCATGCTCCAAACATCAAGGAAGGCCATTATGTGGTTTGTGAATAATGACAATCTTGTTGAAAGTGCAAATAATGTAAGATCAACCTGCTTATTGATAGCCAGTCTAATAGGTGTGAGCAAGAGGGCCATGCAAGCTGGTACTTGTTAGCGATGAAGCACGGATACTTCACGGAGGGTGCCGTTCCCGTATCCTGTACGTATCCGATACTCGTGTCCCCATATCTTCTACATCTCCGTATCCTGCATTTTTTTATTATCCAACTATTTGATATGGCTAAAACTTGTCCCACTATTTGATTTGCCTACTTATGTTATATTGCTTACGAACTTGTTTTGTTTACTTATGTTATTGCTTATGCTTATGAATAATTATTATAGCCTTTATGGATTAACTTATTTATGTTTAATGAAAGATATTTATCATTTCCTTATTAACAAGAAAGATTATTTAGTTATGTGTAATTATTCATATTTTTTTGACATATATATATATATACACACACACACACACACACACACAGCCGTATCCCGTATCCTACTTTTTGAAAATTGTTGTATCCCCCGTACTCGTGTCCCCGTACGCGTATCACCATATCCGTATCGGTGCTTCATAGGCGAGGTTGTATGCGGAAATTGACATCCTATACTTTTCTGATACAATCCAACCTATGCAGGGTCATGGATGAGGATTTGATCTAGGAATAAGGATATGTCTATAAGGTTGCCTACTATGTATGATTACTTAGATGAGCATGTAATCTAAATTAGGACTGATGTTTTTTGGCTACTTTAGGGGGGCATTTGGTATACAGTTATTTTGCAAAGGGAATCGCAGACTTTTCAGTTTGGAAGGGGTACGCAGGCAGCACAAGCAACTGCTTTGGGCCCCCTATTGGCGACAAAGATTCCCTCTACCCCTAGAACTGACGAATGTGTTAAGGTCGGAAAGGTTAATATGGCAGAAGAGTAATGAAGAAAGAGAGGTGATCATCTCCATTGAGTGCGCTACAGCTGAAGAATAAAAGGACATTGGAAATACATATACTGCAGCCCTACCGCTAGCACAGAGTCCGCATTCGATTTCGTTAGCTTGGTCACTAATCTGTGCAAGATGGCAGTGAACCTTGACGGCCTACTAATCGAATTCCATCCTTAAAGTCCGTAACGACATGCTACGTGCTAAGCAAGAATCCGTCTCTCGAATTCTGGCACCAACCGTCTCATAGGTGGAACGACAGCTGCATAAATCACTACAGTTTGTTTTCAATTGGAAGTGGTGAATATTGTGGTTGTTTGGGCACTTCTGTATGCCTTGCACCTCTATTGGGTAATGCCTGAGTTGCTGCATCAAGGTCTGAGTCAAATTGAGCGAAGGCGGCCACTTCACGATATTGTGCCAATTCCAGTTTTGAACTACCACGGACTTGTTTCATAGCTTTCAACTGAGCGGCAAACCCGACGCGACTGACAGATAAGCCAACGTTAATTGCAGCCCCATGTTTTTAAAGTATTTACAATGTTAAAAAGAAAAATGTAATATATTCTGATATGACTATACTATATTAACAGTTGACCTATTAGCTCAGTTGGTTAGAGTGTTGTATTAGTAATTACAAGGTTGTAGGTTCGAAACCTGCATGAGCCAATTATTTTTTCAATCATTTTTTTTATTTTTAAAACTAATTATTTTTCACATAGCCACACATGCTATGTACCATTTTATGAATTTAATATTATTTTTCTCATAGCCTATGTATCATGTATGTCACTTTATGATATTTTTTCAATGTTCTATGGTATATCATATTTACTTGTTTATGATAAATTTCTAACCAAAATTTTAAGTGTATATGGTTATTCTATATTTTAAGCTTCCAACTAGTATTCTTATATGCATATATTCATCATCACTTCATTCTAACTGTGTTCTCTAATATATCATATTTACTTATTTGATATGATATATTTCGTTTTTGTTGTTAGAGTTTGTCCGAGTTTCTTCTTGCCACAATGCATTTCATGTAAAATGCGTACATTATCAATTAATTTTTTTTGGAAGCATATATATAAGTTTGTTTTCATTTAAATAGTTTGTTCTCCAATGCTCAAAGTTTAAAAGATATTGAAGATATCAATTCCGCTTCGAGAAAGCTTGGACATTATGCGAAGGGAGTCGTAAGGTTATTGAAGAATCGTGGAGCGCCATGCTACATCGACATCTGCGGTAGGAGTTTGGATTGAAAAGACTAGGAGACTTCGTAAACGACTTAAACAGTGGGCAAAGTTGGAATTAGGAAATTATCAAAGATTGATAGAAGAACTCGGAGAGAGGGTTCAACAGTTAGAAATAATAGAGGAGGAGAGAGATTTAATTGAGGCCGAGTACGATGCATTATGCAAGAACAAACATGATATCTATCATTTAGGTGAGATGGAGGAGCTATATTGGAGACAACGCTCAAGGATTCAATGGTTAGAGGAGGGTGATGTAAATACCAAATTCTTTCATAAGACTGCTAACGGAAGAAGGCGGCAAAACTATATCTCCGACTTAGAGGTGGATGGGGAATGGTGTGAGATTGAAGGTAGAATTACGCAACATATTAACGAGTCCTACAAGGAGCTGTTGGGAACCAGAAGAGAACACAGATGTAAAATGAATCAGGATATGTGATTATTAACGAGGCTGGAAGGAAGCGACAGTATAGAGGGTGGATTCAACGAGGAAGAAGTTTTAGCTGCAATCAAAAGTCTGGGTCAAGACAAGGCTCCGGGGTTGGACGGTTTTTCGCTGTTCTATAGAATTTACTGGAAAGTTATCAAAACAGACTTGATGCGCATACTCCAGGAGTTCCACAATGGAGACGCTGACTCGGATAGGCTGAACTACACGAATATTGTCCTTATCCCCAGGAAGGTAGAGGTTAATACTGTAGGTGAACTGCGGCATATCAGTCTACTGAACGGCTCATTCAAAATCATCTCAAAGGTTCTGGGTAACAGATTAGGCCCACATTTGAATGATGCTGTCGGAGAATTGCAGACCGGCTTCATTAGAGGAAGAGACATTATGGACAGTGTAGCTTCTGCGCATGAAATCGTGTTCATAGGAAACAAAGATAAAATGGATGGCAACCTACTCAAAGTGGATTTTCAAAAAGCTTATGACACAGTAGCATAGGATGGATGAGGCCTTACTTCTAAAAGGGTTCTGGAAAAGGTGGAGGATGTGGATCAAGAAGTGTGGAAAAGGAGGAGGAAAATCATTCATTATTACCGATGGAGTGTCTGGAAAGGAAATTAAATGCCAAAGAGGGCTCAGACAGGGAGATCCATTGTCTTCCTTACTTTTCACCATTGTAGCTGACAGATTAGCAGAGATGATAGCCAACGGCAGAAAGGAGAACGTCATTCAAGGTATTAAGATTAAAGGGATTCCCGAAGTGATTTCCATCCTCCAATACGCTGACGATACTTTATTGTTTGGCTCGACGTCAAAAGATGAAATCGCCGTGATGGGAACAGTACTTAGGTGTTTCGAGGCCTGGGCCGGGGTGAAGGTCAATCTCAACAAGAGCTGCATTATTCCGCTAAGCGACAGATGTTCTATTCCCATTAGTTCGATCCAACAGTTGCTAGGATGCAATAGAGGGGATTTTCCCTTGATTTATCTGGGGATTCCTATTAGACCAGGGATTTTGACAAGGGATGATTGGCAACCATTAATTGAAAAGATTGAGAAAAGATTAGCCGGATGGAAGGGACGACTGCTCACATTAGGAGGAAGGATTACCCTGCCGAACTTAGTTATTAATAGCATCCCTATATATCTCATGTCCATTTATGAGTTACCAAGTTGGGTAATTAATAGAATAGACAAAAGCAGAAGGAGATTTCTTTGGAAAGGAGCAAACGAGGGAAGGAAGGGCCTTCATTTGGTCAGTTGGGGTAGAGTTTGCAAGAGGAAAGAGTTCAGAGCGTTGAGAATTATCAATCTTAGAGACATGAATAAAGCTATGCTCAGTAAATGGTGGTGGAAGCTGGCTAATAGACGGAACAATTGGTGGTGTAAGTCCTTCATTAAGTACCGGTCCAGAAAGAAATTCAGATAGGGAGGGAGAAGCGCTTATAGTAGGAACTCCTTACTTCGATAAGGGGTTTCCAAAGTGGGAGACATTTTCCATTCCAACACTGTCTGTAGGGTGGGGAACGGAAAGAGCACAAGATTCTGGAAAGACAAATGGTGCGGAAATAATACTCTTGGGACTTTTCCCGAAAGCGGCATACGTAGTTCTCAACGGGGGAGGTGTAAGAGAAACCAAATTGAGCCAACTGTGGAAGCTTGTTCCTAGAAGTTTCCGAAGGAATTTCTTGATGTGCTTTAAAGAGAAATTTGAATTGGATAGTTGGAACCCATGCAAATTAAATAAGGGTTTTTAGCACGTGTACCCCTAACAAATAAGCTAATATCATATATGCCCCTCACAAATAAATATTATCATATTTACCCCAAACAATGTGAGGCATTAACCAAATATATCCCTTATTTTATAAGATTGTTGGGATTGAGATTCAGATTGAGATTGAGACTGAGATTGAGATTTTAGATTTAGGGATGAAGTTGATAATGTGGCTGTGAGGTTTGAATATTATTTGTGGAGATGGATTCGGTTGAAGGTGGTGGTTGGGCGGCAGAAATACAGTGAAGTTAGGTTACCAGTAGGAATTGGTAATTGATAAAGAAGAAGATGAGGAAACATCAAGAGAAATTTTTGCAGACAATTGTCGAAACTAAAAAGCATCCAGGCACCGGCATCCCATAATCGAATCCGACACAAGGAAATACTATAATTGCAGACATAATTTTAACCGAGTGTCAACTTGAGATGAATTTTAGATTGTTAGTGGCAAATGTGATAATATTCATTTGTGAGGGGTATATATGATATTAGCTTATTTGTTAGGGATATATTTGTTAAAAACCCATTAAATAAACAACCATAGAAGATTTAACCTGTAACTCATTATTGACTCATTAGAGCATTGGAGCCAAAGATATTGATCATTTCTCTCTCCATATGGTTGTAACAGTTTCAAAGAAAGGAGGGAGCAAGTTGTTAATAAGATGAAATTTCCATATTATCTTTTTTGATAATAAGGATAGAGTCAAGTCATATATATATATATATATATATATATGGGTAAAAGGGATATGAGCAACTTGCTCATTTAGTAAATGAGCAATTGATATGTGGCATGCATATGATACATTGGACAACTAACCCTTTTAATAATTTTCCAATCACATGTATGCCATATTATCAATTGCTTATTTACTAAATGAGCAAGTTGCTCATACCCCTTTTTCCCTATATATATATATATAGATATATATATATTATATAGATATATATAATATTATAATGGGAGAAGGCCTTGGTGTCATTTGTAAATCTATCAACGTGTGTGACGCACGTAATTAACTAATATGAAGGAGGTTTCAGGTTCGAGTCCTCACTATGTCAGAGTTTTATTTAATTTTTTTGTATTAAGACGTGCATTGCCCGTGCATAACAAATATAAAATATAAAAGAAGTTTCACGTTCGAGGTCAAACTACGTCGAAATTTTTACTTTAATATATATTTATTAAGACGTGCATCGCACGTGTAAATTACAAGTGTATATCTCTAATCTATCTATCTATACTACTATAATGGGAGAAAGCCTTAGTGTAATTTGTCCATCTACCAACCCCTGCAACGCATGTGTATAACTATTGTAAATGAGGTTTTAGATCAAATCCAGACTACGTCTGAATTTTTATTTTAAAAAAAAACTATATTTATTAAGACATGCATCGCACGTGTAAACTACTAGTAATATTATAATGGGAGAAGGCCCGAGTGTCATTTGTAAATCTACCAACACGTGCAACGCACGTACATAACTAATATAAAGGAAGTTTCAGGTTCGAATCCTCCCTGTATTAGAGTTTTTATTTTTATTTTTATTTTTTAAAATTATTAAAACGTGCATCACACGTGTAAATTACTAGTATATATATATAGAGAGAGAGAGAGAGAGGGAGAGAGAGAGAGTACTTAACACAAAAGACTAACTAGGTGTCATACTATAAGTGACAACCCAAGTCCCCAAACAATATAACAGACTAAGTTTATACAAAATTTGGAGTACACACGCCATGCAGCCAAACAAATTCAACACAGAATGATAAATTTTGCAGGATCAACACATGATGAACTTCCAAAATAAAGCATCACCATCTTCATCAGCAGCATCATCTTATCAGCATATGTTAATAGCAAGACTTACAGCAGAGCTTCATCATCATTTACAGGATCAGAGATACCATGAAGACCACCAAGATTAAACTCCATCATGACCACCAAAACAACTACAAAGATGTAACACTCCAAGCTTAATACTGCAGCTAAAAACAAGGAAGGATATATCGCAAAATGGTGGATCATCAAATATTAATATCGATCACATATGCACCAAAAAATCTCTTAAGTATGATAGAAACAGGAAATTAAGAAATATGATAGAAACTGGAAATTAAGAAATATTAGAAAATCTTTGTTGTATATAAGACTAGCAGTCACTGAATCAATACCATCTATCTTCAACGAAAGATTTTTTTTCAGCAGGTACAATCTCAGCCCAAAAATGAATGAAGTACAAAAAGTATTCAATAATTTTATCAGCAGAATGAATTACGAAATTTTTTTAGTAAAATTTCTTTTGTTTCTCTCCGATCAAATAATCCAAACCAAAGTGCAAGATCCCAAGACAATCTAAATGACTTCTTTTTCTCCAAGTACTCCACCAGGTTTACATAGTACCTGGCATTCCCTTAATATTCCAAGCTTTCTTACAAATAAACGAAATACGTTTCATAGAAGAACAATGAATAAAAATATGACTAACAGTTTTATCCTGACTATTGCAAAAAATACACTTTTGACCTTGCGCTAAATTTCTCTTCTTAAGATTGTTACAGCCAACAATTTGTTATGCACGGCTGACCATACAGAAATTCTTGTTTTTAAAGGAGCTATATTTTTCCAAATGTGTTTATTGAAAGGATAAATAACACCACCAAAGTTTAAAAAAGTATAAAAAGACTTAACAGTATATGTTCCAGTATTATACCATCTCCATCTCACATCTTTAGATTGTCATTGATAAGAACCAAGAAAAACAAGCAGTCTAATATATTCCGAGTGTTGCTCCATAGAAAGATTCCCACGAAAAAGGATGTGTCAATCCTAGGGGTGGCATTCGGGCTTGCCGGGCCAAAAACCACCGGGCTTGACCCGATCCCGGGCCGGGGGGGGGGGGGGGACTGGAGGGGGGGAAGGGGAGTTCCAGCCCGACCCTTGGCTTGCGGGCCGGGTCGGGCCTAAGCGGTTTTTGGTTTTTGATTTTTGATTTTTTATTAGTAGAGCTGAATAAACTATAAAGGCAAAAATTAACTTTTTAAAATAAGTTGTTCAATATTTTAAATTTTATATCAAATAGGTGTGAACAACAAGATTAATTTGCTCACTACGCACTACTGAATTAGCTCACCCCACCATAGCTATTTATAGACAATTCTACCCCCTTCTCTTATCTCACCAATGTAGGACTAGATATATTTGAATTTAAACTTTGAAAACTTTTAGTCCTACATTGGTGAGATGAGAGAAGTGAAGAGGTTGAGTAGGTTATAAATAGCTAGGGTGGGGTTGGCAAATTGATTAGTGGATAGTAATCAATTAATTTTGATGCCTACACTCATTTTTATAAAATTTTAAAATATATTAAGAGTATATCTATATACACAATATATATTGCAGTGTGTATATATATATATATATATATATATATATATATATATATATATATATATATATATATATAATATATATATATAGCAAAAAATAAAATTAAAAAATAGCCAAAAAAATTTCAAAAAACCCTGGCTCGTCCGGTTCGGCCCGGACCGTAATGGGCTGGTTCAACCTGTGCCGGACCGCAACCAGGCCGGGTTTGTTGGGATTTTGTTCTTCCCTATTTCCAAGATCACAATGATCTAATATTTAATCTAATCTCAAATAAAATAAAAAGAATATAAATTAATATATATTACCTTCAAGCTTTGATTTCTTGTTTCTTTTCCTCCTTCAATTCTAACTCTAGTTCTTCCTCTCCTTTTCTTCTATATCCTAGTGGGAGGCACAAGAGAGACGGCTATGTTTTACTCTTGCTCTCATATTTATAGAGGAGATGAAAGCCTAGGGTTAGGAACTTTAGGAAATCCTAGTTGGGATAAAATTAAACTACTGTCCACTATGTATTTGTATTTTGCTTCCCAACTAAAATCTACATTATTATTAGATCCCTGTCACAATATAGTTCTACAAGACACTCCTCCTTTTCCGATATTCACAAATGCATCATTGGAATTCGTGATACCACCTCCATGGGTCAATTTGTAATTTAAACCTTGTTTTCACATTTAACCTTTTATACAATCTGACAATGACTCTAAAATTTATTTTTTACAAAATAAAATTTTGTATATAATAAAATATTTTTTCTATAAAATATACCCATGAGATTTTATTGTCAGATTATAACTTTCGTTAAATGGACAAAGGAATATCTTCTCTTTTTAGAGATAGGATTCCGTATTACAAATACATGTTCTAATATTCTAATAAGACACATCCAATGCATCGAGGTATTGGTTTAGAAGACCTTACTCTTTGATTTATCAAAATGCGCTATATTAAAAAATGAGTTCACTATATGCTTAGGATTTAGAGGTCATGTTTATATTGCCTTTAACGATAATACTGTCTTGTGGTTATTTACAAGTGTAATCATTATTTGTTCCATCAATTCGTACTAAACGAACTAGCACAACAAGTTCGAGTCGACCCTCTCACTTGTTGTACTACAGTCTGCCAAATAGAATGTTCAGTTCTATTATAGACTGTGAATGTGTTCTTTGTGCATAGACTTAATTACTATGCAATATGGACATTGTTGATGCACAATATCAATATTTGTGAATAAGTCAAAAATTGCTCTATAAATAAAATAACAAATAAATAAATTTATTTTTGTCTAATCGTATAACCCTACAACTCCCACTTACACTCACAGTTTAAAGATAAACTTTGAGGGCATACTAACAATCACTCAAAAAATAGCAATCTGATCCCTCTTAAGACCCATGCTGCCCAGATGAGACCCAAAACTCTTTTGCGGCAATGTCTTTGTAAAAGGATCTGCGATGTTATTAGCTGTTGGTATCTTTGTTATAGCGATTTCTCCATTGTTAACAAAATCTCTGATGATGTGATACTTAGGGGTGTCAAAAAATACCATATTACCATACCATACCGTACCATACCATTACCATACCATATATTACCGAAATCTTGGTAATACCATACCGAAATCTCGGTATTGTACCATACCGAAATTATATGGTATGGTACTGGTACCCAATACTGATACCATGGTATACCGTACCATACCAAGTAATTAATATATATTTAATTTAATTTTTATATTTAAAAATCCATGCCCAGACTTAGCTCCAGGCCCATTTTTCTTATTTTCTTTTTCAATTTTTCACCCCAGTTATACTAGTACTTTAACTATTCTTCTATTTTTCCTTCTTCCTTTTTTTTTTTGAATCTAGGGCACACGCACTGATTGACCTACGCACTACGCTGCCGAAGCACCACGCTGTCGCGACGCCGCCTACCTTCTTCAGCCCCATCGGTACGGTATTTTTGGAAGATTTTTTTGACAAATTAGGAAACATTAGAGTTTAGTTGGTGTATTAATATAAGATCCATCTTCTTCTTGTTCTTGTTGGGTTTTCTTGAGATATTGGGTATTATTATTCACAAGTAATTAGGAATTTAGAATGTAAAATATCTTCTAATTTGATTTATCAAATTAATTTTTGTATTTTTTTAGGAGTTAATATAGGTGAAATCTTATTTATGTATTATATTTGTATCATAATCCTGAAATTGATTTATATATGAATCTTCTAAATGAGATACATACTGGAAAAAAAAGGAGTAGAATAATACACAGAAATGAAAGAACCATCAAATATCATGAATGTTATGAACGGAAAATAACAATACTGTTGTCATTCTTTATATATGAATCTTCTTAACTTCGGGAATTGTTGTCATTCTTTCTCTGTATGTTGAAGCTATCCAATTATATCTAATTAAGCATATTGCAGAATGTTGAATCTAATAGAGTAGCATATTAAATCAATCATATTGTAGAATGTTGAAACTAATTTTCATACAATAAAGATATATTATATTGAAACTTATACATCTCTGAAATTGTACAACAATAAAGTCTACAACCCTGATTTGTTGTTTGGCCTGGGTGGATTAAGGAACTTCTTCATATATATATATATATATATATATATATATATATATATAAGTATTTATGTTGGAACTTCTTCATATATATATTTATGTTGAGCTTATTTATTCTTCATTTGCCATTTATATGAATATTATTTTTTAAAGCTAATTGATGTCCGGTAGTACCATGGTATTACCAATACCGTACCAATATTCCGGTAGTACCGAACTCGGTAATACCAAAATCTTGGCACGGTAATGGTAGAGAAATTTGTGTACCAAGTTTTCCGGTACGGTAGACGGTAGAGTAATGATAATACGGTACGGTACGGTATACCAGCCCTAGTGATACTTCCGCTTAATGTGTTTTGCCTTCTTGTGGTTTCTTGGTTCCTTGAATTGTGCAATTGCACCAGTGTTGTCACAATATAAAATTATAGGTTACAATGCCAATGGGACAACTCCAAGATCTGAAAGAAACTGTCTGAGCCATACTGCTTCTTTAGCTGCTTCAGACGCAGCCACATACTCAGCTTCCATGGTGGAATCAGCAATACAAGATTGCTTCACACTCCTCCAACTGATGGCCCCTCCACCCAAGGTGAAAACATATCCAGAAGTAGACGTACTAATATCTTTGTCTGATTGGAAATCGGAATCGGTGTAACCTCTTGGTGACAATTCGGAACTGCTGTATACTAACACATAATCTTTTGTAGCATTGAGATACTTTAATATGTGTTTAACAGCTAACCAATGGTCGATGATTGGATCTGATTGATACTTGCTGACCATGCCAACTGCGTAACAGATGTCTGGTCGTGTACAAAGCATAGCATACATGAGACTTCCTACTGCTGATGCATAAGGAACTGATCTCATTTTCTCTCTTTCCTTAGCTGTTTTTGGACACTGTGCTTTGGAAAGAGGTATTCCGTGTCTAAAAGGTAAAAGACCTTTTTTAGAATTTTGCATGCCAAAACGAACTGGTATCTTATCTATATACGCAGCTTGGGAAAGTCCAATTTTTCTTTTCTGGCGATCTCGAAAGAGCTTAATGCCAAGAATATAACTGGCTTTCCCCAAGTCCTTCATATCAAACTATTTTGACAACCAAATCTTGATCGTTGTCATAACTTCTACATCATTACCAATGAGCAGAATGTCATTAACATAAAAAATTAAAAATACCACTACTTTGCCCACAATCTTTTTGTACACACAGTGTTCATCTTCGTTTTGATCGAAACCATAGGACTTTATCTTTTGATCAAAGCACATGTTCCAACTCCTAGAGACTTGTTTTAGTCCATAAATGAATCTATCCAACTTGCATACTTTATCCTCTTGGCCCTTAACTATGAAACCATCTGGTTGAGACATGTAAATCTCTTCTTCAAGACGCCCATTTAAGAATGCGGTCTTGACATCCATTTGCCAAATTTCATAATCGAAATGAGCTGCAATGGATAAGAGAGTTCGAATAGATTTCAACATAGCCACTGGCGAAAAGGTTTCTTCATAATCAATGCCTTCCTTTTGATTAAAACCCTTTGCCACTAATCGTGCCTTGAAGGTTTCAACCTTTCCATCTACTCCTCTCTTTCTCTTGTATACCCATTTGCATCCAATAGGTTTAATATTTGCAGGTGGTTCTACAAGATTCCAGACTTTGTTAGAGTACATAGACTCCATTTCTGATTTCATGGCCTTTTGCTAGGATTTTGAGTCAACATCTTTAAGTGCCTTTTTGTAGTGTCTGGGATCTGAGTCATGCTCATCAGGGATGGGCCCGGAGACTTCCCCCAAAAGCATGTATCTACCAGGTAGTCGAGTTTCTCTCCCACTACGACGAAGTACCGGTGCAATATTAGAATTTTCTGTGGTAACTAAAATAATATCAGGTAAATTTGCATCTATACTATCAGGACTTAGTGTTGGATTATCTGACAACTCATGCAAAATCAAGTCGCATCGTGAAATATGTTTCATCACATAATCTTCCTTTAGATAAACAACATCTGTTGAAACAAATACTTTCTGTTCACTAGGACTATAGAACATGCCTCCACGAGTTCCTTTTGGATACCCAATGAACAGACAAGCTTCTGATCTTGTTTCCAACTTATCTGGTTGTTGCTTCCGCACATATGCAGTACAACCCCATATACGCAAATATTGTATACTTGGTTGTCTCTCATTCCATAACTGAGTAGGTGTGCTATCAACAACCTTAGATGGATCCAAGTTCAAAAGATAAATTGTTGTAAGTAGGACATATCCCCAAAATGATATAGGTAATGTAGCGTAACTCATCATAGATCTAACCATATCAAGTAAAGTCCTATTCCTTCTCTCAGCCACACCATTCTGTTGGGGACAGTTATGTGCAGATGACTGTGGTACAATTCCACACTGCGTAAGAGAATCCCGAAACTCACTAGAGAGGTACTCTCCTCCTCGATCTGATCGAAGAATCTTCAAGTGTTTACCTAGTTGCTTTTCACTTTCTGTCTTAAACTCCTTGAATTTCTCAAAAGTTTCAGACTTGTGATGCATTAAGTATACATAACCATATCTTGAGTAATCATCTATGAAAGTCACAAAATACTCAGCCTCCCCTTGCACTAGTGCTCATAGGTCCGCATACATTTGTGTGTACCAATTCTAAAGGTTCTTTGGCTCTATTTCCTTTTCCAGAATACGGTTTTCTAGTCATTTTTCCTTGCAAACAAGATTCACAAACTGGCATAGGCTCCTCTGCCAAGGGACCCAAAGATCCACTTTTCACCAATTTGTCAATCCTATCAGGGTTAATGTCCTAGACGTAAGTGCCAAAAAGCCTTAGAATTACTAGAAGGTGTTTTTCTTTTGTTTGATATAGTACTAGATAAGGCATTAGTTTCATTAATAGGTAGTTTGGAAGAAACAGTATGAAGCAAATATAATTCATCTTTTATTATTCCAGAACAAATATACTTGCCATTCTTACGAATTATGACTTTGTCATCAAATAAAGTAGAATATCCATGTTTCCATAAAGATTTAACTGAAATTAAATTTCTTCTCATATCTGGAACATAAAGAACATTATTCAAAACTAAAGATCTTTCATCACTAAACTGCAAATCAACTGATCCTACTGCTAAAGCTTTAACTCGATGTTGTGATCATACATAAATGTCAACTTCGCCATCACTTAGTTCCCTTGTTGTCTTGAACCCCTGCATGGAATTACAAACATGGTTAGTGGCTCCTGAGTTGAAACACCAAGTGTTTATAGACTTCTCCACTAAACATGTTTCAACAATTAGTGATTCAGGCATACCTAAGTTGGCATTTTTCTTTGCCAGATATTTCACGCAATTCCCTTTCCAATGCCCTTTGATACCGCAGTGGAAACATTTTCCCTTTGGTTTATTCTCCTGATTCACAAGCTTTGTTGGTTTCCCAAAACCAGATTTACCATTAAAATTTTTGCTTTGCTTAATCTTTCCTATCTTACCTTTCGTTTGATAGAAGAAGTTTCACCAATGAAAACACTACTTTTTGGCTTAACGATACCTTTAGCCGCAATTAACTCATTCATCAGTTCGGAAAGAGACAGATTCATTTTGCTCATATTGTAATTGAGCGTGAACTGATTGAATGAGTGTGGTAGCGTCTGAAGGATTATATCAACTTGGGTTTCCTTATCGATTACTGCACCAAGAATCTGAAGTACATTAAGGAGCCCTCATTTTCAAGACATGCTCACGAACAGGAGTACCCTCAGCCATCTCAGCATTCATTATTGCTTTCATCGCAACTTGCCTTGCGGCTCGCGATTGACTGACAAACATTTCTTTAAAGCTAGTTATCATATCTAAAGCATGCGGCATTTCATTGTGTTGGTGTTGAAGCACATTTAACATGGACGCCAAAATGTAATATTTAGCCATGTCATCAGCCTTAACCCATGCTTCATGATAATCAAAATCTTTCTGGGAAGTTTCATCCGTGGGCTCATCAGGTTTCTTTTCTAGAAGTACAAATTTGTAATTCTGAGAGGTAAGGACAATGTCAAGATTGCGTTTTCAGTCAACATAATTAGGTCCTTCTAACTTATTGTTTTTAAGAATCATAAAGAGTGGGTTCATGACGGAAGACATCTGAAATAATTTTAAAAATAATATAAGAACTAGAGCAAAAAATGGTTTAAACAAAACTTTTTAAATTCTCATCATAATCATTATGGGGATCCTCAAACTATAAACTTATAAAGAAAAATCGGATGACTAGTCCTATGGTTACAAATTTCGTTGAGAAAATTTGCTCCCACTAACTAGTGGGAAACCCATTAATTTTCTTAGACTTGATATGTCAAATTAACATCCAATTTCTTTGACCTCCAATACTTAACGATAAACATCCGTTGGGGAGTTTACCATTATTTAGTGGTCGAGTATGCACCATTATCAAGAATCTAAAATTGATTGCATGAATTAAGTCCTCAATGGGAGAATCCCTTTTCATGCTACCAATTCATATTCTAACTTAAAGAAATTCACACTTATAGTCCATGTTAAGTACTCTTCGTTAGGGAGCTTCACAACGGAAGACGAGGTACCGTTTCAATACTATTGTGAATAGATAATGGAAGGTCGTGAGTTTCATTAAGAACCCTCTCTCACTCGATATTTTTATATGAGGAAATTAAAAGAAATATATCTGTTTCTGGCTCAATTAACATTCAATGCAATTTAAAACAGAAATATCAATAAAAATAAAACATTCATCCCCCAACCAAACACATGGCCAGAACAATATTTAGATGTATCCCTGCAATAGAGAACCTAAAGATCTAGTCTTCATGTCCTCCTTCTTTGCTTTGTCTTTGCTCCATCAACATTTACAAAATTTAAACAAGCTCAACATAAAAAGGCTTACATTAAATTACAATAAAACTATCTCAACATAAGGAGGTTTACATCAATGAATAACAAAACTACCTCAACATAAGGAGGTTTACATTAATGAACAACAAAATAAAAAATAACAAGTTCTGGCCATGGGGGATTCACACAAATATACACATACAACCACATTCAGTATAATAAGGCAAGTCAGCGGAAAGTAAAATTATACAATCTTATAATTATAACTGTTTCTACCAATATCATCTAAGATCTCAAGATATCATGTTAACACTGATAAGAAAAAAAATCTAACAATTATTATTAAATCTTATATTAAAAAATTGAGATCTTCAAACTTTGATTTAGTTAAAAAAATGGAAACAGTCAGAAAGCAACATCATCAATTCACAAAAAATATTGAAACAGCCAGAAAGCGACTAATAAGAATACCATCAAGCTTTGTTTAGAACTTGATCATCTCTTCCAAAAACAGGAAGTGCCGATCCCTTTTTTTTAAAAAAAAATAAAAAATAAAAAAAAAAGACTAATAAGAATCATTCTGATGGTTGATTAAAATTAGATCAAAGTGGATCTGATACCACTGTTGAGATTTTGTTCTTCCCTATTTCCAAGATCACAATGATCTAATATTTAATCTAATCTCAAATAAAATAAAAAGAATATAAATTAATAAATATTACCTTCAAGCTTTAATTTCTTGTTTCTTTTTCTCCTTCAATTCTAACTCTAGTTCTTCCTCTCCTTTTCTTTTATATCCTGGTGGGAGGCACAAGAGAGACGGCTAGGTTTTACCCTTGCTCTCATATTTATAGAGGAGATGAAAGCCTAGGGTTAGGAACTTTAGGAAATCCTAGTTGGGATAAAATTAAAATACTGTCCACTATGTATTTGTATTTTTCTCCCCAACTAAAATCTACATTATTATTAAACCCCTGTCACAATATAGTTCTACAAGACACGCATCCTTTACCGATATTCACAAATGCACCCTTGGAATTCGTGATACCACCTCCATGGGTCAATTTGTAACTTAAACCTTGTTTTCACATTTAACTTTTTATATAATCTGACAATGACTCTAAAATTTATTTTTTACAAAATAAAATTTTGTATATAATAAAATATTTTTTCTATAAAATATACCCATGGGATTTTATTGTCACATTATAACCTTCGTTAAATGAACAAGGGAATATCTTCTCATTTTAGAGATAGGATCCCGTATTACAAATACATGTTCTCATATTTCTAATAAGATATATCCAATGCATCGAGGTATTGGTCTAGAAGACTTCACTCTTTGATTTATCAAAATGCGCGATATTAAAAAATGAGTTCACGATATGCTCAGGATTTAGAGGTCATATTTATATTGCCTTTAACGATAACACTGTCTTGTGGTTACAAGTGTAATCATTCTTTGTTCCATCAATTCGTACTAAACGAACTAGTACAACAAGTTCGAGTCTACCCTCTCACTTGTTGTGCTACAATCTGCCAAATAGAATGTCCAGTTCTATTATAGACTGTGAATGTGTTCTTTGTGCATAGACTTAATTACTATGCAATATGGACCTTGTTGATGCATAATATCAATATTTGTGAATAAACCAAAAATTGCTCTATAAATAAAATAACAAATAAATAAATTTATTTTTGTCTAATCATATAACCCTACAGGGTTGTCGCGAGTTTCTGAGGGTGGGGGGGCTCGGTATGGATCTCGTTGAGGGGGAGTTCGGGTCCGAGTTGGCGGCTGGCCGGGTCGGGGTCGGGGTCGGGCCCGAGCTGAACCAGCCCAGATGCCACCCCTAGCCGATCCCTTTGATTGTTATCAATAATCAAGTAGTAGGCTACTGTAGCATTAGGGTTAGAGGTAGCATCAAATAATGAAGGGTACAAAACAACAAGTTTATTACTACAAATCTAAATTTAGTCCAAAATCTATTAGCGGAACCATCTCAACAGATTTTTTTTAAACCACATTTAAAAAGCTCACTAGCTATCCAAACCCCCTTCCAAAAAGAAGCATTAACCGCAAGTTTTGTTTGTAAATCCCAAACTTTATTACGTCTATGAAATTTATTCTTCACAAGTCTAATCCCAAGAAGTGCATGATTCTAATTTCTCAGATTAAGAATACCAAGACCTCCATCTTTTTTAGATTTACAATCTCCATTCCAATTGAGGAGCTTGGAGTGGACAATTTGCTTGTTGAGATCGAGATAGGATTAGGTGAGGATAGAATGGATGGAGTGAACGAAGCGAGAACGGAACTCATTGGTGACGACGACCGATTCCTATTCGGGTTCGGTTGCGGAATTTGTTGGAGAAGGAGGGGATTGATGGAGGTTGTGACAGCGGTGGTGGTGGAGGACATGAGGAGGATTGAGGAGGTTCAGATTTGGGTACGAGTGCGGGTGAGCTGAGAGAAGAGGAAGAAGATGAGGGTTCTCATTTGGAATCAATGGCGATAAACCCTAGTTGGGGATTAATGGACGAAGAAAGAGTGCGGGAGGAGGGGAATTAGATGAGAGAGAAGTCAACAAGAGTAATTGAACCAGATGAGAGAGAGAGGAGGGAAGCGGATGAGATAGAAAAATAGGGGAAGCAAGTCACATGTAAGAGGGATTTACCTTTCAAACCTCTTCCTTGTAAAATTTTCTTCAAGCTTTAGTGAAATGGGAGAGCAATTAAAGCTAAGAGAGGGGAAATGGAAAGTTAAAATAAGAGAGGGGAAGTGAAAAATACATACAATGAGTAGCGGGGTTTAGATGGTAGGCTGAATTTTCACCGTGAAATTCTGATATTTTAGTAACGAAATTTATTATGTTATAATTGTTCACTTGCAATAGAATATCTTGCAGATGTCAGTAACATTCGCAACGAAGGGGGTTTATTGTGATTAATTTGTTGTAGATGGTAGCACTAACAAGAAAATGTTGATGCTTGTAAATGATCCATTGTTATTGCAAGGTATTCTACTAGTGGGGGTTAGAATTGCGAATGAGGTTAGATCATAACATGGTTTCAAAAGGCGTTAAAAAAAACAACGGTCGATCTCCAATTTTGCTTAAGCGGGCTTAAGCGTTTCTTTAGCGAAAAAAAGTTTTTTGTTATTTTTAAAAATTAAAATATGTTTAAAATACAATAAGTATTAAGACAAATAAAAAATAAATAAAAAGAGAAAACCTCAAAATATCTATTTAGAGGCTAGGGCATCTCAGGAGTGTTCACTTTCAGGTTGGATCGGGTCAAGTCTGAAATGGGTACAAAAACTATACAACTTAACAGATAAAAATGCGTTGCTCAAGCAATTCATAAGCGTTAAGTGGTAATTTGCTGCTTAAGGGATGCTTTTTAAAACTATCTCTTGGGTACACCTGTTGTTACTACCTTCTTGACTTTGTATTTCAAGCACAAAGAGTTGGAAGTAAATTTCAAATCAGTGTATGTTTGGTTCATATGTTTTCTTATATATCCTTCTGGGCATGGAAAGGCAATGCAAAGAAGAGGTTGCGTGTGTGATTTGACGTAGGATGGAGATTATTCTAGGGGGCATTTGGTAAGGGGTAATTTGCAAGGGAATCTCGGATTCCCATCTGAATTATTGTGAGAAATGAGGCCCCAAGAGAATCAAGATCTCATCATAATTTGATTACCATAGACAGAGTTGGAACCTTATGTTGCACAAACACAAAACGAAAACAATACTGCTGTAGTGATCCATACCTGAAAAATAATATTTTAAATAAAATGAGAACAAAAAAAGGAGGGAGAGATGAGAACAAGAAAAGGTTATTTCTTTGCAACATTGGTTACATCGACTATATGTAACCAATGTTACACATAATGATTGCCTTGTTACTAGAGTTTGACTCAGAGATATACTCGGAACCACTGTGATAGGAGGGGGCTAGCATAAAAGTTGTTACAATGTGACCCTTGATGTCTGGCTGTCAATCCACCATAGTTGCCAAACATGGAATTTTTTGCCCCTATAGGCCAATTTTTGAAAATATTTGCGATTATGGGTCAGTTTCAAAACTATTAGCGCTTGTGGGCTAACTTGTGCCGCGTCAGCAGTGGCCGCTATTCTCAATAGCGGCTCCTTCATTTTCGAGGTCACTAATGGGAATAACGGCCTATGTTTTAAATGTTTTTGAATTTTTTGTTTGCCGTCGCTATTCCCACTAGCAGCCTTAGTTACATGAGGTCGCTAATGGGATTAGCAACCTCGAATGAATGTATTGAGACACTTAGCGATTCCTAAAGATATTTTTCCAAATATTTAAAACTGAGGTCGCTATTCCCAATAGCGACCTACAGTAGGAAACACAATCTCCTTGTTCTTTGTAAAATTTACAAAATAGTCATACTACTTGTAGGTCCCGCCACAAAAGGGCATGCACTCATGCATGCAACGTTTGGTGCATGCTGATGCATGACAGCGTTTGATGCAAGCATGGTGTCTCTTCCGAAGCATGGTGTCTTTTCGAAGCATGGTGTCTCTTCCGAAGCATGGTGTCTTTTCCGAAGCATGGTGTCTCTTCGAAAGCATGGTGTCTATTCCCCTCCTATAAATTCTCACTATTTTCTTCATTTGGGGATACACTCAACTGAAGAGAGAAAAATAGAGATTGATAGCCACAGAGAGCTTATAAAGTATTGAGAGTTTTTTTTGTAAATCTTTTGAGATTGAGAAATAATATTTGTGTTGTTTTCTTCTCAAATTTATCTCTGTTGTTTTTCTCTCGATCCTAACAAGTGGGGACACACTCAACTGAAGAGAAAAATAGAGATTGATAGCCACAGAGAGCTTATAAATGTATTGAGAGTTTTTTTTTGTAAATCTTTTGAGATTGAGAAATAATATTTGTGTTGTTTTCTTCTCAAATTTATCTCTGTTGTTTTTTCTCCCGATCCTAACAAGTGGTATCAGAGCGAGGTTGAGTTGTTGAGTGTCAAAAGCCTTTGCAGATCAAGATGTCGATGGAGGAATCAATATCATCATCATCATTTGGAGCCATGATCAAGCTTACTGCCACCAACTATACACTTTGGAGACCTCGGATGGAAGATCTCCTAAGTTGTAAAGATCTCTTTGATCCTATTGAGGAGAAGGGAGAGAGACCTGAAGCTACCAATGAGGCGGACTGGAAAAAGATGAACAGGAAAACGATCGGTCAGATTCGACAGTGGATCGATCACAGTGTCTTCCATCATGTTGCCCAGGAGACGGATGCTTTTGCCCTTTGGAAGAAGCTGGCGGATATGTACCAGGCCAAGACAGCTCGAAATAAGGCCCTGCTGATGAGACGGTTGGTGAACCTGAAGCTACAGGGAGGAACTTCTGTAGCAGAACACACCAGCGAGTTTCAGAGCCTGGTGAATCAGCTATCTTCAGTGGAGTTACCACTTGAAGATGAGTTACAGGCACTTCTACTTCTCAGCTCTCTTCCAGACAGTTGGGAGACATTGGTGGTCTCCCTCAGCAACTCGGCTTCAACTGGCAATCTTACCATGTCTATGGTTAAGGATGCCCTATTCAATGAGGAAGCTCGGAGAAAGGACGTTGGCACAGAAGCACAAGCCTGCGTCACAGAAGTCCGTGGGAGACAGCGAGAGGAAGATCGAGTCAGGTGGAGAGGCAGGAGCCAAAGCAGAGGCAGATCGAGAGGCAAATCAAGTGATGGGAGGAGGCCTGCATACAACTGCCATCACTGTGGCAAACCAGGCCACATGAAAAGAAATTGTTGGAAGTTACAAAAGCAAGGCGGTCAGGGAAGGTCACAACCAAAGAAGGAAGGAGATGCACAAGTCACAGTACTAGAAGATGTGGCTCTTTGCTCTCATGAGGATGAGACATGCTTCCATGTGTCGAATCAGGGCGTAGAATGGGTGGTAGATACTGCAGCATCTTGCCATGCCACTCCTCGAAAGGACATCTTCACGACGTACAAAGCTGGGGACTTTGGCTCGGTGAGGATGGGAAATTCTAGCTTTGCTAAGATTGTCGGAATTGGTGACGTTCGGATGCAGACTGATGTCGGGTGCACAATCACACTGCAGGATGTTCGCCATGTACCTGAACTTCGACAAAATTTTCTTTCGGTGAGAGCCCTAGATGAAAAGGGCTATGATAACCGTTTTTGCAAAGGCTCGTGGAGGATGCTGAAAGGTGTAATGGTGATCGCTCGTGGACATCTCTGCAGCACTTTGTACAAGACTCATGTGAAGATCAATGTGGAGAGTCTCAATATTGTTGAACATGAAGCTTCGCAGAAACTGTGGCACCAGAGACTCGGTCACATGAGTGAGAAAGGTTTATCAACCTTGATGAAGGAAAATCTTATCTCCATTACCAAGAATGCAGAGCTTCAACCTTGCAGCAGCTGTTTATTTGGCAAGCAGCGAAGAGTCTCTTTTAGTTCCTCTTCGACAAGGAGATCAGAGTTGCTCAGTCTGGTACATTCTGATGTTTGCGGTCCTATGGAGGTGGAGTCGCTAGGCGGTAACAAATACTTTCTGACATTTATTGATGATGCTTCTCGGAAGGTGTGGGTGTATTTTCTGAAGACAAAAGATCAGGTCTTGGAAAGCTTCAAATCATTTCATGCCATGGTAGAGCGTGAAACGGGGAAGAAGCTGAAGTGCCTCCGCACAGATAACGGAGGCGAGTATACATCCAGGAGTTTTGATGCCTATTGCAAGAGTCAGGGCATTCGGCACGAGAAGACGGTTCCACGTACCCCGCAACACAATGGGGTAGCAGAAAGAATGAACCGAACAATCATGGAAAGAGTCAGAAGTATGCTCAGCACAGCTAAGCTGCCAAAGCCATTTTGGGGAGAAGCTGTTCGCACCGCCTGCTACTTGATCAATCGTTCTCCATCAGTCCTGCTGAATTTCAACATCCCGGAGAAGAAATGGACCGGCAAGAACCCCTCCTACTCTCACCTGAGGACATTTGGATGTCTGGCTTATGCACATGTCTCAAAGGAGCTCAGGCAGAAGCTCGATGCGAGAACCACTCCATGCATTTTCATAGGCTATGGAGACGAGGAGTTTGGATACAGGCTATGGGATCTAAAGACGAAGAAGCCCATCAGAAGTAGAGATGTGGTGTTCCATGAAAATCAGACATATGGGGACACTGAAAAGCCTACAGTTGCTGAAAGTCCTGTCAGTACTCAGGACTTTGTTCCAGATACAGTACCAGTACAAGCTGCCGCAGATGATGAAGCAGAACCAGAGGAGGAGGAAGAAGGGATTGATGGGCCTGAGGTGCCGCAACCTTTCACAGCTGCAGAACCAGTACAAGATAATGATACACCGCCTGAGACGAGTGAGCCTCAGCTATGCAGATCTGAAAGAGGCCATGTACCGTCTACTAAATATCCAGAATCAGAGTACATTCTTCTTACTGATGAAGGGGAGCCAAAGAATTTCCAGGAAGCATTGTCTCATCCAGACAAAGACAACTGGCTGCACGCTATGCGGGATGAGATGGACTCTTTAGAGAAGAACCAAACCTACAATTTGGTTAAGCTTCCAAGAGGGAAGAAGGCACTAAAGAACAAGTGGGTATTCAAGCTCAAGAAAGATGGCAGCGGAAAGGTGGTGAAGCACAAAGCTCGGCTAGTGGTCAAAGGATTCCTTCAGATGAAAGGCATCGATTTTGGTGAGATTTTTTCTCCAGTTGTAAAGATGACTTCAATCCGAGTCATGCTCGGATTAGCTGCTAGCCTAGACTTGGAGCTTGAACAAATGGATGTGAAGACTGCATTTCTTCACGGTGACCTGCATGAAGAAATTTACATGGAGCAGCCAGAGGGATACGAGGTTCCAGGGAAAGAGAATCTCGTATGTAAGCTGAAAAAGAGTTTGTATGGCCTCAAGCAAGCACCAAGGCAATGGGACAAGAAGTTTGATTCATTCATGGTGAGTCAAGGCTACAAGAGGACTGCTGCAGATCAATGCGTCTACATTCAAAGGTCCCCTAATGGAAATTTTATTGCACTGTTACTATATGTCGATGACATGTTGATCGTCGGACAAGATACAGTGAAGATCAGACAGCTGAAGATAGAACTCTCTAAGGTCTTTGATATGAAGGACCTTGGGCCAGCTCAGCAGATTTTAGGTATGAACATCTCTCGAGACAGAAAGGCCCGAAGATTGTGGTTATCTCAAGAGAAATATGTTGAACGGGTGATCAAGCGATTCAACATGGAGGGTGCCAAGCCAGTTAGCATCCCACTGGCTAATCATTTCAAGTTGAGCAAGAGTTCGTGTCCCTCATCCAGGAAAGAGATCGAGGAAATGGAAGTTGTGTCTTATTCTTCAGTGGTTGGAAGTCTGATGTATGCAATGGTGTGTACGAGGCCGGACATTGCACATGCAGTGGGTGTGGCAAGCAGATTTCTCTCCAATCCAGGAAATGAGCATTGGGAGGCTGTTAAGTGGATTCTCAGGTATCTTAAGGGTACTTCAAAGATATGTTTGTGTTACGGGGGAGCTGATCCGGTTTTGGAAGGCTATACAGATGCAGATATGGCTGGAGATCTTGATGGTAGAAAATCGACTTCTGGTTTTATCTACACTTTTGCAGGGGGAGCTGTGTCATGGCAGTCAAGGTTGCAGAAGTGCGTTGCACTATCTACGACAGAAGCCGAGTACATTGCTGCCGTTGAAGCTGGCAAGGAGATGTTGTGGTTAAAGCGATTTCTACAAGAACTCGGGATCAAGCAGAATGACTACAAGGTACATTGTGACAGTCAGAGTGCTCTGGATTTGAGCAAGAATTCACTGTACCATTCCCGAACAAAACATATTGATATTCGCTATCACTGGATACACGAGGTGATGGATCAACAATTGTTGAAACTGATGAAGATCCACACGAAGGAGAATCCAGCAGACATGTTGACAAAGATTGTGTCTCGGGAGAAACTAGAGTTATGCAGAGACATAACTGGAATGGATGAGAGATGACGATTGGTGCAGATGTGGCGTGAGGGGGAGAATTGTAGGTCCCGCCACAAAAGGGCATGCACTCATGCATGCAACGTTTGGTGCATGCTGATGCATGACAACGTTTGATGCAAGCATGGTGTCTCTTCCGAAGCATGGTGTCTTTTCGAAGCATGGTGTCTCTTCCGAAGCATGGTGTCTTTTCCGAAGCATGGTGTCTCTTCGAAAGCATGGTGTCTATTCCCCTCCTATAAATTCTCACTATTTTCTTCATTTGGGGACACACTCAACTGAAGAGAAAAATAGAGATTGATAGCCACAGAGAGCTTATAAATGTATTGAGAGTTTTTTTTTGTAAATCTTTTGAGATTGAGAAATAATATTTGTGTTGTTTTCTTCTCAAATTTATCTCTGTTGTTTTTTCTCCCGATCCTAACACTACTAAGGCCTCTATTCGGAATAGCGACCTCAGTACAATAAAGGCCTCTATTCCGAATAGCGACCGTAGTTTAAAAAAAAATGAGTGTCATTTTTCAGAGAGGAAATCTAAATTTTGCTAAGTGTTCTAATACAACTCATTAAAGGTCGCTAATCCCATTAGCGACCTCATATAACTAAGATCATATAACTAAGGTCGCTAGTGGGAATAGCGACGGCAAATAAAAAATTCAAAAAAATTAAAACACAGGTCGCTATTCCTATTAGTGACCTCGAAAATGAAAAGGCCGCTATTGGGAATAGCGGCCGCTGCTGACGTGGCACAAAGTAGCCCAAAAATGCTAATAGTAGGGAAACCAGCCCAAAAACACAAATATTTTCAAAAAGTGGCCTATATAGGCAAAAAAAACTCTCAAACATGAAGCTTGGTTAGGAGCCATTGAGGTAAATGTATTTTGTTTAACGTGATTTTTGAAAAGGAACTCTATTGATTTCTTTTTAATATATATTTTCATTATATATGTGCATATATGGGTAAAAGATAATCTAGTTGACAGGGTTAGGTTTAAAGGAACTCTGTTGATTTCTTTTTAATATATATTTTCATTATATATGTGCATATGGGTAAAAGATAATCTAGTTGACAGGGTTAGGTTTAGGAGTGCTATAACTAATATGTAGGAGAGGACTGGATTCGGATTATGTCAGATTAAGAAAAATTGTACTACACCAGTCTGAACCACGCAGTCATTGTGAAACAGGATGTTCATGATGATACCCGTGGATATCAGCGTATTTTGACGACATGCAAAGCCCAGCTACTCCTTTATTTTTTTGATGAACCGGATAGAGCCCGAGAGCTCTAGCCACACAAAACAATTATATTAATAAAAAAATGTACATAATGGGCAATTTACAAGAAGTAAATAATCGAACTAAAACACGGTTTAAACAATAGAACAAATACAATGCTGATCGATGGATCATGCAGACCCACTACAAAAACTGGACTTCGGGATAACAAAGACGCCCCACTCCATGCGGGGAAGAGACACATCCGCCAGCAGAATCGAGGGACGACCAGTCCCAGGGTGACGAAGGGAGGCAGAGCCGCCTAAGAGCGAGATGCCTGGCATCGCGGACGAAGCAAGGCATGCGACAAGATACAGAAACAACAGCTCGAGCGCTAAACGAGCTCCGGCAACAATAAAATAAACCTAGTGACAAAAGCCACTAGAGTAAGCAAGCTCTTAATAACCAAAGAAAAAGAAAAGGCAATACTCAGAGCTCGGTTCCAGGCAATCAACAAGACCAGCCGCAAACCGAGATAGAGATCTAAAAGCAATGAATTAAGCAGACTGAAGAAAGCAAACCAGAGGAACACATTCACCAATAACATGAACAGCAGAACTGCCTTAGCTAGGTGAAATAAGGGTAGCTGAGATAACAGAACATTACAATAAAGAGTAGTTACTAGCTATAAGACCCAACACAGTGGGGAATCAAAAAGAGCACCATCGCCATACATTATCAGAAACAATAGCATCAGCGACCGCAACATCGCAGTCGAACACAAGAACAAAACAACCATACCCTGGCAGTAAAACTGCAATAAACTATTTAACAGGGAAGTACTCGCTGAAGAAGAAGAGCAAAAGGCTGATATAGCTTATCTTCAGCAGGTAATCAGCGCTAACTGACGGTACAGGGAGGCAAAAGTCCGCTGCAACATCTGCGGTAATTCAAAGACCATCCCACTAAGATACGGGATCATAGTCAGGCCTTATAGCTCAAAGTGAACAAAATCAAAAACAAACATCGCTAGCTTCAATCCTGCGAGAACAAAAGTGGAAATCCGATCACAAAGCCGAAAGGCATCAGTCACTCTCCAAAGACTGGGGAGATAATAAATCCGACTAAACTGACCATAACAAAGAAAAAACAGAACAATAATTTAAATAGCATGTAACGCACGAAGGCAATGGATAGCCTCGTCCAGCCTATAGCCATGTAAGGCGTTTTTAGCATCTGATTTTAAGGTCGAAGACCAGAAATTGAAAAGAAAAACCAAATCTTCAATTGTGGAGAGGGAGGATGAAGCTTGATGTCTAAATAATCTTTTGTTTCTTTCTAACCATAAGATCCAGATAATGATTTGGGCAGAAAGGTGCCATGACTGGCGATACTTATTGCTAGAAGGGGGGCAAGACCAGCATGAGTGTAAGTTAGAGGGGAGGGAAGGTACTTCCCAAGCGAGAGAGGAGATTTTCCAAAGCGGACGCGAGAAGTCGCATGTCACGAAAAGGTGAACGGCATCCTCAAAAATGGATGCACACAGGGGGCAGAACTGGCCCCAAGCCAGATTTCTTTTGTTGAGCATTTCAGCTGTTAGAAGCCTGTTGTTGAGAGCTAGCCATGTAACAATTTTAGCTTTAAGTGGGGCACAAGATTGCCAAATGGCTTCGGCGAAAGGGGAGCGGGTGCCTCTAAAATTGAGGAAATTATAAAATGATTTGACAGTGAAGACACCTGCCGAATGCCAACGCCAAGAGAAATCATTCTTGGGATGCCAAACATAATTGTTCAAAGTCAAAAGAAGTTCCGTGATCTGAGGGGTTAAGTTAGTGGGGGGAATGGTACTGAAGGAGACAGACCAAACTCTTTGGGAATTAATAAGGGTGAAGGAGTCTGCTACCTTAGCACCCGGGTTGGATGCCAAACGATAGAGCGCAGGATAGGAAGATGCCAAAGTGGCATTACCGATCCACAGATCGTTCCAGAACAAAGTCTTGGAACCGTCACCACAGACATGAGAGATGCCACAGTGGAAAACGGCCGCCGCTTTCCAGATACCTTTCCAGAAAGGGGAAGCGAATCGGTGGACATGATTGGGAAAGTCCCACCAAGACCCTTGAGGATAGCAATAGGCCTTGATGCACTGAATCCAGGGAAGATGGTCAAGTTTGAGAAATTTCCAGAGCCATTTGCCCAGGAGCGCTAAATTATGGTTGCGCAGGTTGAGAACCCCCAACCCTCCTGCTTCCTTGGAGGAACAGACTAAGGTCCAATTGGCCAGATGGGAGCCAGGCCGTAGAGTGGGGGATCCTGACCAGAAAAAGTTACTCCGGATTTGGTCAATTCTCTTTATGACCCAGGATGGGAAGTAATAGAAGGACATCAAGAAGAGAGGGATAGAAGAAAGCTCTGAGTTGAGGAGGACGAGTCTGCCACCTCTAGAGAGCAGTTTGCCCGACCAAACATTCAGCCTTGCCTCCACCCTATCCACCACAGGCATCCAATCTACTTTATGCAACTTTCCCCATCTTAATGGAACTCCCAAGTACGTAATAGGGAAGGAAGCGATAGGGCAGTTGAAGAAATTAGCAATTTCCAGTTGACGGTTAGGAGATCCTCCCAACCAAAGAACAGAAGATTTTTGGAAGTTAATAGAAAACCCTGAGGCAAGCTCAAACAAATAGAGGAGAAGTTTGAGATTACGGAGGGAATGCGGATTAGGTTTCGCAAAAATTATAGTATCATCTGCGTATTGCAGATTAAGGACATCGTGAAACAGCTATGATTCACCCAATCCATCAATGGTCTGGGCTTCCCGCGCGTTGCGCAGGAGTTTACTAAAGACATCAGCCACCAGAGCGAAAAGGAGAGACGATAGGGGATCTCCCTGACGGAGTCCCTGTTTGATTTTAAATTTGTGGTCTTCGGAGCCATTGATGAGAATGGATGAGGTACCAGATAGAAGACTGGACTTGATCCAAGCTATCCATTTGGGCCCAAATCCCCTAAAAGCGAGGATGTCTAGGAGGAAGTCCCAGTTCACACTGTCGTAAGCTTTTTGAAAGTCTAATTTGAGGAGAATGCCTTCAGAGTTCGTTCTGTGGCAATAAGAAATGATTTCTTGAGCCGAAGCTACACTATCAAGGATAAAACGGTCTTTGATGAAACCTGATTGTGCTGGGTCAATAAGGGACGGCATGACCACACTGAGCCTCGCAGAGAGAACTTTCATGACTATTTTGAACGTAGTATTAATCAGACTGATAGGCCTAAATTTGGAGACCGTGTTAGCTCCCAGAATCTTAGGGATGAGAACAATATGCGCATAATTGATGCGATCAAAAGAGAACTCGCCTTGATGCAATTCGGAAAACATTCGGAAAAGATCATCTTTAAGAAAGTCCCAAAATTTTTGGAAGAAGAAAGCAGGAAAACCGTCCGGCCCGGGCGCCGATTCACTTTTTAACGCAAACACCGCCTCTTTGATCTCCTCCAAGGTGAAAGGCGCCTCGAGGGAGGAGAGGTCTACCGAGGGTGGACCATAAAGATGATTCCAGTCAAGAGAGATCGCTCTCTGTTTTTGAGAGCCAATAAGATTTTTATAGAAAGACAGAAAGGACCGATGAATCTCCGCATTAGAGCAAAGATCAACTCCGTTGTCAGAGATCGTAGAGATACGATTACAACGCTGTCGGTGAGATGCAAATGAATGAAAAAAGGCTGTATTACCATCACCTTCCTTTAACCACTGCACTCTGGCTCTTTGAGCCCATTTAATATGTTCCTGATGCAGGATGTCTGCATAATCTTTTTTACAGGAGAGCCTTTCAGCACGAGCTGAGTTGGAGAGAGGACCCAGCTCTTCCTGCTGGTCAAGTGCTTCAATTGAAGCAAGGAGAAAGTTTTTGAGGAAATAAGTGTTATGCTGTCTGTTGTATCTCCAGATTTTACAACCGAATTTGATAGCAAAAAGTTTAAGAAGGATACTCGCCAAACCTGAGGGCCCAGAAACCGCTGCCAGGCATGCTTCGATTCGGTTGACGAACAACGGATCAAGCAGCCAGAATTTTTCAAATCTGAATTTGCGTTGGTGGCTAAAGGGGAAGTTGGAGTAGAGGGCTATAGGAACATGATCGGATGATGGATTAGGGAGGGCTTTGGAGAAGGTATTTTGAAACTGATTGATCCAGTTCTGAGATACAAGAAAACGGTCCAGTTTAGCCATGGAGGGCGCTAGGCGCTGGTTAGACCACGTAAATGATCTACCATTGAGAGGGATGTCCGTAAACTGCATATCCATTAGAGGATCTTTCGAACGAGAACCTGGTGACGTTGAAGTCTCCACAGAGAATACAGAGTCCATTAGAGTATGGTTGGAGTGACCGGAATTCCTCCCAGAACAAGGCACGCCCTTCGGCGGACGAAGGGCCATAAACCGATATTATCGTAAGAGTGCAATTGAGAGGAGACCACAACAGATTGGTAATTAGAAAGTAAGAGAGCCGATGGTAGGATATGAGGGAGAAGACTGACTCTTTGAAGCCCAAGAGGATGCCTCCCCTCGATCCAATAGCGTTTAAGGAGATCCATTTAGTGATAATGGATCCCCCTATCGCCCGATAGATGGCCGGGGAAGGAGACTCGATCTTAGACTCTTGGATCGAGATGAGATCACAGTTAGAAGAGCTGATTAATTGAAAAACTGCCCTTTGTTTGACCGGGCAATTGAGGCCACGAATATTCCAAGATAAACTAATCATTAACACTGGTATGCTCACGTACTCTGATACGTTCAAGGAGCCTAATGGAAGGGATAACGGACAAATTGTCAGACTCGATAATAAAGCCCAGGCGGCGCGCCTGTGAGGTGAGTTGGTCATCAGACCAAAGCTCGAATTGAGAGTGGAAAACGGATCCTAAGATCTCAGAATCTGGATGTGACACGGAGGGACAGGGAAGGTCGTAAGGAGGGGCGGGGGAACCTGGGAGAATGGCCGGGGGCCTGAAGTGGGAATGAAGTGCAGCCTTTTTGGCCCAAATCCTGGCACTAGACCTAATAATACGAGGGGAGCGACAGAGAGCCATAGGAGGTCCGCTAGGGACTTCACTGATCGAAACGAGAGGATGCGGACCCAAGTGGTCACAATTAGAAAAGGGGGAGGAAGGGGAAGGGGTTAAGGTGCGTAGGGGAGGAAACGCCAGCCTCCTCCGCTCACTAGTGAAGCCGGAGGGGCAGTAAGCGTTGCCGAACTGATGGTAAACACTCACCAACTCCTTAGCAGAGAATGATGAAGTGAGAAAAGAAAGAAGAAAAGAACGTAAAGAGTGGAAAGAAAGCTAAAAAAAACAGCATTTAAACGACCGAATTCCAAATTTAAACGAACAAAAACCATGGAACAAGCTAAAAGAAAAACTGGAAACAGTTACCTGCTTAGCCGATGCCTCCTCCTTGAGTTCCACAACCTCTTCGTCAAGCAAATCATCCTGCTCAATCCAGCTGTCACCTTTTGAGACGGCCAAAGGCTTGGTCTTAATCGGTGGTAAGCGGGGATCCGAAGCAAGAAGGCTAGAAACCTGTGCTTGCTTGATGAAGCGATCCCAATCAGACGCATAGTGCGGGTTGGGCTCCTACGCTGGCCATCGATCAGGGGAACAAGGGGCCTTGGGCTCAGGGGCTGGAACCGAGGGACGTGAGTAGCTAGGAGCACTCTCCGGAGAAAAGTGCTTGACAGGGGACACTTGAACTTTAGGAGATGAAGCAGTTCCAGGCTTCGCCGACGCAAGTGCGGGGTTAATCCACACAAGGTTCGGCGCTTTGGAAGGGGAGATTTTTGGGGCGGAGGGAGAAGCAGACAACTTGGAGGAAGGAAGAGCTTTCTTTCTAGACACTGGCTTAGGGGGGCCCTTCCACGAGGGTTTCGTTGACGAGGATGAACCAGGGTGGAAGGAGAGGTTAGAGGAAGCCAGCTTAGACGAATTCTTCGAGGTAGCACTAGAAGGGAGAGGGGGAAGACCCTGCGGGATCGCCGGGTCGTGGTATTGAACTGACACAGTGAAGCTGTTGAATTCGTCGCTGAGGGAGAACGCTTCAATGCGATCAAGGTTGCTAGGGATGCGAAACACCGCGTCCACTTGCAGACAACCTGACGCCAGCTTCGTTGACGAGGATATACTGACGACCTCTCCGACGCATTTGGACATTAAGCCAACTAGTCGCAAAGTAGAGCAGCACGGAGGTAATCCAATGAGAGTCACATTGGTTGAAATAAATTCCAGAGAATGCGATGGTGGGTTAAACTGAACCCACCTACGAAACGATAGAGAGATCGATCCAATCGCAAGAGAAGAGTTGGAAATCAATTCGTCGAGGACTTTGGGAGAGGGACAACGAACAACCACATCCCCGTTGGAGCACGAACAGATTGCCCAATCCCAATTTTTCTCATTGCAAGATTCACAGAGGAAGGAATTGAGAGTAAAGGAAGGGATCGTACCCCCGGTGAACGAAACCGCACCGTAAGTGTCGAAGAACTTGAGACGATCCGACAATTCCAAGTGAAAGATGAATACTTTGGTAATAGCCGGCTTAAGAGTGGGGGATTTGGCTTCCGAAGAGCTAGGCAGCACCATGGTGGAAGCTCCAGCGATGCGTTTCTCGATAGGGGGAGTGGGGAGGAGAGGAGCAGGGATAGCCTCCTTCTGTTTAAGGGGCTTGAGCGCTTGCTCCACAGAGAGTTTGTGCTGCAGGGAGGGGAAATCTAGGGCCGACAGAACCTGTTCTGAAATAGGTGCTCCAATCGTGAGCCCTAGCAAGCTCTGAAGCGCGAAACAACGGGAACGACCATGGCCAGATTTTAGACAAAAGTGGCACTTCATTTTAAGGGTGCACAATCTTTGAACGTGCCCTTCTTGGAAGCAGTTGAAACAGCGAGAAGAAGAGCGGAGCGAGATTAGGGAAGATGATGGGGTAGCGTTGAGGAAATGGGGGGAAAACTGGTGGGAGACAGACGTGAAGGGACGTCCCCGAAGTTTCTCGAGAGTGGGCTTAGCTAAAGAAAGCCCATCTTCGGCCAATGGGCCAGAGAAAGGAATAATATTTTTGATGTTATATATATATATATTTTTACGACTTCTACCCACGAGCAATCCATAGCTCACTCAATCTGAGAGTGGTGGGCTGATGAACGATACAGCCACGAGGGGAATGGAGGAAGGAGAACGGAGAGATCGGAGAGCACAACAGGGAGGCGGTAACGCCAGGTGAAGTACCTCCGATAGAAGAGTGGAGAAAGAAAAAAGCCTTTCTAAACGGACTAAATCCGCTGCCCTATCGAGGGCCAATAGCAGCAAGAGAGGAGGGGAAGTGGCTTGGCAGAGAGACAGGGAGTTGGACCACCCCCTCACTACCACAGAACAGATCCCTCAGAAAGGGGGAAACTAACAAATCTGGGACAGTAATGCAAAAGCACGGGAGAAACTAGGGGTGGCGAACGGGTCGTTCGGGCCGGGCCGGGCCCAACCCGTACGGGTTGGGACGAATTCGTAGGCGGGCCGGGCCGGGTTGCACCCTTATATGGGCCGGGCCGGGCCGGGCTACGTTTTCGTTTGGGTGGCCCGCCCAACCCGTGAACCCTTTAGGGCTCAACCCGGGTTGGGCCGGGTCGACCCGCGGGTTGGCCCGTTTAATTATATATATATATATATATATATATATATATATATATATATTTTGATAGCTTAAATTAAAATAATAATAATAATAATTTTACAAATGATGTATACAAACAACCATATCTTTGTTTGATGAATACTACAATTCTTCAAAAATTATAATACTAAGTAATAATACTACAATTCTTCAAATATCCCCAAATGATGTTTAATTATAATACTAAGTATGTAATTCACTAAATTCAGTAATAATACTAATAAGTAATAATACTACAATTCTTCAAATATCCCCAAATGATATTTAGTTATAATACTAAGTAATAATACTAATAAACAAAAAAAATCGTAATAATAATAATAAGATTGAAAGAGTGAAATTGACAACAAATTTTGAAATTTTATTCATATAAATTTAAGTTATACAATTTGAACAATTTATAACGAAATGAAGAATTCAATTCACAAATAAGTTTTATACAATAACATATTTGTTATATACAATTTTAATTGAGTACAAGTTTTCTAATTTGACATAACAAGAAAAGCTATTGTTGTTGTTGTTGTTGTTGTTATTGTTGTTGTTCTTCGGGCGAGTTGCTCCCACTTGTGGAACTTAATAGTGCTTTCCCTTGTGTCCTATCTTCAGCCTTCAGCCAGTCTTCTATGCAAACGAGCATCTCCAACGCCTCGGGCTTCAACCGATTTCTGTAATCAGATAGAACCCTGCCACTTGTAGAAAATGCACTCTCAGAAGCAACTGTAGAGACAGGAGGAGTTAGCAAATCTTTAGCCATAATTGACAGAATACTAAAAGTGTGTTCATGTTCTTTCCACCATTGTAAAATATCTAGTGGAGAAAGAGTAGGCTCAGTATCCTGTTGGTTATACCAATTTAATTCATTTGGTTGATTAGTCCTAGGTTTTTTAGATTGAATTTGTTCAAGTAAACTAAATGTTCTATCACCAATTTTACTTTTACCCTTACCTTTAGAACTACCAGAAGAAGAACTAACTACAGAAGTTGTACTACTAGAAGCAAAACGTCTATCATAATAATCATACAAGTTATTTAACGTAGATTCAAACTGAACTAAAAAAGTAGCGCATTCAATTGTTAATTCTACATTGTCCTCTAAATATCCAAAAAATATTTGTATCAAATTCTTCGTACCTTCCAATTTGATACGGGGATCCATAACAGTAGCAACACAAATCAACATAGGAGGAAGAAAATATACTTCAAAATTTTTTGAAATGTAGGTATTACAATGTCACTAATATAGGCATCATTTAACATTTCGGTAAGTATTTGCATCATGCTAACTAATTTAATAAAAATGCTACTAGAAGTAGATTCATATGTTTTAGAAAACTTTAAAGTTGCGGTTTTAAAAGGTTCTAGAAATTTCAACAAAGATTCGGCAAAAAACCAATCGTTGGGAGTCATTTCAAAATTGTGCATATTTTTTGCGATACAAAAATCATTTACAACTGCTTTATAATCGGTGACAACATTTAGTAAACCAAAAGTAGAATTTCATCGGTGTCTAATATCCTTTGGAAATTTTCTAAAAGGAACATTTCTAACCCTACACCAAGCTTTCCATTCTTGTAAAATGGTGGGACTTAATGCAATAAAATGTACACAATTTCTAATTTTACGTATATATGGATCAGCTATTTTTAATGCGTCTTGAACACATAAATTTATAATATGACATGCACATCTAACATAAAAAATATTGTCAGATGGAGGGTTTAATACAGATTTTAAAGTAGTAATTGCTACATTGTTGTTAGATGCATTATCAAAACTAATAGCCATAATTTTATCGCGAATATGAAAAACATCACAAATTTCTATAATACGGTTTGCTATTTCGGCGTCACTATGGGGATACGGCAACGACACAAGTGATATGATTCTTTTATGAAGAATCCAATTATTGTCGATCCAATGACAGGTTATTTCCATTGTTGGAATATTGTTGACACCCGTCCAACAATCCGAAGTTAAACTAACCCTACAAGTTAAACTCCATAAAATTGCAATCAAAGCGTCCTTCATTTCCATGTACACTTTAAAACAATCCGATTTGCAAGTATTTTTCGGAATTCTTTTAAAATGAGGGTTTAAGGCCGTTTGATTAAAATTTTCCAAGTTCCTACTTTCGGAATAGGAAAATGGCAACTCTTCCTTAATGACTAATCGGGCCATTTCCCGACGAACAAGTTCGGGATCATAAGGGTGGCTATCTACTTGACCGGTCCTAGGGTTGATTTTTTGTTGGCCTTGTATTTGATCAATAAGTTCTTTATGATTATGTTGTATGTGCCTACTAATTGTACCGGTGCCGTCACCCCTCTTGAATTTGTATGTTTTACTACATGTTTTACACACTTTCACACCTACACTCGGAGTATGTTCGTCCGGGATATAATCATAAAATTTATGCCAATCGCTAGTTTCTCCTCTACTTTTTCTACTACTACGGGGTTGTGTGGTTTCGGTTTGTTGTTGTTCTTCTTCTTCTTCTAATTGTATGTCACCTACAAATTTGTCGTGTGTACCCCATTGTTCCATAGTAGGATCAATGTAATCTTGGGCGGGCTCAATAGTTGGGACAATTGGTGGCCTACGTGAAGAGGAGGAGGAATCTTGTCCGCTACGACCGCTACCGCGTGATCTAGACATAATGTAGTAATGTGGTATGTAAAAAAAAATCTACAATGTAGTAGCGGTGAATTATACAAAAAAAAATCTAAAAAACAAGAGGGTTGAGATAGAGAAGTTTAAAAAACGAACAATAATTTTAACTACAACACAAAAAAAAAATTAACAAGAGAGATAGAGATATTTTGATACCGTTCACCGTGGAATATGCGTATATAAAAAAAACCGTGAAAATAAGAATATAATAGAAAAGATGAAGGAGCGCTTTGCCGATTTCGCAATTGAAGAGTTGAGAAGAGGTTGAAGTAGATTTGACGATGGTTGAAGAGAGTTGAAGACGTTGAATTTTGTTTTCCGATACGATCGAAATTTGATCGTGTATATACCTCCTTGTACACTTGTTTGATGATTACTACAATTGTTCATTTTTTTTTTGATGTATAATAGTAGAGAGAGTAAGAGAGTGAGGTGTGATTTTTTTTGAGATTTTTTGGGGGATATTTATAGGCTAAATAAGTGGGGAAAAAAGAAAAAAAATTACAACGGCTCAAAGAGCCGTTTACAACGGCTCTGTCTTGGGACAGAGCGCATCAGCAGCGAACGGGTCGAATTTCGACCGTTCGACCCGCGGGTCAACGGTCGACCCGTGACGGGTCGCACGTTCGACCTGTACGGGTCGACCCGCGGGTTGACGGGTCCAATTCGCTTCGTGGGCCGGGTTCGTGGGCTGGGTTACGCGAATTCAATTCGCTTAAATTGAGACCCGGGTCGACCCGATACTGTTCACCGGGTTCGACCCGAACCCGCGAATCATTTTAACGGGCCGGGTTGGTGGGCCGGGTCGCGGGTGGGTCAGCGGTTGACCCGACCCAGTTGCCATCCCTAGGAGAAACGAACACTCAAACAGAGATGATCAAAAACGAAAGTAAACCGAGAATACTTACAGTGATTGGCTGCTGGTCAATTAAAACAAGGAGGGAATAATACCGGAGCTGAGGACAGTAAGGCTGGCTCGAGAGAGCTGGTGCCGCGGGAGAAACGGATCAAGCCAACTGGCTAAGCAAGTCGCGCCGGAAAAAGCTGATCCTCGGGAGCAACGCAGCCGGGGAGAGACAGCGCTGACGAAGAGGCTTGAAAAGAGCGAAGGGGACGATAGGTGGGGGCCTCGAGCCACGGATGGACCAGCTCGGGGGAGAAGGAAGAAACGACAACACTGCCCTAAGAGGCGAAAAGGGTATGGAGATCTGAAGCCGCTGAGCAACTTTAATGAAGGGGGCAGGGGGAGGGGATGGCTGAGGCCACCGGATCTGAGGGCAGAGAAGAGCACCACCAAGCTCAATCTCGGGATAATTTTGAAATCTCTCTTATGTTCTCAGCTACTCCTTTATTGACAATGAAATATTTTGAAATTGTGTCTAGAGTTGCACCTCCTATAGGAGAATGTTTTCTGTTATTATATCACATTTATTTGCTACTTCCAAGTCATTATATGAGCAAGAACGCATAGCCGAATCACTCAGAAAGATCAGTTGGCTAGCACTATCACTATAAGTTAAGTTTCTCGCAAATATAAACATAGAAGATTAAAAAAGAAATTAATGAGAATATAATATAAAAGGTGAAATAAAAGGTCCCTAAATTACCTTTACTTATAAACACTAAGAGCATCTCCAATGGGGGTCTCTATTTCTCATCTCTATAATCTCTATAATGGAATATTCCTGGAAATATTCCATTATAGAGATGAGAAAATAAAGACCCACTCCAACCATGCATCTCTATAATTTATAGGAATTTTTGATTAGTTTTGTTATAAATAATTTTACATTAAATTGCTTATATTAATAATCTATTTGGGAAAAAAAATTTATGCTGTTGGAAATATCTCGCCGAAAGCTTTAAAACGAGCCTAATATTAGTACTTTTTGGAACTAATTTTAAATTATGGACTTTTTACTTGTATTAACAATGTAAAATAATCAAGTGTAAAATTACTTAGGAATTAATTTAATAATATCATATATAACATTAATCAAATAAATTTTCTAATTTAGTATATTTTAATATTAAATTTTGAGAGAAATAGAAAATTTCGGATTATAATAATTAAAAATGAAAGTACAACATGAAGATGAAAAAAATACAGATAAGCTAATACAATAACAACAAACTACAATAACAGGAAAAACAAATTACATAATAGCAAATTACATAATAGCAAATTTCCAATTAATGATCACATTGTATGAGTGGGTAGTCTTTTTAAAATATGTTAAGCTAATACAAAATAACTAAATAATCTTATCTATAAATATTGTATCAATTATTTTTTTCAAACAATAAAAAAATATTCAAAATTGGTCTCATTTTAAAGGTATCGTCGAGACATTTCCAACTGTACCAAAATAATAAAATTTTGTTTAATATTTTATAAGATACATTCACGAAATATACAATACACATTTTAATTAAAGGATATGGAAGGAATTCTTAAAAAGATATTAAGGTAAAAAAGGGTAAAATGGGAAATACAAATATTGAATAGTGTTTTGGAGATGAGATCAAAAGTCCAAATTTGGAGACGTTTTTGAAGGATCTCCATTTTGGAGATGGAGATAGAGACCCGTTGGGGCTTCATTTCTTCAAAATGAAGCCCCAATTGGAGATGCTCTAACAATAGTAAGTATACATGGGGGCAAGAAGCTTCCTATTTTAGCTGAAAGGGAGGTCATCCACCTAGACACCTAATTAACTGGGAACCATAGGATCAAACTAGAAGGGATACAGACGCAGCCTGTGCCAGCTTAATATTCCCGAAGGGGAAACTACTTGGGATTATCCGTTGCTTTATGTCCTATTTCTTACTTTTCATACATCACACCAATAACTCTTGGATGAAGGGCATTTGGTCTAGTGGTATGATTCTCGCTTTGGGTGCGAGAGGTCCCGAGTTCGATTCTCGGAATGCCCCAAGTATTGTTCTTTATTTTTTCTTTTATAGTCGAGTTAAGTCGGTAGAGCGAAGGCTATTAACCTTGTGGTTGTGGGTTCGAGCCTCACTGTGGGCATTTACATTTCTGTCGACCAAAATTTTGGAATAAAGACTCTTGTTGTTGTTGTTGAACAACTCTTACCAAACCACATTGTTTTAATATTATGATACTTTATAATTCTGGTCGTTCTGCTTTAAAGAATGAATTAGATTCTGGAAAGTCTTGGCATTTATGGGTCAGTCAAAGGCAGCCATAAGTCATGACTGGTATGCACATAGATGTTTATTTGTCTCACTAATATTGAGATTGATTGCAGATTCTCTTGTTGCAGCATTGAGTTAATACTTAAAAATTGCCTTGTTTACCTTAGGTTTCGTGTTTTCCTATGAAGAATGAAGGAAACACTGTGTTAGAGGCGGCTGTTATTAGATTATTAATGTGTGAGCCTTGATGTATAATCGTCAATACACCACAACTGACGAACATGCTGCTCCTAAGACATTGAGGTGTGTGCATATTTTGTAAAGGCATTTCAATCTGATTTTCCAGTAATTAATGTTAACATATGAATCACATCATGCAATCTTATCAGGTATTGGGATACTACCAGTTCAACCAGCAGTTTCCTCCCCGCTATTATTGGTACGAGTAATACTACACCCACTACCAATTTCACTATCTTAGCTAGCGCACTCCAATATGTGGGGAACTCTCCAATACGAGTATATCACCTAAAGTAGTGGAAAAAAATGGTAGTGAAATTGATAGTGGATGAAGTATTACTTTGTTGGTACTGCTTATTGGTACCGCCGGCTGCAGTATAGTTCGCAATCTGCAGAATCCTCAGGTGATTTGTCTGTTGTGCTGAAGATAAATTGTGTTTTTAGCCTTTGTCGTGCTACATTAAATGTCAAATGTAGAATTAAATTTTCAAAGTTGACTGCCAGCTGTCTTTAGAAATTTTTTTATATTGTTAGTCTCATTGGAGGAATTGGGGATATAGACTAAAGAGAATTTAAATATCTTATTAGCTTTAAAATTTTGAACCTTACATCATGTCCCACTTACCGCACCGCTGAAACTATGCCTTGTGTACACATCCCTCGCTTTCTCATTGTTGTTGATTTCAAGCTATTAAGCGCTGATTTGGTACACCCTACCTTGCCTGCGTCTTCTCTTCATCGTATCCCCTCTTAGTGCACAAGCTTCTCTTAATTTATGAGACTTTCTATGTGATGGAAAGAAGTCTTTTTTTGTGGTGGACTGCACTTATTCCTTTAATAATAAACAACAAAATCATCTGCCAATTTATGAGACTTAAAAGCAAAGACACATTTTTGTACCTATTTTTAATGAAAACCAAAAAGAAGAGAAGTACGCTTTACTCCATTTGGCAGTTATAATTTTTTTTTTTGCAACTTAACCCCTCAACTAATGGATATTTGCAATTTAGTCCCCCATCACAGCAATTGTGGTTCAGTTCCATAAATCTTGCAGTTGCAATTAAGTCGCTGAACCAAACCTATTCATCAATTTAGTCCCCAACTTTAATTGCTGAATCTGCTAAATTCAACTCAAATTTGTCTCAAAATTAGAGTAAATTATTGAATGATGGTTGTTGGATATGTATTTAAATGCAATGAATTGAAATTTTAGTGAAAATGACTTAATCTAGTTATAAACTAAATTGAGTAGATTTGCTAGATTTCGCTAAAATAGGGGACTAAATTGATGAATTGTTCTTGTTGGGATTAAATTGCAATTGCTATTCAATTTGGGGGACTAAATTGTAATTACTATGATTTAGAGGACCTTACTTCAAATACTCATTAATTGAGAGACTAAATTGCAAAATTCCCGAAATTTTAGGGGGCTCTTACAAATCTGAGTATTAGAAATTTCAGCTTTGTTTCACTTATGTGATAGCTATTTCTAAAAGAATCGGTAGTTTTACTGAAAAATTGTGCTTGTTGTTTTCTGTTTCCAATTATTGATCATTAAGTTTTAACTCAATTAAAATTTAGTTATTCAAAGTTTTTTCGCCTAGATAATGAAGAAGGTAGTCTATACATCTCAACGAAATGCTGTGCTAAATTGGAAAAGTTGCCTTTTCACTTGTTGTACAAAAGACTCATTGATTGATTGATTGTTTTTTTTTGGCTTCCTTTCTTTCTATTCCATGTTTTCATCGATTTTGAACTATCACTCTCTTTTTTAACTTGTGTCCTACACCACAATCCCTACATCTATTTCAAGATATTTTGTTTGCACTTGTTCTGTAAATAATCTGGAACAACGAAGAAAACGCTTGATCCTAGGCTAATCAAATGTATATTTCTTAAACTCATGATTGACTAAAACATAATTTTATCACTCTCCCAATTTGAAATGTCGTTGCTGCTGTGGTTGTGGCATTCTTCAGTATACCATATATTTCTGTCACATTTGATTTTACAAATATCAAACACTATACAGGACCATTCCATCCATGTGAGTTGGGTTGCCCCAGAGGCAGATCAAAATGAACTTTTGATGGTTCTACTAATAAGATGAGTGTTTGATGGGTTTCTGTTATACAACCCCATTTTATATCTGATTAATCATTTTAGTTGGGGTGCATTTTCATGATAGTTGCCAATGAAGTGGTCACTGGTGCTCTCATGTATTAGGGAATCTCCTACATCAAAGGAAATCAGTTCATCAACAACACAATCTGCTCCATCAACCCACACAATCAGCTCCTCCGTCAACTATGATATACGCTAAGCTGTCTTTCCTATTCTATTTGATTAAGATTGATTCAGTCATTCAAGTCTGATTGTATTTACCTTGTTAGGATTGTATTAAAACTGTATATAATCATAGAGCTGTACCTGTAAACAAATCAATACAATATACCAATTATTCAAGCTTTTACATCATGGACATTAATATTACACCGTAATATCCTTAATGATGTTTAACTATGTAGCCTGATTGAAACTCACGCCAGTGGCATTCAACAAATTCCGATGTAATTAAATGCAAGGGAGGTAGGTAGTTCTGTTTTGCACTGAACCATTTAGATTTTGTAAAAGGTTGTTTGCCTGCATACCTTGATTATCCTATATAACCATATTATTATGTCCCTCTTCTGCTCGTGTCAAGATTTTTACCGAAGACACCAAACTTTTTATCCATGATTGGTGCACCATTTATTTGTTATTAGGTTTACTCTCATTATGCATCCTTCATTCCTTCCTATCATTTTGTCTCTGCATGCTCATATCTTGTGCCTGCATTTCATCTATTGCTTTTCCACATCCTGCAGAGCAAACTTACTGCCTGCCTATTTATTACTAATCTACAAGCTGTTGTTTATTTTATCTACTATCTTTTTTGAAAACTAGGATAGAGTCTTAGACTCCAGCCTAATATTATTAATAATAATAAAAGTTATACACAGGAAAACAAATTTACACATAGGTGCGGACTCCACAACAACACTTCAAAACAGAACGATCAGCAATGGAGCGCATTGCCAACCAGACACGATGCCACAACCGCAATCGACGACCGGATACGCGCTGAGCTAGGCCAATAGGAGACGCTACAGGCTGGGGATGAAAAGGAGACAGCGGTAGACGACCAGGCCTCCCTACAAGCAGCCTCTCAAGCTGTCCAATACCGAGCAAGGGCATGGCTACTGCTGCCACAATCCTCTACGCAATCAGCACATATAAAGCTACGTGCTGAAAACAACCACTGCAGCCAACAAACAGAGCAAACTAAGCACCGAAAGAAACAAATAGCTAATGGTAACGGGGTGCCCAACTCCGGGAAGGAACTACACAACCAAACAAATGCTCCCACCACTACCATACAGCAGCGGGATATGCCAAACTCAGAAATCGATAATGCAAATTATCGAAAGTTGTCATAATGACCCCAGCTGAGATAAGGGGAATCACCAAAGGCGCCGACAAGCGACACAGCCGACCACGGAAGGACAATAACATAAAGAACACCCCACAAAATTGGAGCAAAAATAAAGAGAACATAGCCAAAGTTTAACCTGGCTAAAACAAATAATGATAAAGGAAGTAATATGCTTCGCAACAAACACAGCAATCGCCAAAATTCGATCAAAACCAACCTCCCACAACCAGAAAACACAAAACCACACAGCAGCTGTTGTTTATTTTATCTATCATCATATGCTTTTGTAAATCTGTTACCCCTTTAACCTATACTATCATTTGGCAGTTAAATTTAGTTAGAAATTATAAGTTCATCGTTAATTTTTAAATGCCACTTGGTACACATTTAGTTAAAATTAACTGATCTAAATTAAGTACATTTATAAAATCTCTTTTAAAGTTTGCTCTGGTACAACAGCCTTAAAAGGATGGGAAGTAATTCACATATCCTATTGTGCAGTAGTCACAACTTTTTGTTGCAAAATCCATCATATTTAGACTTTAGAGACTACCCCCAAGAATACTAATACATTTTTCTCTCTTTTTTACATCAAGATGCGTGTGGTACAGTACCAACATGAACTAGTCATGGACCCTGCTACCTTAAAGCTGCCATATAAGATGACTTGCAGTTGCATGTTAATCAAAGCTTTAGCACAAGTGTTTAATATTGAGGCACAAGATTAGATCTGTCAAATAGTTACCTGTGTTTTATATATCTATTGAACATATTCCTAGATCCCTTCAGGTTATTCTTATTTAATTGAAGATGCTCTATGATTTCTTGATGGTATAAACTGGTTTTAAGCAAAAATTGATTATCTGAACTGATTTTTTAAAAGAAGCAACCAAACTTCATGTCTATACACTCAAATTCTCATACATACTCCCTTTGTGAACAAAATTTATACATCATAAATCCTTTTAACTTATCTGAAGCAATCCCATTGACTGCTCTATGCTATCACTGCCACCATCACTACCAGCTTTAACTTGTTTAAGCAAATTCTGAACTCCATCCACCCACTTTTGTTTGCTCGTCTTACTCTCGCATTGAAATTCTAGCAGACCCTGTGCTGTTCTCAGTCCAAAGTGGCATATATCTTCTTTAGCACCATCATCATGTACCCCATGAACAACAACTGATAGTGCCGAATAAAAGTTTAGAACATTAGATATAAAATTTAAATTTATAAAAAAAAATTAAAAAAAAAGGAATATGGAACAACTTGAGCAGTATGGATTGATTTTTTTTTTTTATAACAGCAGTATAGATGGATGCTCACTCCTTTTCTTCTTTGAGATTGCTCCTCCTATGCGCTTGCTTTTGATCTTAACAATAACCTACAAATATTTGGTTTGTTGCTGCTTTAGAATCTTGTACTATCTTTCAGGTTGAATATTGCAATTTCGAGTAATCTACCTGTGATTTGTTGTTGATGTAGACTGATACTCTCTTCCAGTGTGGTGTGCCTTTACTAGAACGAGTGAGAAGTTCACCTTCTTTGCACCAAATCTCTGGGCTGCTGCCGTGTAGTTTATCGAAAGGAATGACAGCAGCATTGTGTTTTGCCTCTCTTTGTAGTAGTCTCAATTTCAGTGCTGCAGCTCCTCGCAATGCTGATACAAGAAAACATTGACTGAAATCAGGGACACAATTCCTTCTTTGTTTGTATCGGTACGTTAACATGCATTTACTTAATTAATTGAAATCTGAGATTGAATTCTTATTAGTTACATGTAGCAGCTGCGGCAGTGAGAGTGACCAGATCCCCTGGAGTTCTAACATCAACTGCAGATCTAACAACCGAGGAAACATGCTCTTTACTCGCTCCCGCCTGCTTCGCAATCTCTATACAGTGTGAAGCCAGCAGTTCAGTTGCAGAGGCCAAAGCAGCACTAATCTTCGTGCTCCGCCCATCGGAGTTCGTGCTTGCTGCCACTGCCGCCACAGCCGCTGCCACTCCAGCTACAGATACCGCAGCGTGCACTTGTGCTCTCTCTGCCCGTGCCTTCTCCTTGTTCTTCACTCTGCTGCTACTATTCGCTACCTTATGATGGTAGAACCATTTCCCAATCGGTGTATTATGGTGCGTATCACTAAAACTCTGCAAAATATATAATATGAACACTAATCATAATTATCAACTGTAAGAGGAGGAGGTAGCTGCGATCTGGGGTTTGTTGTAAGGAATGGAGGAGGAGGTAGCTGCGATCTGGGGTTTGTTGTAAGGAATGGTGGTTGGTTGTGCCGTAGTGCACTGTAATTTTTTAGATGCTAGGAGTTGTGTTGGAACAGAATATTATTTTGAGTGCCGTAGTGCACAGTAGTTTCTTAGATTTGTAGTGGAACTATTTTGTGGTTTCGTTAATCTTTCATTAATGAAAACGGTGACTTTGATCACTTTTATGTATTAAAAAAAACTGTAACAGGAGGAGGAAATTTGATAGAAAAAACGAAAGACTAACCCGAGGAGCAAAATGAAACTGAGTGGAGGAATTGGCAGCAATCACCAAATTCTCAGGGACAATCATCTCAGGTAATCTCTCGATGACAAAGTTCCTCTTCTTGTTTCCAGCCAACAAAGCTTTAGATATCTCCGATGCCGACACACTCCATGATCTCGATAGAAACTCCATCGGTTCGTTCGGGGTTTGTGGTGGGGGAATTGAGGGCATTTTCACAATCTCTTCTTCCTTCACTTCTTCTTCTTCGAGTGTGTCTGAGTACCCTCTCTTCTTTCTACCCCACAAAAATGCCTTATCCATATTTTCTCTACTTTGTTTTCTTCTTCTTGTCTGATCGTTGTTTGCGTTAGCTTTTAGCTGGAAGGATGAGCAATTGTTGAGGGTAAATATAGAGGAGGAGACACGAAAGAGGGGACACAGCGCACGAAAACCGGGGAAGGTTGTAGTGGAGGGGGGGACAAAGAGGGAGCAGAGTGTTGCATTTTTTTAGTGGTTTTTGTTTGGTCCCAATAGATTTGTTTCTGTGTCACGCTCTCATCCTAATATCCTCTTGGCACTCTATACTCTACTGGTTTGAAAGCTTTTGTTCCTTCTATTCATAGTATGTAGGCCTCTCTTTTGTCACCAAAGAACCAAAGCACGAACAAGGTTGGACTACAAGGGTAAACATTTTGTACAGAAATTAATCTATCCTTAATCCTTATTATTATAAATTTTTTGATTAAAACACTGTTGGCTTTTTGGATGACAGGTGGTAGACCATTTCAGGTATGTTTGTCATATGTTAAAGGGATAATTTAACAAATGGCCCGTTAAAATTAGCATATATCCAACTATTTTTTAAAAAAAATCCCTCAGTTTGGATGAAACTGTTAAAATCTCCATTAAATGAACTCACGTGCGTTACACATGAAAAGTAAATTGACCTTAATACCAACGATAAAATGTATTTTAGCAAATGCCTTAATCAGAATGTGAAAATTAGAATATACCCCTACTATTTTAAAAAATTATATTTGGGATATTTCAGCAAATGTCCTTATTCCAAATGCAGTTACTAGCATATATCCGTACTATTTTTGTATTGGGTGTTGTGAAAAATGTGAGTGTTATGTGTTGTGACTTAGTCTGAACAATTTTCTTCATATACTGATAATAACAATGTAATGGAAAGAGGTTCTCTGTCAGATTTTGACAAAAAACAAAAACAAAAACCATCACCTATCACAACGGGTTGTTGTGCATCATCACTAGCTTTGTGTACCATCATCTATTACAACAGATTGTGTAGTCTCTTGTTCCACTATAGAATGTGCATAATCATTTCCATCATCTTCATTCACAATAGGTTCAATAGTAGCTTGTGTATTACCTATAAATTCGTTGTTTATAAATAATTCAACAAGATTTAATATTCAGAAATCAACAAAAATTCGGCAAATTCGAAAGGAAAAAAAAGGGCAAAAGTTTAGGAAGAAAGAAATGCAAAATTTAATGCATCTAAGTAGTTAATACTCATCACCTAAGTAAAAATCTCTAATATTATAATGGGAGAAGGCCTTAGTGTCATTTGTAAATATTTTGTCAATCTGCCAACCTGTGTAACACACGTGCATAACTATTATAAATGAGGTCCTATATAGGTTCAAATCAAGACCGCGTCTAAATTTTTATTTTAAAAAACTATATTTATTAAAACGTGCATCACACGTGTAAACTACTAGTATATATAAATCCATAAATGTTCGTTGTGTAATTCGCTAAAATCGCAAATTATTCGTTTAATTCGTGATTTTCGTGAATAATTCGCGAACTGCGGGAATTAAATGCAAACTTGCAAATAATTCGCAAATCTGTTCGGCAAATTATTTCTTCGTGAATAATTTGCGAATTTAACGAATTATTCACAAACTTCGTCAATATAGTATTATCTACTGTCACACTAGATTGTGCATCATCTTCAATAACCCCCAAGTTGAGATGTGGAAAGAAAACATTCATACTGACATTGATGTTTTTTTGTCAAAACAACAAACACATATTATATACTATTCAAAACCCTAAAACTGTTTCGTCAAAACTGACGGTATTTCTTAGTTGTTTTTTTTTAATAGTAGGGGTATATGCTAGTTACATTTTGAATGAGGGCATTTGCTCAAATATAAATTTTTTTTAAAATAGTGGGGGTATATGCTAGTTTACACCTTTTGAATGGGGGCATTTGCTAAAATATATTTTATCCTAGATATTTAGGTCATTTTACATATCACTTGTGACACACGTGAGTTCACTTAATGAGGATTTTAATGGTTCTGTCCAAAATGGGTGTATTATTTCTTAGTTTTTTAGAATCGGGGGTATATGCTAGTTTCTATATTTTGAATGGTGGTATTTGCTAAATTATCTATTTAACTAAACAAATACCTTTATTACATAATAATTACTAGTAGTTTACACGTGCAATGCACGTCTTAATAAATATAGTTTTTTTTAAAATTAAAAATTCAGACGTGGTCTGGATTTGATCTAAAACCTCATTTATAATAGTTATGCATATGCGTTGCACGGGTTGGTAGATGGACAAATTACACTAAGGCATTCTCCCATTATAGTAGTAGAGATGATTAAATCACAGAGTTTGATGCATGTTTAACTTTGGACTTAAAGTATGGTAATATTTGGTATGTTTGTATTTGGAGAAAAAAAAAGGAAAATATAATGAAAATGAGATCAAATATTTTTCATTGATTTTTACTTGTTTTTAGTTTAGTTTTAGTTTTTGGCATTCCTTCAAACCAAAAACCAAACACGACCTCCACTTCAAAACAGTGTAGAGTGACAGTCGAGAAATATTGTAATTGATATAACTACTTATTGTGTGCTGCTTGTTGTGTGTTTTGATTCGGACATCGGTTTTTCTTTTCACTTGGATAACTATCTACATCTTCATGTTCGTTTTTGTTCTCAACCCAAAATTATGAGATGTTAACACCTTGCCTTATCTTTCTTTTTTTTTCTTTTTTCCTTCAAGGCACCTTGCATTTTTTTTTATTTTTGATCGTAAAAGGTGGCCTTAGCCCCCTGAGTTTTATTAAAAAATTTAACAAAACAAACAACAAAAATTAAGGCTTATGAAGTTCAGATCTCAACAGGCTGTGTTCTGAAATTCATACACCCCAACCAACAAACAAAAATACAACGAAATCTAATCATACTGATCGGGTGACCTTACATTTTAATTGCAGGACGAAAGCCTTAGTATATCATCCACTTGGGATTTAAGAACTAAAAGCTGAACGGCAAGTGTTGCTTGTTTACAGGCGCGAGGACTCCTGCACAGGTTCACGATTCTTGACATGCTTTACCTTCTTTTATGTTTAAACCCAGTTGTTCGACAATAAGATTAAGAGATCATGAATTGATCCCACTTGATCTTATCATGTAGCATCGACAACTGGCTTTAGTGCTAATTACTTGTTTAATCCCTTTGATTGAAACTTGGAATTTACTTTCGGTGGGTTAGCTTCCAAGATCGAATTTCAGCCGTTGGATCAATGTGGTTAGTTCTCTACTACTGTAGCGATTAGAGGGTGGAAACTGGTTCTCTTTTTGCTAAGCACATGGGTTGATTAGATCTAAACAGGCATTAGAATTTCGTTTAAGACTAACTTTCTATCTGTATATATTCTGATCTGAGCTTTTATTCGAGTAGCACAATACACGCTCTGTTTGGAAACACGTGCACAAGCATGAGAATTGTAACGTTAACTATGTTTTAACATCTGTTTTTTTTTTTTGATTATACTGGGTCTCCATCCTCCTCTACGGGTCAGACTAATCCCAGTCCTCGTGACAAGGCTCCCGACCTTTGGTCGGGTTGTTGCGCCAGCCATCTATGCATAGCGGTCACTAGCCACCCCATAACATCTGTTTGTAAGAGCATCCACAACGGTTTTTCTCTTTTTATTAAAATGGCTGCTACAGTAATAGCAAATTGTTCTGTAGTGGTGGTTTGCTATATTTTTCTCCTTTTAAAAAAAAATTTGCGTGGGACGGTATAACATATACCGTCGTGCAATTTTTAAAAAAAAAAATCGGAAGGACGGTACATGTTGTACCATCTCTCGTTTAAAAATAAATAAATAAATAAATATAATTACTGATTAACTATTAAAATATATTAATTAAATAAAATAAATAATATAATAATACCTAAACCTAATTAATTAACCTAAACCTACCCACGTGACCCCCCACCCCCAATTCAAGGACGGTACAACATGTACCGTTCGAGATTTTTTAATTTTTAATTTTTTTTTTCAATTCGACGAATCTTGGACGTTGATCTTTAAAATTAAAAAAAAAACAAATAAAAAAAAATATGGGACGGTATAAAAATATGGGACGGTATATGTTATACCGTCCGACCCCCATTTAAAAAAAAATATTTAAAAAGTAAAAATTTTGGGACGGTATATGTTATACTGTCCGAAGCGATTAAAAAAAATTAAAATAAGAGGGACGGTATATGTTGTACCGTCCTCTATAATTTAAGAATCGCAATTTTGTTTCTCATTTTTTAGAGTCGACTGCAGCTCATTTGTCAAAATATGGCAAAATAGAAAACGATTGCAGCGATCTATTTGCTAAAAAATGGTAAATTGGCAAATATACAAAACGACTGTGAGGTGAGCGGAGTGAAGAGCTCGGCTCTAGGAGAGAGCCATTTGTGAGACAAGTGTGAGGAAGAACTCTAGGAGAGAGTTGTGCTCCAAACTTGTTGAGAGGAGGTCCGCTTTGGAGGTGAGCGGAGTGAAGAGCTCGGCTCTAGGAGAGAGCCATCTGGGAGACGAGTGTGAGGAGGAACTCTAGGAGAGAGTTGTGCTCCGAACTCGTTGAGAAGAGGTCCGCCTTGGAGGTGAGCGGAGTGAAGGGCTTAGCTCTAGGAGAGCTATTTGGGAGACGAGTTTGAGGGGCAACTCTAGGAGAGAGCTGTGCTCCGAACTCGTTGAGAAAAGGTCCGCTTTGGAGGCGAGCGGAGTGAAGAGCTGGGCTCTGGGAGAGAGCCATTTGGGAGACGAATTTGAGGAGGAACTCTAGGAGAGAGTTGTGCTCCGAACTCGTTTAGAAGAGGTCCGCCTTGGAGGTGAGCGGGGTGAAGGGCTTATCTCTAGGAGAGCTATTTGGGAGACGAGTTTGAGGGGCAACTCTAGGAGAGAGCTGTGCTCCAAACTCGTTGAGAAGAGGTCCGCTTTGGAGGCGAGCAGAGTGAAGAGCTCGACTCTGGGAGAGAGCCATTTGGGAGACGAGTTTAAGGAGGAACTATAGGAGAGAGTTGTGCTCCGAACTCGTTGAGAAGAGGTCCGCTTTGGAGGCGAGCGGAGTGAAGAGCTCGGCTCTGGGAGAGAGCCATTTGGGAGACGAGTTTGAGGAGCAACTCTAGGGGAGAGCTTCAGCTCCGAACTCGCTGTTTAAGTGAGAGAATCAACGGTTGTGGGAGCAGTTCCGAATGGCGAACCACTTCTAACTCGCTTAAGAGTAAGTTATTTGAAGCGGAATCGAGCCAAGTGTTGAACTCCGAACTCGTCGTTTAAGAGAGTATCAACGGTTGTGGGAGCAGTTCCGAATGGCGAACCACTTCTAACTTGCTGAAGAGCAAGTTATTTGAAGCGAAATCGAGCCAAGTGTTGGACTCCGAACTCGTCGTTTAAGAGAGTATCAACGGTTGTGGGAGCAGTTCCGAATAGTGAACCACTTCTAACTTGCAGAAGGGCAAGTTATTTGAAGCGGAATCGAGCCAAGTGTTGGACTCCGAACTCGTCGTTTAGGATTTGTTAACGGTTGTGGGAGCAGTTCCGAATGGCGAACCACTTCTAACTCGCTTGAGAGCGAGCTGGCGAAGCGGAGTCGAGCCAAGTGTTGGACTCCGAACTCGTTGTTAGAGCTTAGTGAGTTGCGGGAATAGCCATGTAGAAGAAACTGGACTCCGAACTCACCATTTAACGAGTCGTAGATGTGACTCGAAGAGATAGAGAAGAGGCAAGAGCAATAATTTTCAATGAAAAATGTAAAGTTTTATTGAGATAAACTAAGTGACCGCTTCAATAGGACGAGCCATTATTACATGCTATTGGCCGACTTACAAGCATCGGCCTTATTGAAAATCAAGATCCTATTTCTACAATAAGGTGAAGACCTCTTGGGAGGAGCTGAGTCTTGAAGCTCGGCGGGCCTTTCTGTTCGTTTGTTGGCTGCTCAGGGGGGAAGCTCGGCCCCCTCTTTTTGGACGAACTTGGTGAGGTGCCCCCGCTGTATGAGTTCTTCGATCTCCTCCTTGAGATCCCGACAATCATTCGTGTCGTGGCCGTGGTCCCTGTGAAAGCGGCACCACTTATCTTTGTTCCTCTTCTTGCCAGGGGTATTCATTCTAGGGAGAGCGCAGAGTAGTCCTTCCTTGTCCACCTTCATAAAAACTTCTGATATATTAGCAATAAGGGGGGTGAACTTCTCAAAACGTGGAGTCGAGCGGCGCTGGCCATTACTGTCCTTTTGGGATTTTTGGGACCCCTTTTCACTTGTGTTCTTCCGTTTGTTCCTGGAAAATGTCTCCTCAAGAGCAAGGGGGTTGAGAGCCTCTTCCGCCCGTATGTACTTCTCCACCCTAAGTAGGAGCTCTGAGAAGTCCCGAGGAGGCTTCTTGGGGATGCCCTGAGGTTGGCATTAGTGACGTTGCGCTCGAATGCGGCAGAGGCTACTGACTGGTTGAGGGAGGGAATGGACCGAGCTTCGGCGGTGAAGCGTCGAACGTAATCTCTTAGGCGTTCACCCTTTTCTTGGTTGAGGGTCACCAGAGATACACTTGTTTTCTCAGCTCGACGGCTACTCACGAAATGAGTAAGGAAGAGCTCTTCGAACTGATCGAATGAGAAGATGGAGGCCGGGGCGAGTCGAGAGTACCATTCTCGTGCAGACCCCTTCAGCGTGGCAGGAAAGATCTTGCAGAGGAGGGCATCTGAAGCATGGTGGATCATCATAAGAGTTTTGAAACTCTCTATGTGATCTGCGGGGTCTGACTCCCCGGTATACGTCTCGAAGTGAGGCGGCTTGAAGTTTTCTGGGATGGGGGCCTCCATGATGGTGCGGGAGAATGGAGGTCTGCTCGGGCGGAGGTTTATCGCCCGTTGCTCTTCTTCCCTGTCAATTCGGCCGAGGCGCCTCTCCATCTCGTGGAGACGGCGGTAGACCGAGTCTTCTCTTTGATCATACCTTGCTGAGCCCCGGAACTCATCTTCGTACGGGGGTGGACTGAGGCTGCGGCGATGGTAGCTTGGAGATGGACGAGGACTGGGAGTGTGGAGGCGGTGGCTCCTAGCTTGCTCATGAGTATGTGGCCTCTGGTCGTTCTTTGAGGCGATATTGAGGGCCCGTAAGACTGTCGCTTGGAAGTCTTAAAGATCTGCCCTTGTGACGGGTGCCTCTCCAGCTTGGCGGTCCCTATGTGTGGCTTGGCTTACTGGAGAATGAGTTCTCCGCCGATGACGCTGAAGGGACTCTCTTCACCTCCTCGAGGGAGGGGATCTTCTAGTCCTCGGTCGTCGGGGGGTCTGGATTCTTGAGGCACCTGGGTGCTCGGGTTGATGGACTCCACCAAGGGCTCGCCATCCATTCAGGAGAGTTCTGAGGTCGACCCCCTTTTGACGGTTGGCAATCACTTGACAAAGATCCCGCTCGGGAGGGCTTTGAGAAGCCATAGATTCAACTGAAGGATTGGGACCCGCGACTTGGTCATGAGGAGGATGTTGCTTCGGACGACTCTGACGGGAGTCCCCCTGGGCAGCCCCCCGAGACCCTGGAGGGGCCTGTTGAGTAGGAGCACCTTGAACCGGAGGAGGGAGAGGAGGAAGAGAAGTGGTTCTTCGGTTGGAGACCGCTGCCTTCCCCTTCTATTTTGGACGCATGACTTGAAACTAGTATCGTTGATGAAGTTAGGTCAGGTTGCTTTTTCGTTTCTCACAGACGGTACCAATCTGTTGCTGCTGATTTTGGTGTGGGAGCAAACAGATAGAATTTGTGGATTCTTAAGAAAACGAACAAGGCAAACCTGTTGACCTGTTGACCTTCACCAATGTGTTGACTTGGTCTCTTACCGCTACTGCGAACCTGCAAAAAGTGCGAGACACCGGGATAGATCCCGGCGACGCACCCTCCGACGCTCTTATCAGTAATCTGAATGATTAAGCAAGAACTTAAACTGGAAAAGTATTGATTACCTCTTAATGGTGGTGGATGGGGGGTATTTATAGTCGCCTTAGGGATCAGATTAAGAATGTAATCCCTGTGATCAGATAAGGAATGTAATCCCTGTGATCAGATTAGGAATGTAATCCCTAATTTTCAGTGAACGGATAGATATGAATCAGGACCGTTGATTTGGATTAATCAGAAACCCTAATTCTATCCTGCTGGACCGGGTTCATTTCGGGTTGGGACCCGTACCCAGTTGAGGTGGATCCGTTCGTGGGTTATTGGGTCTTGAAGAAAGACCCAGTTCCCATTTCAGACCCGTTTGTAGGTGAAATCGTTCGTTTTTTTTTAATATGTCCTCAGACGGGGAAACATACCCCGTCCAGGGTATGATACCCCGTCTCTCCCAACTTATTATTATTAATTTTTTTTTAAATATGTCAACTTGCATGTGGTTTTAATATTTTTGAAAATGTGATACCCTGTCAACTTGCATGTGGTTTTTTTAAATATGATACCCAGGGCCTCACTTGCATGTGGTTTTAATATCTCCCAACTTAATTTTTTTTTTAATATTTTTTTTTTTTGGGACGGGGAATGTTTCCCCGTCTCTCCCTTAAATTTTTGCCACGCACGCATATGAGAAAAAAATAACAAACGATCGCTGCACGATCGTCCTCCATTTGCTATTAATGTAGCTGTCATATAATAGAAAATAGCAAATTCCATTGTGGATGCTCTAAGGCATCCAAAAGCTTGTAGATCCTGAACCAAAATCGTCGAGAGTGCGATACAATACAACATTGAATTCTGTATGTTAGATTTATTAGCATACTGACTTGTAGTTACACAAATATCAATCTTATGGTAACATGTGGTATATTGTGTACTAGATTTGTCCGTGGGCACGTGCCACGTATTCAGAACGATACAACATATAAAAGTCTTATAAACTGTAAAACAACAATTATGTAGTTTAAGCTTGAATAGTAAAACAATAATTAGTTGTAAATAAAACTCCATATTTTCATTAGTATATGTTGAAAAATAATTATAAATGGGGTTTAAAATCCAACTTTTTAGAACTTTCAGTGTGAAAAATGATAAAATTTAACTGTTGATGAGATATTTGCTATTTTCAGTGTAATATGAGCAATAAAAAAAATGCAAAAAAATATATGAAAATTACAAACTTGAAACCTGAAAATATAAAATGAGAAAGAGAGAGAGAAAGAAAAATAAATAAATAAATAAATAAAAGAGTTGTTTTGAAAATTTGAATAAGAATTTTGGGGAAAAAAAATGGGCAGAAAAATATATTTTATGAAGTTAGATCTAAACCATCGATTTCAAACATATTGAATAAGAGCCGCTCGATAGCTTTCTTCGTGTTTTATTATATTTTTATTATATAGATTAAAAATATTTTGGATATCTAAGTTGAACTTACACACTTGACGTGTGCCCAATATGATATTATACATTTTACTTGGACAAACATGCATGTGAATAGTACAAAAGAAGGCATGTTTTCTCAATTAACCATATTGATTCCATATTGCGTGATCCAACAGTTAAACTTGTGTTAATTGCATAAAGAAATCCACAACCATTTGACCTAAACTATCTATATAATAAATTACGAAGAAAGCCATCAAGTGGCTCTCATTCAATCTCCTCTAAAATTAATGGTCAGATTGATTCTCACAAAATATATTTTTCCGTCTAAAATTTTAAACCCCAAAATTAAAATTTTCCCACCAAAACTTAAAAAACTCATTACTTATTACTATCTCTCTTATCTCTTCACTTTTTCATATTTCTCTCTCTCTCCCATTCTTTTTTATTATCTAAAAATTTAGATTTTAAAATTTCAGGTTTGTAAAATTTTCAGAACTTTTTATGTTTTTTTTATTGCACATGTTATATTGAAAATAACAAATATCTTTTTAACAGTTAAATTTCATTATTTTCCACACTTAAAGTTATAAGAAGTTGGATTTTACACTCTCATTTATAATTATTTTTCAATATATACTAATAGAAACATGGACTTTTATTTACAACTAATTACTATCATACTATTAAAACTTAAACTACATAATTGTTGTTTTACTGTTTACATGGCCTTTTCGTGTGTTGTATCTTTTCGAAGACGTGCCGTAGGCACGTGCCCACGGGCAAATCCAGTTATTACACAAAGAGGGCGTATGTAGTTGGCTACTTTTGTTAGAAAAATAAATGGTACACCAGCAAAAGAATTTGAATGTACTTTGTCATATCGAATTTTGAATAATTTTGAAAAAAATTGATGACAACTGTTAAACACTGTTTAAAATTAAAATTATAATAATAATAATAATAAAATTTTAAAAAAAACAGAGCTTTTAATTATGGGAATTGCATGTGCAAAGTAGAAGGGTGGGGAGATGAGAATGAATGAAAGGAGGCTTCGGGTTGTTGCCTCTCCAGCTGAATTAGAGGGTAGTCTAGTCTCCCCCCCTCCCTCCCCTACTCGTAGAGTGACGACCCTTCTGTTAATCAATAGTAAGTGCATGGGCCAATCCAAGTAGTCACTACTATTCTACTCGAGTAGGCTAAGTGATTACCCTGCTAACGTGTTGCTCACTTTGATGAATAGTCAAAGCACTTTGATCGCATGATTAACACTCATTGCATATAAAAAAACGAAGAAGAAGAAGAAGAAGAAAACCTTTTAAAGTTAGAGATGCTGAGGCCCATGTAGATTATCATCAGTGTTGCTAGCCTTTCATTTGCTCGGCCTTAAAGAGTAATTGGGCCCACTTGGGTGTGGCTCCAATCGATGCACTTGGACATCCAACGCACCAAACATCGGATGCACTTGGATAATAATTTGGTTTAACGTGCAAGGGAGAATTCCAAATTCTCTTATCGATTATCCTATTTGGTAAGTGACAAATATATTTTTGAAAGGAATAATAGATTTTCGAGGAAAATAAAATTCTTTGATGAGTTACCTGAAATGTAATGTATTATATCGAACTTGGTAATATAATATTCTCATGAATTTTCATTCCCACCCTTAAATTTATGAGAATTTCAATTCGTGTACAAAATGCCCCTTTACTCATTAGTATTTCTACTTGAATTGTGACAGTTAGAGATATAATTATGGATTATTAAGTTATCAAAGTTCGTTGATATGATTGTGTTGTTGTTAATTTCCAAGTATAAATTGAACACTCGGACTCTTGTTTTCTCAATTAACGTGTTGGAATTTTATATACACTTAAGAACATGCATAAAACATTAATAACAACCTAAAACATGTTTCTATGAATCTAGATCTTAATCATGTTGCAAAAGTACTTTAATATAAAATCCTAAATCATCAAACTATAGATCTTATGTCAGGGATCGCCTGAGCTTCGCCGGAGAACCACCGCATCATCAGCATCACCACACTGTTAGATAGAAGAGAGAGTTAGAATGGGTTCAAGGTGTTGAAGAATAAAACAGAGTATCAGTAGTATCAGTATCAGTAGTATCAGTATCAGAGTATCAGTAGTTACGTGCTATACGCACTTATTGTAATTGAAGGAGAAAATGGCGGGAAGGCGGAAGAGTGCGTAGCGTATGTAAGTTCCAAATGATCTGGCATTGTAACCGCCTCCCTTGCCTATATATAGAGGCTGTAATTGATTCTAGAAGCTAATAAGAAAAATATCTCAAATTCTCCTCTAATTTCTTCTTCTTCTTCTTCCTTCCAATTCCTTCCAATCTCTTCTAATCTCTTCTAATCTCTTCTCTTCCACAAAAACCCATTCATGGGTAGACCCAGATCTACTCGAGGTCAAAATCCTGACAATCTGGTATCAGAGCTAGACACAATCGACGGCGAGGGACGCGATGAGGGAAGCACCACCTTAGAAGGAGACGTAGCAGATCTCCAGAGCCACATGGTGGAGGTGCAGCTGAAGACTGGATACCTCACTGAACGGGTGGAATCAATCGCGACGGGGATCAATGAGCGCTTCGTAGCAATGGAGTCGAAGATGAGTGAGCGCTTCATCACAATGGAGTCGAAGGTGAACAATCGACTAGATGCCATGGTGGGTATGCTGCAACAACTAGCTAGCCGCTCCATCAATCCACCTATTCTTCCAAATCCGATACTCAGTGGTACACCTCTAAACCCATCTATGAATCCATCCATGCTGAATGTATCAGGAATGAATGAACAGGGAGGATTATTTAAAACTCCATTTAAGGTGGAGTTCCCAATCTTTCAAGAGAGGGATCCAACAGAATGGATCTGTGGGGTAGAACAATTCCTCGAATTCTACGGAATTCCTGATGAGCAAAAACTGAGGTATGCATCGCTGAATTTGCGTGGAAGATCAGCTCAATGGTTTCGTCGACACATCAAACCCAGAATCAACAGCATCACTTGGCCCCGATTCTTGGAGGAGCTCCTTACGAGATTTGGGCCTACAGAATTCCATGATTATAGTGGAATATTATCTAAACTTGAACAAAAGGGAGATTTAGAAGCTTATATACTCGAGTTTGATCGTATCTCTAATTTTGTAGAAGACTGGACTGAGGATCATTATCTGAGTACATTTGTTAGTGGCTTAAGAGATGAAATTCGGTGGGACGTGAAATCGCAGAGGCCCAAAAATGTCAATGAAGCCATCGGATTGGCGAGGGGATATGAAGAGAAGATCTCATGCCTTAAGAAGAACAATCGAATACAATTCACATCCCGAAGCAATACTTCAACCACCCCTCCTGCAGCACATCCCAACCAGCGAAGCTTTCACCATCCTACAGCATCAAACAACTCGACCCCCAATACCACTACCACCTCTACTGTGAATGTTTTCCCTCGGAGATTGAGCATTCCAGAGATGAAAGAAAGAAGAGCGAAGGGGTTGTGTTTCAATTGCGACGAGAAGTATACTCAGGGACATCACTGTAAGTCACAGAAGTTCTACTATCTTGAATGCTGCGATGATGAAGAAGAAGAGGAAGGAGCTGAATTTGATGCTATACAAACCGGAGAACCACCACCAGGATCAGCACTTTCTACAAACCCCGTTCCCAACAACTACATTGCACCACCAGTACCAACTTCATATGACTTCCAAACTCCTATGCACACCCAAACTCACCCCGAGATCTCTCTTCATGCATTAGTGGGTAGCCAGGCTTACCCCCACACTATAGAGTGAAGGGAAGAATAGACAACAGGGAAGTACACATCTTGATAGACACCGGATCCACCCACAACTATTTGGACTCGCAAACAGCAATGAAGGCAAATCTACCCATTGATCGAGAGCACAAGACGAGAGTGACGGTTGCTAATGGTAAAGTGATGCATAGCGAAGGAAGAGTAGGGAATGTGAAATTTTCAGTTCAAGGAGTCCAATTGAAGGCTGATATATTGCTTCTTCCACTCGGACCAGCACAGATGGTTCTCGGAGCACATTGGCTGCGCACTCTAGGTCCGATTACTATGGACTTCAACTCCCTAACCATGGAGTTTACTGTGGAGGGAGTGAAGAAGAGATTGCAAGGTGTTGTGAACCCCCAACTCCAATTGATTGAAGCATCAGATCTGTGGAGTTCTGGGAATAACATTTGTCAGGCTTACATGTTGCAGATGAGAAATGATTGTGAAGGAGAGTACAATGCACACCCCACAATGCCGATGGAAATCCAAGAAATAGTACAGCAGTTCCCCGAAGTTTTCACCTCCGAGTTGAGCTTACCACCCTATAGAGATGTCGACCATCGGATCCCCTTAGTGGAAGGCCAGAAGCCCGTGTGCCTGAAGCCATATAGACACCCTCATTTTCACAAAGCGGAGATTGAGAAACAAGTGAAAGAGATGTTGAACGCGGGATTAGTTCGGCCTAGCAGCAGCTCTTTTTCCTCTCCTGTTATATTAGTCAAGAAGGCAGATGGAGGGTGGCGGATGTGCGTGGATTATCGAGCTCTCAATAACCAAACAGTGAAGGCTAAATTTCCCATCCCACTAGTAGATGAGCTGTTAGATGAATTGAATGGCGCTCAATTTTTCTCAAAATTGATTTGCGCTCAGGATATCACCAAATCAGAGTTAATTCTGAAGATATTCACAAGACAGCGTTTAGAACACACCATGGTCATTTTGAGTTCGTTGTGATGCCCTTTGGCTTAACAAATGCCCCATCGACATTTCAAAACCTCATGAATGTTATTTTTGGTGAGTTCTTGAGGAAATTTGTGTTGGTATTCTTCGATGATATTCTAATCTACAGCGCCACATGGGAAGACCATCTACAACACTTGGAACAAGTACTCACAGTATTAAAGAAGCATCAACTGGTGGCAAAGGCAGCAAAGTGTAGCTTTGGGCAGACGACAGTGGGGTACTTGGGTCACATCATCAGTAGTGAAGGAATAGCGGTAGACCCGACCAAGATTAATGCAGTGAAAGAGTGGCCGGAGCCACGTACGGTGAAGGAATTGAGGGGATTCTTGGGATTAACAGGGTATTATCGCAAATTTGTAAGAAACTATGGCATTATCGCTGCCCCCTTGACACAGCTCCTCAAGAAGAGTGCATTTTGTTGGTCGGAATCAGCAGCTAGGGCATTTGAAGCTCTCAAAGTGGCGATGACCACAACCCCAGTGTTACAAGCTCCGGATTTCTCCCAAACGTTCATCATCGAGACCGATGCATCGAAGGAGGGGATAGGGGCAGTATTGATGCAAAAGAAACATCCAATTTCGTATATGAGCCAAGCACTAAAGGGCAGACAGCTAGTACTATCCACCTATGAGAAAGAAGTGTTTGCCATCCTGCAAGCAGTGAAGAAATGGCGCCAATATCTCTTGGGGAGTGAGTTTGTGATCCGTACAGACCAGCAAAGTATCAAGCACATCTTAGAACAGAAAATCAATACGGAGATTCAGGAAAAGTGGCTTTGGAAGCTGCTTGGATTCACATTCAAGGTAGAATATAAGAAGGGGGTGTTGAATTCAGCTGCAGATAGCTTGTCGAGGAAAAGAGAAGACCAGGGAGCTTACAATGAGCTGACGATTGTAGTTCCCCAGTGGTTGGATGATATTAAGAGAATGATTGAGCAAGACCCATATTTCCAACAGCTTAGAGAGAAGCAAAGTAGAGGAGAATTGGATGAAGGAAGGTTCAAGCTAATCGATGGCCTATGGTTCCATAATGGCAGAATACTTATCAGCCCCGAAGCTACAATAAGAGAATTGATCTTCAATGATCATCATTCTTCTTGCAGCGGAGGTCATTCGGGATTTCACAAAACACTCCACCGAATAAGGAGGACTTTTGTATGGGAGGGAATCACCAAAGATGTGAAGAAGATGATACGAGAATGCATCATTTGCCAAAGAAACAAGCATGAGACTCTATTGCCAGCAGGATTGTTGAGTCCTCTACCAATTCCGGAGCGAATATGGGAGGAGATCTCACTAGACTTCATTGAAGGTCTACCAAAGAGTGGGGGAAAAAATGCAATCATGGTAGTGGTTGATAGATTGACGAAATATGCGCATTTCATTGGTATAGCACACCCATATACTGCAGAATCCATCGTCCAAGTCTTTGTTGATCAGGTGTATAGACTTCATGGAATGCCCCGAGGAATTGTGAGCGACCGTGATCCCATCTTTATGAGCAAATTTTGGAGAGAATTCTTCTCCCTACAACAGTGTAAGCTAAAGCACTCAACAGCGTATCATCCACAAAGTGATGGGCAAACAGAAATTGTGAATAAGGCCCTGGAAATGTATCTACGCTGTTTGTGCGGGCAACAACCCAGTGGTTGGAGTAAATTTTTGGGATGGGCGGAGTTTTGGTATAACACAAATTGGCACGTCTCCACTGGAATTACCCCATTCGAAGGTGTGTATGGACAGCCCCCTCCAGCACTATTGCGTTATGTTCAAGGCACGGCAGCTGTTCAAACAGTGGAAGAGGGTTTGATGACGAGGGATGAAGTGCTGAAATTGTTGAAGGATAACTTGGCAGTGGCTCAAAATCGTATGAAGCGATTTGCTGACAAGAGGAGAACTGATCGGGAATTTGAAGTAGGGGATATGGTACTACTCAAGTTGCAACCGTATCGACAAACCACTGTGCGGGGTTCTACACCACAGAAACTTTCATCGAGGTTCTTTGGGCCTTATCGTGTAATTGAGAGAGTGGGGAAGGTAGCCTATAAGCTTGAACTACCCCAAAATGTAACTATCCATCCAGTTTTCCACATCTCTAAGCTGAAGCGCTGCCACGGAGCTCATTTGCCAGAAATCTCACAAGAGCTCCCACGATGGTGGGTAAAACAATCAGAAGAAGAAGAACCAGAGGAAGTCTTGGGTCGACGAGTGTTCAAGAAGGACAACAGGGTTGGAATCAAGCTCTTGATCAAGTGGAAGGGATCAAGCAATGAGGAAGCATCCTGGGTCGATATCGATGAATTGCGCGCAAAATTCCCTACATTCGAGCTTGGGGCAAGCTCGCTGACAAGAGGGGAGGAGTTGTCAGGGATCGTCTGAGCTTCGCCGGAGAACCACCGCATCATCAGCATCACCACACTGTTAGATAGAAGAGAGAGTTAGAATGGGTTCAAGGTGTTGAAGAATAAAACAGAGTATCAGTAGTATCAGTATCAGTAGTATCAGTATCAGAGTATCAGTAGTTACGTGCTATACGCACTTATTGTAATTGAAGGAGAAAATGGCGGGAAGGCGGAAGAGTGCGTAGCGTATGTAAGTTCCAAATGATCTGGCATTGTAACCGCCTCCCTTGCCTATATATAGAGGCTGTAATTGATTCTAGAAGCTAATAAGAAAAATATCTCAAATTCTCCTCTAATTTCTTCTTCTTCTTCTTCCTTCCAATTCCTTCCAATCTCTTCTAATCTCTTCTAATCTCTTCTCTTCCACAAAAACCCATTCATGGGTAGACCCAGATCTACTCGAGGTCAAAATCCTGACAAGATCTTTGCTAGATTTTAAAAAAAAAGAATATTAAAAGCGAAAGCACTAACCTGAAGCCATTGATGGAGACTGCACAGAGGGTTTGGATCTTCCTATATGGTATGCACTTCTATGAGAGGCCGTTTCTCTATTCTTCTGTTGATGGAATTACAGATGGAATAAGAAGATATGTATATATAGGGGACCATAACCCTAATTGATAATTATTGATTTCCAATTTTACCCATCACAAAATGAGAAATTTACTTTACGGTCTCTACATGTGTTATATCACACTTTGAATTTTATGTTTTTAACCCATTACTTAATCTTGATTAGATCACTTTAATTTGGGTTAGATTTTAGAATAGCAATTATACATTTAGTCACGTATATGAGCCCACATAGATTATTTTCCAACAATCTCTCACTTGGGTTACATATGTTACTCCTTATAAATGTACATACTTTATGAGCTCAAAATTTTGCTATCATAACCAAAAGCATAGCCAAACAATCTCGTCCATTAATCATGTAAATATAGGATCAAAGCAATTTTCATTACATGTATCGTAACTAAATTCATCAATGGTCACATATATCAACATAATCAAACAACATAGACCAAGTGTGAATGTGTAGCATGGAAATTTCATGCAATGTGATCTATACACATGCCTATTTCCAACTGGTCCTCTTTAAAACTTATGTTATGTCAGAATCAAAACATGACAAAAGAGTGAGAAAACTGAATTCTTTATTTCTGATAAAAAAATAACCAAATGTATAGATATCTCACACAAACATAATGCAAATAAAATACAAACTCCCACTAAATCATGATATCCTCAAATAATACAACACACATATGAGCAGTGTGCTCATGAAAGACCTTGGGTGGTAATCTCTTTGTAAGCGGATCCGCAATCATGGAGTTTGTCCCAATGTGCTCTATGGATATCTGTCCACTCTGAACTCTTTCTTTCACAACTAGGAACTTTATGTTAATATGATTCGACTTTGTCGAACTTCTGTTGTTGTTGGAATACATCATTGCCGACTTATTGTCACAAAAAAACTTGAGTGGTCTTTCTATATTCTCTAAAATGTGCAGCCCAGTGACAAAATTTCGCAGCCATATTCCATGATTCGATGCCTCATAGCATGCTACATACTCTGCTGCCATAGTGGAAGAAGCTATAAGTGTCTGTTTGACACTTTTCCAGGATATAGCTCCTCCAGCTAACAGGTAAATATAGCCTGATGTAGACTTTCTACTATCTTGGCACCCAGCGAAATCAGAATCAGAATATCCTACGACCTCCAAATGATCTGATTTCCTATATGTGAGCATGTAATCTTTTGTTCTTTGAAGATACCTCATAACCCTCTTGGATGCTATCCAATGGTCCATACCAGGTTTGCTTAAATACCTGCTTAACATCCCAACAATGTACGCAATATCCGGACGCGTACATACTTGAGCATACATTAGACTCCCAATAGCTGATGCATAAGGGATCTTTTGCATTTCCTGAATTTCAAGGTTACTTTTAGGACACTGATTGAGACTGAATTTGTCTCCTTTAGCAACAGGAGTATCTCCTGGTCTACAATCTTGCATGCCAAACCTTTTGAGTACTTTATCGATGTATCCTTTTTGTGATAAACCTAGAATACCTCGAGAACGATCTCGGTGTATCTGAATTCCTAATACAAAAGAGGCATCCCCAAGATCCTTCATCTCAAAATGCCTGGACAAAAACCTTTTAGTTTCGTGCAATAAATCTATATCATTAGTGGCAAGCAATATGTCATCGACATATAGAACTAGGAATATATGTTTACTGCCACTGAACTTGTGATACACACAATCATCAACTATATTCATCTCAAAACCAAATGAGATAATTACTTGATGAAACTTGTGGTACCATTGACGAGAAGCTTGCTTGAGTCTATAGATGAATTTTGTCAATTTGTAAACCATGTTTTTTGAATCTCCCGACACAAAATTTTTTGGTTGCACCATATAAATTGTCTCGTCAATGTTGCCATTGAGAAACGCCGTCTTGACATCCATCTGATGTAGCTGAAGATCAAGATGAGCAACAATTGCCATAATTGTCCTAAACGAGTCTTTCGATGAAACTGGAGAGAGTTTCTGTAAAATCAATGCCTTCTTTCTAAGTATAGCCTTTAGCTACAAGACATGCCTTATACCTCTCCACATTGCCATTTGCATCCCTCTTGGTCTTAAATATCCATTTACAACCAATTGGTTTTGTACCTTCTGGTAATGGGACAAGTTCCCAAACTTTGTTGTCTAGACTTATACTCCTCATTCATGGCATTAATCCACTTTTGAGAGTTACAACCTTTCATGGCCTGATGAAATGTGATCAGATCATCTTCCATCATTCCATTGTCATTCTCATGTTCTTGGAGAAATGCAATATAATCATCCGAAATAGTATTCTTCCTTTCTCTCGTGGATCTCCTTAATAGCACTGGTTCTTGAGGTTGCTGAGTTTGTTCTTCTGGAACAATTACCTCATTTTGAATGGGGGGGTTGTTCAACATTGTCTTGTTAAGGTTCCGGATTCACTTCTTGATCAATAATAGGTGTGGGAACCTGAATATTGTCAAAAGTGATAGTAGGAATTGAGTTTGTAATTGAATCCAATTCCTCTTCAAAAGCAATGTCCCTAACTTTATTTCTTCCTCCAAACTCAACTTTCTCAAAAAATATTGCAGTTCTCGTCTCAAAAATATTCCTAAGTGTGTGATCATAAAACTTATAGGCCCTAGAACGTTCAGAATAACCAATAAAGTAGCTGCTCACTGTTTTGGAGTCTAATTTCTTTTCATATGGCCTGTAAGGCCTTGCCTCAGCTGGACATCCCCAAATGTAAAAATGCTTTATACTAGACTTTCGACCTGTCCAAAGCTCATAAGGTATTTTTGTAGCTGCTTTAGTTGGTACTCTATTGAGAATGTAAGCTGCTGTCTTTAATGCTTCTCCCCAGAGGGACTCAGGTAAGGTGGAATGAGCAATCATACTCCTTACCATATCCTTAAGAGTCCTATTTCGTCTCTCAGCAACACCATTCATGCTAGGTGATCTTGGCATGGTGTACTGTGGTACAATACCGCATTCCTCTAGGAATTTAGCAAACGGTTCTGGACGTTGTTCACCTGAGCCATCATATCTGCCGTAGTACTCACCACCACGATCAGATCTGACAATTTTAATCATTTTGTTGAGTTGATTCTCAACTTCAGCTTTATAAGCTTTGAACACGTCCATAGACTGTGATTTTTCATGAATGAGATATTGGTACCCATAACGTGAGTAATCGTCTATGAATAATATAAAATATTGTTAACCATTCCAAGATCCCGTAGGAAATGGCCCACAAATATCTGTATGAATCAATTCTAAAATGCCTGAAGATCTATTGGCACCTAATCTCTTAGTTTTGGTCTGTTTTTCCTTTATACAGTCTACACAGATATCAAAGTCTGTGAAGTCCAGGGACTCTAAAATGCCATCAGACATAAGACGCTTAACTCTACCTTTTAAGATATAACCTAAGCACTTATGCCATAATGACGCTGAATTTTCTTTATTTAATTTATGTTTAGTGTCATGTGACTCTACATGCAAGGTTTCATTACAGGATGCAATTGTTTCAAGCAAATAAAGGTTGTCATAAGCATTCAAGTAATTAGTTCCAACAACATTCGAATTTAAAGACAAACTAAACTGATTATTTCCAAATGAACAATAATAACCAGATTTGTCCAACAACGAAACAAAAATTAAATTTCGTCTAAAAGACAGAATAACAAAAGTGTTTTTCAAATCCAAATAAAAAACCAGTTCCTAATAACAACCTAAAATGCCCAACTGTTTCCACTTCTACCGATTTTTCATCGCCCACAAAGATGTGTCTTTCACCATCATTTGGCTTTCAGCAGCTCAGACAATCATGCATAGAAACACTTATGTGAGTAGTAGCACCAGAATCTATTCAAGAAGTGTTTCTAGGTACTGAAGATAAGTTAACTTCAGAACAGACCAAAGTCATTTCAACCTTATTGTTTTTAGCAAAACGTTTCTCAATTTGATCTAAAAAATCTTTGGCCTTAGTAATCCCATCGGATTCTGTGCCTCTGAACGCTTTGGAATGCTGTGTTTCATAATCATTAGACTCATGCGATTCGAACGATCCCACATCTCAAAATCTTTTTTATCATCAGAAGTGCTTTCCATAGTGAGAGGTGGAGGTTGTTCATTCCTTAATGCATGGTCTAATTCCATACAGCCAAGAGTTATCAGTAAGGTTCTTTTCCAATCCTTGAAATTTGTCCCATTAAGCATGGGAATAGAATTGATGTTAGTAGTTATTGAGGCAGCAGATGATAAACTAGCTGAATATAAAATAAAAACAAACAAAATAAGCTCACATAAGAATCCATATAAAACAATAAATTCAAATAATGGTTAATCTCATCTCAAGATACCAGGCACAACGTTAATATCAAGTCTTTGGACAGTAACATTAACTGTAAGCGGTACTCTTGTTGTAGTAATCAAATATTGACAATAAATTCTGTCAAATAATAAGTCATTCTTTGGACTGACTTATTGTTTACATGGAATACCTTATAATTGTCACATATTTATTACCACAGATGTGAATGAAATTCGGCCAAATATCAATTTACCTTTGGGTCGGTTAATAAACGCATGAATTACAAATACACAATCATCTTGATATTTTAAATAAATTAATCTGCACAAAAGAGGTCACTTTTGCAACATTTTGTTTCAATTGATCTATTCAAAATATTAGACATTCATAAGAAAAATCCAAAACCAAAATTTGAATTTTATTGTTATTTAGAAAAAATGTATTTTCCATAACTTTACAATTTTACTTTATTTTAGATAGATAATGTAAAGATAATATCAAATTGATTTTTATTTATTCGTTCATAGGACAAATATCTTCACTGTTTTGATAATCACAATTAGTAGGATTAAATAGAATATTAACAGAAATTCATAAGAGAAAATAAAATTAAAAAATCCCATTTTCCGAAATTTTTTGCGAAAGCAACAGCCGAAACCCAAAAGTCGGGTGGTCCCCACCAAAGGCACACACTGAAACCCCTCTCCTTTTCTTCTCTGGGTGGCGGGCCCCACAGGCGCCAACATCACCCCGTGGTGACAGCAACAATCAAAAATAGCAATGCTGAATTCCCGTGGGCCCCACCCCCATGTGCAATTAGATTTATCAAAATCACATCTTAAAACCAACATTAATTATAGATAACAGAATCCAATATTAATTAAAATCACATCTTAAAAACCAATGTTAATTAAATTGCTTGATATTAATTATACACAACAGAATTCAATATCAAAACCACATATTAAAAAAAAAATTATCAAAATTCAAAACCGTAATAAGTCAGTACTTACGGTTTTGGCTACTTTTGTTAGAAAAATAAATGTTACACCAGCAAAAGAATTTGAATGTACTTTGTCATATCAAATTTTGAATAATTTTGAAAAAAAATTGATGACAACTGTTAAACACTGTTTTTAAAAAAAAACAACACACAGAGCTTTTAATTATGGGAATTGCATGTGCAAAGTAGAAGGTGGGAAATGAGAATGAATGAAAGGAGGCTTCGGGTTGTTGCCATTCCAGCTGAATTAGAGGCTAGTCTAGTCTCCCCCCCTCCCTCCCCTACTCGTAGAGTGACGACCCTTCTGTTAATCAATAGTAAGTGGATGGGCCAATCCAAGTAGTCACTACTATTCTACTCGAGTAGGCTAAGTGATTAGCCTGCTAACGTGTTGCCCACTTTGATGAATAGTCAAAGCACTTTAATCGCATGATTAACACTCATCACATATAAAAAAACGAAGAAGAAGAAGAAGAAAACCTTTTAAAGTTAGAGATACTGAGGCCCATGTAGATTATCATCACTGTTGCTAGCCTTTCATTTTCTCGGCCTTAAAGAGTAATTGGGCTCACTTGGATGTGGCTCCAATCGGAAGCACTTGGACATCCAACGCACTAAACATCGGATGCACTTGGATAATAATCTCTACTACTATAATGGGAGAACCCCTCAGTCCTTAACCCAACCCGTGCAACGCACGTGTTGGGTTATGGACTAACTTTGGTAAATATTTTGGAGAGTGGACCAGTTTGGTAAATATTTTAGACAGTGGATCAGTTTGGAAATTATTTTCTTTTTACCCTTTTCATTATCCGTTCAATTTTTTCCACGTGCACGTGTGCACGTGTATGATACTAGTTTGGTTTAACGGGCAAGGGAATCCCAAATTCTCTAATCGATTATTTTATTTAGTAAGGGAACAAATATATTTTTGAAAGGAATAATAGATTCCCACGGAAAATAAATTTTTTTGATGAGTTACCTGAAATGTAATGTATTTTATCGAACATGGTAATATAATATTCTCATGAATTTTCATTCCCACTCCCAAATTTATGAGAATTTCAATTCGTGTACAAAATGCCCCTTTACTCATTAGTATTTCTACTTGAATTGTGACAGTTAGAGATATAATTATGGGTTATTAAGTTATCAATGTTTGTTGATGTGATTGTGTTGTTATTTTCCAAGTATAAATTGAACACTCGAACTCTTATTTCCAAGTATAGATTCACTCGCACACAACCACCAAAAATAAAAGCATTTTTTTTTATGGTGCAAACTCCCAACTATCAGAGCTTCTCAACTTTACTCTCAATTACCCTACATCCACTCTTAGCCATTGGATATAATAATAGGCAAAATTTAAAAAAACGTCACAATAGTTTGGCACTGTTTAAAAAAACGTCACAAAACTTTGACTTTTTAAAAAAACCGCACAATGTTTAACTTTCAACTCACGGAGTTATTCAACCGTTAACTGGGATAATAGTTATGTGATGTTTTTTTAAACAAATGGAAACTTTTGTGATGTTTTTTTAAACAGAACAATAGTTTTGTATTGTTTTTTTAAACAAAACAATAGTTTTGTGATGTTTTTTTAAACATTACATATAACCCAGTTAACGGTTGGATAACTCCGTGAGTTGAAAGTTAAACATTGTGCGGTTTTTTTAAAAAGTCAAAGTTTTGTGACGTTTTTTTAAACAGCACCAAACTATTGTGACGTTTTTTTAAATTTAGCCTATAATAATATATCTTTCCAAAAATTATAGAAATATTAAATATGAAAAATGGCATTTCGGTCAATTTGAAATATCCCCTCCCAAAATTTTCTATCACCATTTCATTTCCATCAATTACTCTGTCTCAATTTTTCTTAAACCTTTTATGGATATAGTCAGTTTTTCACCACTCTAAATCATTGAAAAAAATCATATTTTAATTTATCCAAATAAACTAAAATTCATTGATTTTCTAAAATAAAATCAAAGATATGCATATCACATGATTAGCCACCAACTAGGATTTGGGCTATTTTCTTATATTTGTGGGGTTGTCGCAGGTTCGCTCCCGTTTTAAATATTTATTTTATTTTTGAAAAATTTGTCACAACTTTGTTTCTTTTTTTATTTTATTTTGAGACAACTCATCGCAAGAAATAAATTGAAGTTGCAACGGATAAGGATGAAATGATAAAATAAGATTATAATCTATAGAGCTGATTTTATAAATTAAAAATTACTGATCATAAGATATTTTTAATTTTAATATATTATTTGAGATGACCCTATGGATAGTTTTACTCACTATATTAAATCATATACGATTTTCATCATAAGAATGTTTTTCCAATAAAGAGAAAACCAACAACGTAGTAAGTTCATATATATTGAAAGGTGACCTTTTGTTTAAGAAGTACCAAAAATAGTCCTGATTTGAAAGAAATTGAAAATTAACTCCACTTTTGTAGGAGCTATCTAGAATTAGTTAAGATAGTGAAGAGTTTGCATCATAGAAGAACTCAAAATAAAAAAAGAAAGGAAAGGAAAAGGAAACAGAACACAAAGAGAGTGAGAAACTGAACAAAATTGCAAATAAATGCTTGCTTTTTTTTTTAAAGATAAAAGGTGACCTTATCATCGCTTTATTAATCAACAGTTAACGAAATAAGTAGTATATAGATTACACATCTATCTGTTCTTAAACGGAACAGTGGAAAACAATTACAAAGCTAAGCCTATAATCCTAACTAGTCCCTCCCCTAACTAGACTTGTAGACGATGCGCCTACACCCTGTTCTCCCACCAAACTCTCCCAGATGTAATTTGAATTCCACTAAAATCTAATTTGGAGACCAAAATCCACCAAACTAGCATTCCACCCAAGAAACTCCTTCCACTTTCCCCCAAACGTCCATAGCCGCAACAACTACAGCCACCATCTCTTGCTAGCATTCTTACTCCTTTCTCCACGATGTTGTCATCGTGAATCCGCCAAACCAACCCCACCGCGACGTCTTCTTTTGATTGCATCAAATCCAGCTCTCAATAGTAGTCGTTGTTCTTAATCGCCAGGTCGGTGCTGCTGCCGCTACCGAACACCGCCGGCTATCAAATATAACACTTGTACTCGCCGATCACTCCACAAATTGTAATTTAAATTTCAAACAAAATCTATTTTGAAATTCAAATTAGACCACAATATTCTCCTCACTCCCCAGCAAAAATATGAATTTCAAAAATATATATAGAAATTCAAAATTCAAGAAATTCCCATCCACACATCCAATTCAAATTTGAATCTAAAAAAACCTCTAATTTTGAAATTCAAATTTCAATTTTTCCCCTAATCTCCTCCTCCTCGTTCTAATTTGAATTTTGAAACTCAAATTTGAAATTCGAAATAGTAAATCCATCTTGGCTCCTCACTACTCCGACGCATCTCCGGCCATCCCCTCTCTCTCCTGCCCCTCTCCACTCCCCCCGTTGCTCTCCACTCCCTCCGTCACACCGCTTTCTTCACCGATTCACCATCATTATATGGCAACCACTGAAAACCCCTTCGACATCACCATTAGTCGCTTCGATGAAGCCCCTCGACCTCACCGCGACGAGCCTCCCTGACGCCACAACGCACTCTGCGTCCGCTACCGAGCCATGCCCATCTCCAACAATCGTCGATACAACCCTATTTGGAAACTCAACGACGCAAGCTCTCCACCATCGGCGATACCCGAACATTGCGCCCCCTCTGACGAGCACTGGTTGAAGTTTCGATGGGCCCCTCCTCGACGACGCCCTTCGACCCTCCTAATCTCCTCACCGACAGCCAATGACGCTGCTGACGAGGCACAATCCCCTAACGAAGCGCATACTCGAACATCATCCCCGAGCTTCTCTCTCCAACATCTCAATCTCCTCAATGAGCAACACCGCACACCGTGTCATCCTAGGCCCCATAGAGGCGACCACTTCGTTGTGGCGAACTCTTCCACTGCATCTACTCGACCAACTCCGGCCCAAATCGGTGACAAAAAACGATGCGGAACCCTTACCGACGCACCTCACAAGCTTGGGGGGGGGGGGGGGGGGGAGGACGGGGGAGACCTCCCCCTCTCCCCGAGCGGCTTCGATTTGTTGCCTTTTTCTTTTGGGGGAGAGGTTCTCCCGGACTCTCTAGGATTCTAGAGAGTTTTCTCTGTCCTTTCTCTGACTGTGTCTCTAACTGCTTGCTTTCTTTCCAAACGTGTTCTTCTTCAACCACGAAAAGCACCCGCTCATTCCATTTTAAAACAAAGCGCAACTGTACAACCAAATAAGACATTAAGTTCTCTTAATTAATCAAAGTTTGATTAAACCCCACCTTAATTCACTTTGCGATTGCGACTGAGATTGAGCACTAATCAATGGCGTCCACGTCAACTGCTACCGCCCGAACCCAATTCCAAAAGTGCTTCTCAGCCCCTGCACTCCGCTCCTACGTCGCTGAATTCATCTCTCCCTTCCTCTTCGTCTTTGCCGCTGTAGGCTGCAGCATTTCTGCCCGTAACTACCAACCCTTTATTATTTCATTCAGAATAGTGAATTAGGTATAATTTAGTTGCAAACTTTTGTTAATTTTTGTAGGGATGCTATCTCCGTATGTGACATTGGAAGCGTCGTCTTCCATGGCAACGGCGTTAGCCACGTCAACCCTGCCGTCACGATTCCTACTGCCATCTTTTTTAATGCAATCTCGAAAATGATGGCGGTCACCTTTTTTGGACTCAGAAATATTTTGAAAAATGATTGTATTATCATTGAGTCATTGAACCAAATATAAATACAACTACGAAGAAAATGATAATGAGTTTCATCTAATGTGTGGCTAATATATGTGTTTAACAACCTCACATGTAAAAATAAAACTAAAACAATCCTAAATAAAAATGTAACCTACTGCACATATAATATATGTGTTTAACAACCTCACATGTCTAGTCCTCCAACTTGCCTCGGCAAGCCAGATCTCTATGGAAACTATTATCACATATATAACCAATATGCACGATCATTATATGTGCTTCTTTCAAGGTTTTTTAGTATTAAAAAATGTCGACAATAATTGATCGCCTTAGAAGACTCATTTCAATGTAATCACAATAACAGTAGAAAAAAAAGAAGACGATTTTTTTTTTTTCATGTCAATTCGTCATTCTTAAACGTGCTCTTAATTACTCCAATTGCTTTCATTATTAATTGTTTTCCAAATTTGTAAACACCAGTGTTTTCACTGATTTGATTGTTAATTTATAATGCAATTAATGAATATGGATTCATTTGAAATCCATTGCAAAGTACATGGTTGTGCAGCCTACACTGTTCTAAGGGGGCACGCCTGGAAAGCGTGATAACGTTCCCATTGGTCTACACGGTCTACGAAGTGGCATTCGACCGCAGGGTGAACACAAACAACAGAAAATGTGGGTCCCACACTTGCTCTGTTGTGGGGCCAATGACGGTGGGGCTGGTGACAAGCGCGTGCGTCCTCGCTGCGGGTTCACTAACGGGCGCGTCCATGTAGGGCTGTAAATCGGACCGGACCGGACCGGACAGCCATATGTTCAAGCTCGGACCGAAATTCTACTCGGACGGATTTATGTCCGGCTCGGTCCAGGTCGGACAAAATTTTTATAGTCCGGACTCGGTTCGGTAAAGTATCGGACCGCAATAATATTCGGACGGACTTAGGTCCGACTCGAGCTCGGTAAAACATCGGACCTAATAATTTGTTCGAGTTTGGTTTGTATAACAGTTCGGACGGTCCACGGTCGGGCCATTTCTCGAGCCGAACTCGGACGGACGACGAACTGTCCTGTTCATTTTACACCCCTACGTCCATGAACCCGGCTCGGTCAATTGGTCCCGCTATGATAAGTGGGGATTTCAACAAGAACCAGGGTGTTTACTGGGCCGGCCCATTAATTGGAGCAGCAGTGGTTGTTTTTGTGCACCGGTATTTGGAAATGGTTAGAGCATCTGTAGTCCTTATCTATATATCGATAATATAGATAAATGGCTAAAAAAATCGCTGCAGTCGTTTGCCATTTATCCATATTATCGATAAATAGCTACAGTATATTGCTATATATGAGAATCCGTATAACTTTTATTCATATATGAGTGACGGCACTAGTGCCGTCCGACAAAAAAAAATAATTTTTTATTCGTCGGACGGCACTTGATGCCGTCCGTTTGAAAAAAATAATTTTTTATTCGTCGGACGGCACTTGCCGTTTGAAAAATTAATTAATTTATGGCATAAATTATCGCCAAAAAGGGGGTCGCTGCCGAAATCCTCGGACGGCACTTGAAGTGCCGTCCGGAGGTTTTTGTATTTTTTAATTTTTTTTTGCAATTTCTGAAATGTTTTCGTAATTTTTTGAAATTTTTTTGTAATTATTGAATATTTTTTTTGCAATTTCCAAAAAATGGAAGATGACAAAAAAAAGCCAACTGGGCTCTTGGACGGCACATGAAGTGCTGTCCGTCCCATTTGCCTTGAATTTTTGTTTTTTGTTTTTTTTTTCCTTCTCCGACTCTTTAAAATATATTATTTTTCTTCACGTGCGCTCCGACGGCACTTCGAGTGCTGTCCGTCAAAAATTTACTATTTTTAAATTTTTTTACCTCTCCGACGGCACTTCATGTGCCGTCTTAGCTAAAAAATAGCTTTGCACGAGTGCAGCAAAAGTTGGATTTCTATTTCTATTTATCCATATATGGATATTTTTACATTCGACGACTACAGATGCTCTTAGGGATGGCATTCGGGCCACTCGGGCCGGGTTAGCCCGGGCCGGACTGGAAGACTACGCGGGCCGGACCGGGCCGGGCACATGGTTGAAAAACTTGGTTGGGATCTGGCCCCCGGCCCTAAGGGTGGGGGCTGGGCCCGTTCACGGGCCGGTATTTTGGGAGATATTTTTTTTTAATATATTAAAAATCAAGTCTTAAATTGTAATTTCATAACAATTACAACGAACCAAGTATTAAATTGATTTAATACTTGGTTCTACTTAAATAAATTTGCATATTCATAATAATATTATGCTTGGCTTTGTTTTCATGTAGGGATAGATAAATATTTTTGATTATTTTGAAGTTTGAAACATAGATTTTGTCAATTTGGTGTTTAGCATCTTGTTTGAACTTTTTTACCCATTACTAGTAGGTACATATTTTATTAGGATTTCAATGTATGTCTACACTTTTTTCATTACATGATTATCTTTCTAATTGATGATATTTTGGTTTTGTCAATTTTTTAATATTACGTTTGATCCTTGAATATCATTTCAGCCTATTTAGATGTGCCATATGCATGAATGGTAGTCTTTTTGCATTTTTTTAAATCCAATTATAATATAGCACTATCTGCGACTTTAGAGAATAGATAAAATAAAAATAAAAAAAGACAGAAAAAAAAGAAAACATTTCGTAAACATTTCATTAGGATTGCATGCATGTCTATACCTTACATGATTATCTTCCTAATTGATGAAAATTTGGTTTTGTCAATTTTTGATATTCATATGATCTTTGAAGATCATTTCAGCCAATTTCGATGTGATATATGCATGAATAGTAGTCTTTTTGTTTTTGTTTTTTCTTCTAGTATAATATAGCAGAATCTACGACTTTAGAGCGAAAAAAGTAAAAAACATTGGTTGAATACTACGAAGTACATAAAAAAGAACAAGAAAGAAAAGAAAACAAACTCATTCGGAATGAGTCATTCCTTAATTAACTTGTGCGAGTTTTTGAATTTTTTTTTTACGATATCTATTTTCATCTTTTCAAGTTGGTGTAAGGATTAAGGAAGGATACTCCATATCTCTAATCTAAAACATTGGTTAATTTTTTTTAATTTTTTGGAAAGAAAAGAAAAAAAGAAAGAAAAAAAAACTGAAGCCAACGGTCGGTCCGGACCCGGTCCGAGCCCGGGCGGGCCAGTTCAGCCTCAACTGGGCGAGCCAGACCGGGCTTTTTGGTCATTTTGAAGGACCGGACCAGCCCCATGGGTAGGGAACCGGTTCGCGGTTCAGATTGGATAGGAGGCGGGCTAGGCCGGACCTGTTGCCATCCCTAGAATTGGTTTACCCCATCTCACTTGATAGTAGGTATGGTGTTTTCAGAGAATGAGGTTGTTTGATTCTTATGTGATTGTTTTTCTTATCATTAGGCGTAACTGGAAATTGTATTTTTAGGGTATAGAAGGTTATCTTACAAGGTTTGGTATTTTTTTAAAGGAATAAGGCTGTAGCGACATATACCCATATTTTATTCTGAATATATATCAATTAGGGATTTCTTTGTGCAGGCAAAATTCGAACCCCTAATCTCTTGCTCGCCCATCCAAAAAAACTTACTAGTGAATGACACCGACACTTGCAAAATCTTGTAAGTCTTGATAATAATCAAACAAAGTGACGGAGAGAGAACCACCCAAGCCAAGGGCTACATCGTTAACCATTCAACCACAACTTGGAAATTCATTACACTTGAGTCTGATCAACAACCCTGCTTTTGATCCGAATACAAACAAGCAACAATATGTAATCTACATTTATTTTTCGGATAAAAAACAGAACCCAAATTCAAATTCATAAGCTAGATTTAAAGAAAGATGAAATCAAATTCATCATATCTTAAGGATAATCCTGGGCAACTGGTTCGTAGGATGTAATGAAGATGTCACCATAAACGAGCCCAGCAAGGGCTCCACCAATAAGTGGGCCGACCCAGTAGACCCAGTTTCCGGAGAAGTCACCTGCCGCCACAGCCGGTCCGAAAGAGCGAGCAGGGTTCATTGAGCCACCGCTGAATGGACCGGCAGCCAAGATGTTGGCACCAACAATGAAGCCAATGGCGATGGGAGCGATGGTTCCCAGTGAGCCCTTTTTGGGATCAGCGGCTGTGGCGTAGACAGTGTACACCAAAGCAAAGGTGATCACGATTTCCATTACTACTCCCTCGATTTCGGTCATGCCGGCTGCCACACCGTGCGTGGGAATTGCCTGAAAATTCGGAAAACCATTCATAAATTGATGTTCATAATCAATACTATTTTCATCATCGCATCTTTTTGTCAAAGTTAAATAAATGAATCGAGTAGAAATTTCAAACCATTGATGGATGGATGGATGGATAGATGTAGTAATAAGTACACCAAACTTGGATATATCAATTATTATTCAATGAATGTATTCGAAAATGTCACTTTATAATAACTAGTAATTTACACGTGCAATGCATGTTTTAATAATTTCAAAAAATAAAAATAAAAACTCTGACGTAGGGAGGATTTGAACCGACGTGCGTTGCACATGTTGGTAGAATGACAAAATGACAAATGACACTAAGGCCTTCTCCCATTATAATATTAGAGATTAGAGACAATTCAATGGGAGAGATTTATAGTTTTAAAAATAACTAGATAGGCGAATCCATTACATCCAAAATATTTTATTAAAATTAGTTCAAAAATTTTTAAATAATAATAATTACAATTAGAGGTTTTAGACCATTCTAAAGTCAAAACTGAAACTCTTATCGTATAGTCGATTGTTTTCTGTATCATTTTTTCTATTAAAAACCTATTAATCACACACAAAAATTTAGATGGTTAGATAATCTTATAACTATTATATATAATTACAAAGTTGAAGTTGTTCGGGCATGCAGCAAGCATGTGCAACACATCTTTTGTGAATTGAGAAATTACAAAACACGACTAATCATCTTGTTAACCAAAATTAATTATGCTCAAATGATGAGCTTAGGGGATAAAGAAAAGAAAACCACGAAAATCGTACCTTTCCAGCCGTAACAAACTTAAGGAGGAGGCAAGCAACAGTGGATCCCAAACACTGTGCAATCCAGTAGAAGATCCCAGTTAGAATGGTAATGTTACCGCCAATAGCAAGCCCCAACGTCACAGCTGGGTTCAGGTGACCACCTGAGATGTTGGCGGCCATCGACACTCCAGCGAAAAGTGCCAATGCATGAGCTATGGCGATCGCCACAAGCCCAGCTGGGTCAAGTGCACCACCACTGGTCAACTTATCTGCACACACACACACACACAAAAAAATGTATACATTTTTTGTCAACGTAATTAGCTTAAAATTTTAAATTTAAATGATCCGTACATACCAAAAGCAATAGCAGAACCAACTCCCGCGAAGACGAACAGGAGGGTGGCAATGAACTCGGCCAAGTAGGATTTGAGTGAGCCGGCGCTCAACGAGTTGCCGATGCTTCCAATTGCAAGCTTCACCATTGTTCTTAGAGGCCGGGAAAAGCTTTTAACTAGGAGAGAAGAATATAAAGGAAGATTTTGGCTCTGAACTTGGAATGTGTTGGAGAGAAGCACATTGGCGGGCTTTTATATAAGGAGGGAATGGGCCTAGATTGAACCGCCCATGGCCCACAAATCGGCCCGAACAAAGAGTCAATTAATAGGATTAGGGTTTAAATAATGATGGGCGGTTAGGGCTTAATCATAAGAAAAGAAGGATAATTAGTTAATGTGAAGTGATGACCCCACCAACCGGCTTTAGGGTTAGATTTAAATTTTGTGGTGGAAAATGGAGTGAGCTAAGGACAGCAATGGGGCTGATTTTTTTTTTATTTTTTATTATTATTTTTTTTTAGGGCACGGGAATCTGCTGATTAGATGGCACAAGACAAATATGAGAGTTTAATTAGGAGTTCTTGTGATTAATTAGGTGTACATGGGATAAATTTTAATGATATGAGGTGGCATCTCGATCCTTTTAATAACGTGCTTATTATATAACGTATGATAAACATATCCGAACCATGTCAAGTTCGTACTCTCAGAAGTTACTCGTTAATTTGATTCCGGTGCCAGTCTAAACCGTTTATTCATGTCATGTCAAGTGATAATAAAAAGTGTTTGAATATGAGGAGAAAATAATGATAAAACCTAAAATTATGCTCGACCTGAAAGTCGATGACACATGTTTTTTATCGTACATATGTTACAAGGCTCTTCATTTGTGATTATTGCAATTTTAAAAGTAGTTTGCTTGTATCGAGTTTGGACTTTGGGCTAGTCGAACCTTGTTATGTTTACGAGTGGACGCATTATGTGGGGCCCAAAAGAGCTATAATCAATTATTCGATGGAAAACGACTTGCAAAATGGTTTAAAGCAACAACGATAAAAATATGAAATAGTCGGTGTGATTGTTTGAAATTAATCTTGTTCGAGGTTGGAAAGCAATAGCTATCCAATAAGATTATTAGAGGTATTTTTATAGTTAATCTAGCGTAGGCAAGGGGTCCAACAATCATGACTCACCTCTCAATTGTCCTATGTTCGACTCATATATTTAACGGAACTATGTATGTATAGTTTGAGATAACCATCTTATCAAGTTCCTGTCATTTTAGAGTTTTTTTTATTAGCATTCAAATTAAACTGGGCACCATATTTTATTAATAAGGGATTAATAAAACAGACTCAGAGTACTGAGCCTACTACAAAGTCCTACAATCAAAACAGGGTGTTATTGTTTTCAGTAGTGTTATTGTTAGATCATCTCATCCTTTCAACTGCATAATTCATTTGCATCTGCAAGCAATAAGAAGTTCAAAACTCTTCAAATAGTAAGATCTATGATGCACGGCGTTCACAACTTACTGCAATAGGTAAATAGCTCGAACTTTATCTATCGATGCATCACATGTTTGATCCGAATATTCCTCATGTATTTGTGGCTTTCCTATTGAAAGTGATCGCTGAAGAACAGGGCATCATGCTCAGATCTATGAATGTGTTAGATGATTGACTAATTTTAGTGGTTTATCAGTGTATTAGCTTGTCAATCATTGAAGAAATTATGTATTAATAATCTTTTCTTAATACAATATTCAGCTTAAACATGTTTAATGAATTTGACAACCAATTGGCCAATTGATAACCTTATCTTTGGAGTTAAATATTGCCTCTTTTTTATTAATTTATTGTTATTTTTAATCTCATTGAGTAGTTGTGGAGGACATCACTTCGGCCAATTATGTGAGTCTAATTGTCTGATTGACTTGGACAAGATTAATTGATCTGTTAATATAATGAAAAAGTGCTTAATATAATGAAAAGTGCTTATGTTATATTCTTTGATGCAACTACTCCTTCCACAATAACAGGGCATTTTGTTTGATGTATATCCATTATAGACTTTTTCTATGTCCTTCTCACCCACTCGTAGGATATAACTCAGACTGTAGATGTATGCTACCAATTTAGTGAAAAAGAATATGAATAGAAAAGGTTTTTTTCTTTTCTTAAGGAAAGGTGAAATATAACCTTCAAATTTTAGTACTAAAAAAATAATAATCAAACAAATTCAGAAAACTATATGAGAAGTATGATTTCAGAGTTTGTTTTTTTTTTCTTTAAATTTTTATTTGAGGAAAAAGTGGATTAACGTTGCCCTGTTTTATTAATAAGATTTTAATAAAATAACTCTAAAGTACTTGAGAAAATACAAGAAGTACAGAGCAAGGAATAAAACATAAATCTCCAATATGGTGGTGGAGGAGTAAGAATACAAAGTTTTTTTTTTTTTTTTTTTTTTTTTTTTTTTTTTTTTTTTTTTTTAAGGAAATGGTGGAATAAGGCCACCCCGTTTCATTAATAAGAAATTAACAAAACAACCCCAGCATGCTGGGGCAAGTTACAACCTACAGACTGGAAAACGAAAATAAATAAATTAATTAAAAAATAAAATAAAATAAAATGAAGCGACATGACCAGTTTATATAATCAGCTCTCATTCTAACCTACGAGGACCAACTAATTGTATGTCCGTCAAGCAAGCTTCTAGCACCCACCTCCACGGCACGCACCCACCCACCTGAAGCGAATCCTGTGGGATTTGAAAATTTGCCGCTCCCCTCCTTCTACCTCACAAACACAACTTCACATATGGCCCAATCGGAGTCGCACCCAAAAGGAGAGCCGTCGCAACTTCACCTCTCACGCGCTTTAGCTCTCACAAGCGATTTCTCACTAAGCAAAACTCTCACTAACCCTAATCACGGACACAGTCTAAGAGAGCAATGAGGCTGGTACTTATACTCTCTCAGATGATTTCTCACCAACACAAACAGACACCTGCATAGAGCAGTGAGAAGCAACGTATTCACTCTCTCACTCTCTCTTTCTCTCTCTCATGTAAAACCCAACCAAATCACAACCAATTTGAAGAATCACCTTCACCTCTCGCCCCTGCGGGCGGTGGACGTTGTAGATTTCAGGGACAATGATGAGGGCGTAGTGGCGGTGCTGTTACAGAGTCTGTGGCAGTAGATTAAGGAAGGTCGAGTTTAGTGTGTGACTCCTCTACTGCCGACCAAGAACACAAACATCTCCTCTCTGTGCACCTCATGGGGGGACCCCTTCTGCGGGCCCAAGCCCCACCCTGTGCAGTAACGATCATGGAAGGACCCCGTCTTCGTGTCCTAGCCCCACAACTATACACCTCAATCTTCGCACCGAATCAAATTTTTCTCCACCTCCTTCTTCACATCCCGGACGCTCCGCGACAGTTGAGACAAACACCCCGGAAGCTGCGGCAAGTGAACACCCATCACGGAGGGACCCCGTCTTGGGCCCAAGCTCCACAATCGGTCTCATGGTGGTAAAATACTAGTATGTAATAAGCGGTCTCATGGGGGGACCCCATCTTCGGGCCCTAGCCCCAAATCCGAACTACACCGCAAACATCACAACTAGACATACCCAACCCAGACAGCTCCACCAACCTCCCAAACCACAAAATACCCTGCCGTCTCACACTACGGTACAGCCAAGCATACCCCCGGCTTCTTCACACGCACTACCAATCCTTGAAAAACCAAAACATAGCTTTAATTGGCCCCAAGAGTGTGGACATGGTGGCAAGCGCGAAGAACAACCGGTGAAACACCTAGCAAAGCTAACCAATCTCAACCTAAATTAACCCTAACCCCAATAAACCCACCCCAACTCCAAGTGTCACAGATCTGGGTCGCAAAATAGAAGGTCGTCGCGTGGGGGGGGGGGGGGGGGGAGCGGGCAGGGGGTGGGGTGTGGCGCCCCCTTGTCGAATCAGATGTCGATGGTGGATGCGTAGTCGGCAGAAGGATGGCCGAGATCCACTCCTTCGATGGACCTTCGCCCTCACATAGAGTTGGCCCGTCGCCGTCACCTAGGGGCGCGCTGGTCCCGTCATCGAGTCGGCGCGAGCGAGAGGGCATCGTCGATGCCTTCACGCGATGGAGGACGATGAAGCGGCGTGGTCGTGGATCTCCGTCGATGCGCTGGAAGGGAGGGAGAGTCGCCGCGTTGGTGGAGGAATGGTAAGGGGGGGACGACGGGGATGGGGGGGCGACGGCGCTGAGAGCAAGCCGCCGCCGCCCCTAGGAGATAGATCTAGGGTTGGGTTCGGGAGTAGGTTAGTATGAATACAAAGTTGCTAGAGAACTTCTGGCTTTTGATGTCCAACTCATGTGAATGCCCTCTGAATACACTTTTTATAAAAAAAAATTGTCTTTTCAAGAATTTCTTTATAAACTTCATTGTTATGTCATGCTTAGAGCATCCACAATCATTTGCTAAAAAATATATGACAAAATGACAAATGAAAATAGTAAATGAGAATTTCTTGTGCAACGGTGATTTGCTAAAATTTGAGAAGCGACGGTACATGTTGTTTCGTCCGTTTGCTTTTTTTAGAGTTAATTAATTAATAATTAGATATTAAAATAGGTTAATTAAATAAATTAAATAATAAAATATATCTAAACCTACTTAAAATTATACACTAACCTAATCCTAAAACTGGGGTGGGAGGGGACATGTTGTTCCATCCAAGCCCAAAGTGATTGAAACGGGACAACATATCTCCTTTGAGCCAAAAATTGATTTTTTTTTTTAGACGGTACATATTGTACCGTCTGATCATAAATAAATAATTTTTTTAAAAAAAAGAGTCAGATGAAACAACATCCCACTAAAAAAAATTTTAAAAAAATAGAGACGGAACAACAATTTTTTTTTAAAAAAAGGGTCAGACGAAACAACATCCCACTAAAAATTTTTTTAAAAAATAGAGCTTATAATTTGAGAATCGCAATTTCGTTTCTCATTTATGAGAAGGAACTGTAGCATTTATGGCAAAATAGCAAACGACTGAGAGTTGTGTTTTGCGAAAATATGCATTTTCGCATATTATACATATAGCAAAGCGAATTTGCTGCAGTCGTAATTTGCTATAATATAGCAAATAATTTTTTTATGATTGGACGGATCTTCGAGATCCGTCCCACAAGTTTTAACTACTTTTTGCGATTTTTTTAAGATTTAAAAAAATAGATGGGCCCCTCCACGGACGGATCTTCAAGATCCGTCCAAGGAGGTTTCAGCCTTAAAAATAAAAAAAATTTAAAAAAATGTGTGTGTGTATATATATATACATATATATATATATATATATATATGGGAAATGCTACATTGAAAACGTAAATATCTGTGAAAACGTGGAAAACCACTGAGGCCGTTGTTGGAGACAACGGCTTAGGTTATAATGCATTATAGTGAAAACGTGGAAAACCACTAAGGCCGTTGTTGGAGACAACGGCCTAGGTTATAATGCATTATAACCTAGGCCGTTGTCTCCGACAACGGCCTAGGGTCGTTTTCACGTTTTCACAGACATTTGCGTTTCAACTGAGCATAGACATTTGCGTTTCAACTGAGCATTTCCCTATATATATATATATATATATATATATATATATATATATATATATATATATATATATATATATATAATATATATATTCTCCGGAAATTAAATTAAACGTCAGACAGATCTTCTAGTTCCGTCTGAAGAAATTAAAAAAAAAATTAGTGGGACGGATTGTCTAGTTCCGTCTGACGAATTAAAAAAAAATAAAAAATTAGTGGGACGGATCTTGAAGATCCGTACTTTATAATATGCATTTTTCTTATATCGTCTCTCATTTATAGCAATCTACTGTTGTGTATTCGTCAAAAAATGTATAAATAGCAAACGACTGTAGCATGTCGTTTGCTATAAAAGGCATATAATGGATAAATAGCAAAAGACCGTTCGATGCCCTTACCCAAAAAAAATGGCTAAAATTATCTACATACAAATAGTATGTAAATTTAACCAATTAAATTCAGCCAGCATGTCAAAATTAGAGTTTTAAATAAATGTTTTCCCCTTCATTATTTGTTTAAAATCCCCCTCCCCACTGCGCGCGCTCAAACTAGTCTGAACTAGCAAGGTACCACGCACACTGTGTTTGACCCGTGACTGATTAGGGACTAAGTCAATAACATGCCTTTTTTTAAAATAAATAAACGATATAATGGACCTGAACCAACCAATTATTGGTTAGGTTAATTGGATGATGGAATTTACTTTAGAGTTTTGAGCTCAGCTATAGTTTCTTCTATATTGGTGTTAATCAGTCTCATCATTTCGATGGAGTTACTAGTTACCAAGTAATTTACGCGTGCAATGAACATCTCAACAAATTTATTTTTTAAATAATAAAAACCTTGCTATAGTCTGCCTTCAAACATAAAACCTCTATTTTCCCTTGTGCTTTTTCCTCTGTTAATCACTTTATACATATGTTAAGAATTGGCAAGCGTGTTGGTTAACCACCCCTAAGAAAAAATTTCTGACTTCGTCTTTGGGTTACTATGTTTCATTATAAAGAGATAATAAAGAAACAAAAACCCACAAATTTTGGGCCAAAACGAAACATAAGAATGTACAGTGGTAATAGCCACGTACAATCCTGGATAGGCAATAGCTAAGCAAAATAAAGCAAACAATAAGAGCATCCACAGTCGTTGAGTGTCAAAATATGCCTAAATGGATAAATGAATATAGCAAAGTTATGTTTTGCTGCAGTCGTTGAATTCTATTTTTTACCTTTTTAAATTAAAATAATAACAGACGGTGCTTCATGTGCCGTCAGAGAGGGGGGGAAATTAAAAAACATTTTAAAACGCTGGGACGGCATATCATGTTCCGTCGGAGGAGAAAAAACAAATTATATAAAAAGGTGCGACGGCACTTCAAGTGCCGTCCGATGGGAAAAATTCGTCCCCGAAGTGCAAATAAAAAATTACAAAAAAATTACAAAAAAATTACAAAAAATTATAAATAACTACCTACAGGGTGGGACGGCCGAGGGAGAGGTGGGGTTCTTTGGGTTTTTATTAGGAAATTATTTATTTGTTTTTTTGGAGGGACGACACTTCAAGTGCCGTCGGACCATTAATTTTTATTTATTTTTTTGTGCGATGTCAATTGAAGTGTCGTCCGACCATTAAAAAAATATTTTTTTTGGTGCGACGACACTTCAAATTCCGTCTCTCATTTATCATTATTTCTCATATTCATTCTTATTTATAGCAATCTCCTGTATCGAAATATGCGTAATATACATATTTGTCCAACGACTGCAACGCAATTTTTAACCAAATATACATATTATGCATATTTAGCAAAATGATTATGGATGCTAAGAAGTAAAGTAAATGAGATAATGAACAACGACCCCCAAGAGCCCTAGGTGGTCTATACAATGGCAGCGCCTATCTCGATCATCATAGATAGGTGTCTGTTGCGGGTATGGACCATTGATGTACTCCCTGGCACATTCTTTCGACCTCCTCGTCACGACGTCATCTGGATCTCCAATCCTATTTTTCACTCTTACACTCTCCAATCTTCGTTCAAAAAATCCTCTTTCTGGGCTCAGTGACTCACAATAACTTGTGTGAATATAGATATTCTCCTTTTGTGCCAAGCTTGACCCATTTCCCACCAGGCCCGAAAAAAGAGTGTTAAAAGTCTTAGCTGTTGCAACTGAGGCCCATCAATTTTTTGACGTAAATATTTGCTAAATCAATCTGAAATATTATATGAATATATGATTGAAAAGAAGAAGAAAAAAAGTATTGAAGTCTAAAATCTAATATAATTTAACTATCCATCTATCTGCAAATGCGATACATGTTTTAATAATTTTTTCTTAAAAAGCAAATACTAAGACATAATCTGAGATCGAACCTAAGATCTCACTTTACTCATCACATACTCTTTACAAATTATCTTTATTGGCATCAACTTTTATTTTATATGAATAATACTTTTATAAATAATTATGTCGTAAATAAATTTGAACTTTGAGGATATTCTGGACAGTTGAGTAAATGAATGAGTAATATAACTCACAATTAAAAATGAATGGTTGAGATTAGATAGTTGAATGTCTACGAATTAGATTGTATACAAATGACAACCCCAATTTTTTCATTATAATATTAGAGATTATTAGAGACTAGATTTGCCCGTGGGGACGTGCCTACGGTACGTCATCGGAACGATACAGCATATGAAATTCTTGAATAATAAAATAATAATTAGTTGTAAATAAAATCCATGTTTCCATCGGTATATGTTGAAAAATAATTATAAATGAAGTGTAAAATTCAACTACTTAGAACTTTGAGTGTGGAAAGTGATGAAATTTAATTGTTGATGAGATATTTGCTATTTTCAATGTAACATGAACAATAAAAAATGCATAAAAAATTAGAAAATTTATAAACGTGAAATCTGAAAATATAAATTTCTGCGTAAATAGAGAGATAATGAGAGAGAGAGAGAGAAATAAATAAATAAATGAGTTGTTTTGGAGATTTGAATTTGAGTTTTGGGAGAAAAAAAAATTGGACAGAAAAATATATTTTGTGAGGTTAGATCTGTACTATTGATTTCAATTCTATTGAATGAGAGCCACTTGATGACTTTCTTTGTGTTTTATTATATAGATAAGATATTAGAGATTAGAGACAGTATGGTCTTTGTGTTTTATTATACTAGTATTATACACGTGCTGTGCACGTGGAGGAAATTTGGGGGAATGAAAAGGGCAAAAAAAAAATTACCTGCACGTATGCTGCACGGGTTGGGTTATGGACAAATGTCTTCTCCCATTATAGTAGTAGAGATAGATAAGATATTAGAGATTAGAGACAGTATGGTAAGCAAAGAAATAAAATAAAGTCCAGATTAAACACAGATAAGTGGAGAAATATGAGGCCCATTATATCAAATATACGGGCATAAAAGTTGATAACTTCCAAACATATTATGGGCCAATAACAAGGCCCAAATATTAAATATATAGGCATAAAATTGGCCCCATACTTTCTAAGAGCATCTGTAGTTTGGTTGGCCATTTTGCCAAAATTTCCAAAATTTGGCAAAATGGCCGTTGTTGTAGTCGTTGGCCAAATACTCAAAACTTGGGTTTAGCTGCTACATTACCGAGCTATATTTGGCAGACGAAATGGCAATTGCCAAAATATAGCTCACGAAAGATAATATTTCGTCCGTTCGATAGGATGAAAGATTATTTTTTGTCTGAGATTTTTTTCATGCGTACTCATCGGACGAGGGATTATTCCCCGTCCCTTAAATATATATATATATATATATATATATATATATATATATATATATATATTTATTTATTTATTTATTTATTTATTTATTTATTTATTTATTTTAAACGGTCGGACGGGAAATAATATCCCGTCCGTTCCATTTCAAAAAAAACAAAAACCCTCAAACAGCATATGATCCTCCATCCCACACATCAGGAAATTTTTTTGAATTTTTTTGGGTTTTCACACATCAGGAAACCTTTTTTTTTTTTTCTTTTTTGGTTTCTTTATTTTAATGTCGGACGAAAAATTATCTTCCGTCCGTCCTATTTGGATTTCGTAAAAACCAAATTTTGGCCTACAACGGCTACTGAGCGCTGCAATTTTTTCTATTTCTATTTGCCAAATGTCCAAAATTTGGGTGTCAACGACTACAGATGCCATAAGGGAATGTCAGAACCCAATCCTAGACTGCAACCAAGAAACAGGAAAAATAACTCTAGCACTACAGAATTGTATTTGAAATTTTGCTCACTTTTACTCCGTATTGCCAAATACATATATTTGGAATTTTGCTCACTTTTACTCATATTGCCAAATCCCTTGTATGATTTTCTTCTCGTACAGGTAATAAGCTGATTTGATATTGCCAAATACATCTTTGTATGATTTTTTTGGGGCAAAAAACAAAGTACCCCTTCAACATTTAGACTTAATACAATATACCCATATAAATTTCGAAAAAGTATATTTAACTCATTCCACCGTTAACTTAACCCCATCCGTTAAGTTAGAATTATTAAATTACCTTTACCCTTACCCTTTCATAATTAAATCTCTTCTTCTTTTCTCTTTCTTCCTTCTTTTTCATGCTCCTTAAAGTATATTCCCTTAATAAAAAAAAAATTAAAAAAAAACCCTTAAAGTATATAGTTATAAAAGGAAATGGAATCAAAATCCTTAAAACACTTGATTTTAAAAATCGCTTGGCCGTTTTCAAACAGCCTCATGCCTTTTTTTTAAAAAACATTTCCATTCTCTCTTAGACCATCTCCCAAATTAGCCAAAATATTGATAATATCCCAAAAATTCATCTCCAACGGCCTCGCCAAATCAATCGCAATCCTAGCGATTTGATTTCTGCTCGCGATTAGCTCACCAAATCTGGCGAGTTTGACAATCTGTCGGAAGCTCGCCAAACTCATTCCTCTCTTGCTGTCGGAGATCAAGGGGATTTCCAACGGCACTATTTGTTCCTGCTGATTTAAATCGACAATGATATTTCTTCAATCTCTTCAATTTGTTCTTGGTAGATTGCTGCTCCTCCTTCTTGTACATCGGGTTCTTCTTCTTCTTCATCAGGTAAAAATTGTTCCTTTTTTTTCCTTTTGGTTTGGAAAATGGAGTTTATATGATCTATACTAGAATTACCGTGAAAGGAGAATGCAGAATTTGAAGTTTATAACTTGAAGTTTATAAAAATATGTACTTGAAGTTTATAAAAATTTATTTGAAGTTTATATGATCTAAGTTTATATGATCTGCCGAGATGAATATGTAATAGAATGAAGAACTTGAAGTTTATACGATCTGAAGTTGAAGTTTATATGATTCTGTAACTTGACCTGAAGTTTAAAATTGACATTCAAGTTATCATATAAACTTGAAGTTCAAGTTTATACAATTCTGTAATTTGATTCTGATAACTTGAAGTTTATATTTACAGACTTTATTGTAACACCCCGCAAAATTGAAAATTACAATTTTGCCCTCGTATGTTATGCACGTGTATTTTGTAACGTGTTTTCATCCCGTATTTTGATTATCGACTATTTATTTATTTTCAATATTGATTTTTCCCTATTTCAGTCAACTAAAATATAATATTTCAATCCCTGGGATTTACGTGCTTTTTACGTGTTTTGATACACGTGTTTCCACCACTACGTATAATATTTTCTATAGGCTTAAATTATTTATTTTTATGTATTTAAATCTATTTTATAAAACGAAAATTTATTTCCCCCTTGTTTTTGATTAAAATGCATTTTTTAATTTTTTCTGCACGTATGGTGCACGTGCAAATTTTTATTCTCATTTTGCTACTCTCATTTTACTATTTTTAGCATGCATTAGTTTTATTTAGCCTTTCTTTTGATCCATGGACCTATAAACTAAAATGTAGCCCATTAGGAGAGGAGCCTACTAGATAATTAAATAAATTAATTAGTAATGAGCCCATGTAGCAAGCCCACTAGATAATTAAATAAATTAATTAGTAATGAGCCCATGTAGCAAGCCCACTATTAAAATCACATTTTTAGTTAAACATATACTACTACATGACAAGTTACACATATTAGTACACATTTAGAGTTATAGAAATGTGTTCATATTTGTTTATGCATGTATGCATGCATACACAAATGTATTTGGACCATTTTTTGGGCAAGGGGAGGAGAAGAGTTAGTAGGTTGAGTTAGTGGAGAGTAGGGAGATGAAGAGATGGAGGTTTTAGGAGTTAGGAAAGTGGAGAGTTGTAAAATAAATTTGAAGAGTTATTAGGGTGAGATTTTTGCACTTTAGACCCTTCCAAAATCCTATAAATAGAGTCCAATTTTCTACATTTCTTTTGCACCAAAATCAATATCAAAATAAGTGTAAGAAAAAGAAAGAAAGGAAAGAAAGAAAAGAAAGAGAGAAGAGAGTTTTGTCCTCGGAGGCCATTGCTAGGAGGAGAAGCCTTACTAGGAGCTAGGAATCTTTGGAGCTAGAAGTGGTGTTATCTTTTCTTTTCATTGTTCAAGCTTCAATAAGGTGGGTGTCTCCTACTTTCTAAATTTTTTAGAATGTACATGCTAATAAAAAAAAAATGGATGAGTAGTTTTGAGTTGATAAAATAGAATAACTATACTATGATTGTGGTGAGATTAATAGTGAATCATGCTATGTTGACAAATAGATTAACATTGTGTTAGTGGGTGATTTCTTACTTTTTAATGTAGAGAATGCATGCTTAAAATTTATAAATGTGTAGTGTAGATTGAACATGATATGATGTTTGTAAACAAAATCCATGTTAATATAGTCTACCATGAATGAGGAAATCTTGTTGTGATTAAGTAACCAATTGTCACCATATTAAGGAGAAAGAAGAATTTTGACAACATAAATTAATACTAAGAATCATGTTAATATGCTTAGGAAATTTGTATGTGTTGAATATACGATTCATGTGTAATATTGTTATACTAAAATTATGCTTGATACCATGATGAGTCAAATGAAGAAAGAAAGAAAGATGAATTAGATTATTACTACAAGATATGTCTACTATTGCATGTTGTTATGTAAAAATATAATTCTTCATAAAAGAATTATCCTTGATGATTAAGAGACATGTTTATCTTTATTACCAAAATTCAATTAGTTTGATGGTGGACACAAACTAGTCTTCATGAATAAAACTCCTAGAAATCAAGTTTTTTTTTTTTTGAGAAAAATGCAAAATCTATATCTAGAATGAGAAGGGGAATTATTTAAAAATAGAAATATATATTTTAAAAAGAGTTTGAAATGAGTTTTGCTACTGTTTTTAAAATTTATCTCTGTCAAGCGAAAGTTTATTTCAATATCATAAAGTGTTGGATCTTTGGATAAACGATTTTTAGGTAAAAAGGAAAAAAAAAATTGTTATGGGCCAGTCCGGTAAATATTTTCGAAAGTGGACCAGTTTGGTAAATAATTTCGAAAGTGGATCAGCTCGGTAATTATTTGGGTTGAGGACAAAATACATTAAGGCTTTCTCCCATTATAGTAGTAGAGAAGTAGAGATTAATTAAGAGCATAATTTAGATTTTTAGAAGAAAAGTAAAGTGTTGGTATGAGAATAAATTGTCTCAAGGAGATTATTTCTTTTAAATTGAATACTTGATTAGTATACATGCTCAAATTGGATAATGAGTTTCTGACTTAAGATTTTAATTATTAAAGAGTATGAGATTTATCGTTGTGTGAAATGATTTTTCTTTTGAAAAGGTTATACTCTAAATTTTGTTTAAGAAAGGTTAATGTGGTTGAGATGTATTATATGTGCCTAAGTTGCTGAAGAGACTTAAAGTGATGAATTTATGTCATGAAAAGAATTATTGTTTTCAAAGATTGTGAACGAATGAACCATGAGTGATGCAAAAATGAGACATTGATTAAATTATGGATAAGTTAGAAACATGAATATAATAAGTTTAAGACATGTTTACTAAAGGGTATGTGTACCCATGTTTCATGTACATGAAAGTTTATGATTTAGGGTTAGTAAGACCTCGGTACCGGCATTATTAAAAGAAAAGATTTGAGAAATGATTTGGAGATATGGCTAAGGAGCCATCTCGTATTTGTTGATTAAGTCCGGTAGGAGGTAAAACTAATTCTTTGAATGGAAATTATTCATGTCTTGAACTTAGGAAAATTTAGGCACATAAGTGAAGATGTAGTAAACTTAGGAAAACGTAAGTGGGGTGCTCTATATAGTCGGCGGTGGACTCCAAGACTATAGACCCAGTTGGTGAACTGAGGTTGCCCTGTGGGAGACGGATTATTATATTTTAGTCCGGGACTATGAGGACGGGTCAGCGGTGGACTCCGGGATCGTGAGTAGTCAGACGGATGGATTTTTGTGTTTACCGTCTCCAATGTATATATATATATATATACTGGGCTAGAGGGTCACATACGGGACGGTTCGTACGATGTGGAATCTGTTATAACAGCTGGCGGTGGACTCCAAGGCTGGGATTCACATTCGTGGAATAGTCTGAACTTTGTTTTGCTACCGGGTAGTTTTCATGGCGAGGGATCAAGCCCTGTATTGTGAAGAACGTAGGCACTTGCACTCGGACCTATGTAGTATGGGATGCATAGAATCCGAACAAGTGTGCATTAGTATCATCCTAGTATAGAAATATGTGCATTAGGCATTAAGGCATGACATACACTTATATTTAGAATAATCACTTTTGACACTTTATATGTTCATTCAATCTTTTTGTGATTTGTTAAAGTATGAGATCGTTATACTATTCCCGGCATAGAGAGGATAGCCGTGTATAACATTTTTTCAGTTGTAAGTAACTGACGTGCCCACAGATTAACATGCAGGTAATGGACTATTCGCGAAGCTATAAAGTGGATATGCTGGTGCTGTTTTATTTTAAAGATGTTGTAAATGTTTTATTGTAAATTTCATTCTTCCGCTGTGTAAAACCAAGTTGTAATTGAACTCTGATGTATTGTGAATAAAAAGTTTTAAATTTTCCTTGTAAAATTGTACGAAGTGAAGTAAAGATCCTGTGAAATCCCGAGTTTGTCCTTATTTGAAATTCGGGGTGTTACATTTATCATATGATTCAACTTTATCAAATACACTTGAAGTTTAAAACTTTAGGTATATACCTTCAAGTTTAAAACTTCAAATTAACATTCTAATAAGTAATCATATTTTCAAACTTTATCATATTGTAAAAACTATTTCATTTCCACAAGATAATAAGAATAAAAATTTTGCTGAAGCTCAATAATTGGCAAGGAATGATATAGAGCGAGCATTCGGTGTTCTTCAAGCACATTTTGCAATTGTTTGTGGACCAGGACATTTTTGAGATCAAGAGACACTTCATGATATTATGACAGCATGCATAATAATGCATAACATGATAGTCGAATATGAGAGAGTAGATAATAATAAGGATTTTAACTAAGTTGCGATAGAAATGTAGTCATTTTAAAAATAGATTATTATAACTATTTATTAGTAAATAAAAATTAAAATATTTATAGCTAGCAAAAATAGATAGCATGGTTGGAGCGTGGAGTTTTTTCGCTAGCCAAATTATTCGTTTGTTAGAGCATCCACACCAATTGACCTCTCATGTTAGAGCATCCACACCAATGGACCTCTCATTTGGGTTGCCATTTTCATTTTTGGCAACCCAAAGAACAACTTTGCCAAAAAATTAGAGGTTGTTCTACACTCATGATTGCCATTTTGGTTGCCAAATATATATAATAGTATATTACAATGGGAAAAAATGGTATGAGCAACTTGTTGATTTAGTAATTAAAGAAATTGATGATGTGGCATATATGTGATTGGAAAATTCTTAAAGGGTTAGTTGTCCAATGTATCACATGCATGCCACATAATCAATCGCGCATTTACTAAATAAGCAAGTTGCTCATATCCCTTTTACTCTATTATTATAGTGTATAATAGTGTATATATACATAAATATATATGTATAATATATATATACACTATTATATATATATATAATATAAGTATTTATATATTTTTTATATATTTTTTATATTATATATATAATATAATATATATATATATATATATATACAAATGCTCGGTTGAAAACGGAACGGGATGGAAAATGCGAGTCTTAGCCGTCGGATCTTGGTTGATCATGATCAGCGGATGAGATCGAAACCCACTTAGTCTCCCACTAACGCTTCCAAAAGCGGAGGGGTAATTTCGTAACTTCACGCCAAAAAATATTTCAGACTTAGCATTTTTTGGCGTGAAGTTTTTTTTGCAGAAATTTATACTTAGGCCGTTGTTGGGTTAAGTTGTTTTAAGTTTTTTAAAGTTTTCAGTTGTTTTAAGTTGTTTTTAAAAAAAAAATCAACATAGGTCATTGTTCCCAACAACGGCCTAAGTATGTATAAGTGGTGTACCAAATACTTGTACATACTGAGTTCGCCATCTCCCTCACAACTATCTCTCTCGCTACTGGAGCTTGAGAAACCCATTTTCCCAAATCCTAGCACTCTTTCTCTCGATCTGAAAACCCTTGCTCTCTCTTACTCGTTGCTTCTCACTCAATCTCTCTCTATTCTCACACTCTTGCCCTCTTCCTTTGAAGATTCCAATTACAAAAAAAAATCCTAACCCATACGAAATCTCCCCAACCCTAAAATCCTAATCCTAAAGTAATTAGCCAAACCCTACTCCCCTTCCATTCTCTACAACAGTGCTCAAGGGCCTCCTCTATCTCCTTTATGAACCCTCATTGTGAAAGGTATTAATTTATTCCTACTTTAGTAGATCTAACTAGATTAATTGATTTGAATTTTTTCTCCAATGTTTAAGTGTACAATTTCTATATTATGCGTAGATATTTATAGAATATGTAATTCTAGTTTTATTGTGGATGTAGAAGTAGTATTAGTTGTTGTTGGTCGTTGTTCGATGTTAGTAATAGTGCACAAAGAGATTAATTTTTTTTTTGCAACTTTGCGAGTACGTCGGGCTCGCCACGCACAAGCCAACGCAACTTATAGTAGTGTTTGGATTCATGGTTTGAAGTGTACGGCCGTGTATCGCTTTCGAGTATTATCTGTGAGTGAAAGCGATACATCGGCGTATATTGCAAACCGTGTGTCAAAACTCGCCTCTACAAATTTTGTTGGCTCATGTGTTTTGCGTCCATACTACTCCCAAAGTTTCAGCATTTTTTGATCTCGTTGTGCAGATTTGTACCTATATCAAACAACAACCTCAATTAATATTTGATTTCTTTCGATGATACTTTTCAATACGAAACGACATCAAAAAAAAAAATTTGCGAGCATATTGGGCTTACTGCTCGGTACCAAACGGTACTTGTAGTTGACAGTTCGGACCCCCGATTTGGGGCCTACATCAATGTATCGCATTTTTGACATTTTTCATGAATGAATGCGATACACGGCCGTATCTTGCAAACCATCGGTCGGGACTCGCTTGTACAAGTTGCGTTGCCTTGTGTGCGGGGAGCCCGACCCAATCACAAAGTTGATTTTTTTACCGTTGATTGTGCGGTTTACTCATGAATTTTGTTATTTTTTGAGGGAGTTTTGAATAGATACCACTTGAAAAATTCGTAATTTTGCAAGTAGGTCGGCCTCGCCACTCACAAGTCATAGCAACTTGTAGTTGTAAGTTGTCACCCACGGTTTGTTATATGCGTCCGTGTATCGCATTCTCCTCATTTCCAATAATGAAAGCGAGCGAGACACGGATTCCAAACAGTGGATTGGAACTCGCTTCTACAAGCTCTGTTACCTTGTGTGCGGCAAGCCGGACCAATCGCAGAGTTTCGTATTTTTTGACGTCTTTTTAATGTTTTGTCACTTTTTTTTGTTTCGTATGTATATATATCACAATCGTTTGTTAACAAGGTATTTTATATATGATGCGTGTATTAATTTACCAATAATATTTTTTTACTCCAGATGAACAACGATACGGAGAGTTCTGCTGCCGGCGATAATTTTGTGCGGGTAGAACCAATCATTGATTCCATTTCGTTAGTGAAAGAACATCTAAAACCAAAGTTAGGTATGACGTTTCCCACTTTAGTTGAGGCCGGAATCTTTTGTTCTTCATATGCTCATTATGGGGGTTTTGCAATGCATAAGGGTGGGAATCAATTAAAGGTAGGAGTGGAAGTAGATAAGTCATATCTTTGTAATAAAACCGGATCGCCACCGAGTCAACATAGTGATGATAGACGGGGAACAACCTGTAGAACAGGTTGCAAGGCTTGCGTTCGTGTAAAATTGAACGAAGCAAGTAATATGTGGGTGGTGTATTCATTTAACGAATAACACAATCACGAATTCACCCCACCCGGTAGAAGGAATCTTTTGCCCTGAAACCGTTCCGTGTCAAATAGGGATAAAAGGATAATCGAGCAATTCAACCAAGCTAATATCCAGATATGTCGACAAATTCTCTTCTTCAAAAGTGCTAGTGATGGTCACGATCAAGTAGGATTTGCCGAAAAAGATGTTAGAAATTTACTTAGAGATTCGCAAGAAGCATTGAAAGGACATGATTCTATAATGCTAATTGATTTTTTTGAATCTAAGAAACAGACGGATCCTTCATTTTTTAATGAAATTCAAGTAGATCCCAAAGGGCGGTTGTCACATTGTATGTGGGTTGATAGTATTTCTAGGATGAATTATCAAGAATTTGGCGATGTACTTTGCTTTGATGCCACGTACAATACGAACCGGTATGGAATGTTATTTGTTCCCTTTATTGGAGTAAATCAACAGTGGCAATCGACTTTCTTAGGAGGTGGGTTCATTCCAAATGAGACGACATGAGACGACCTCTTCGTTTGAATGGTTCTTTGAAAAGTGGTTAGGGGTTATGAATCGTGCTCCATCAGGTATTGTCACCGATCAAGACCGTGGGATTGCCGCCACAGTTAAGGAAGTTTTCTCCCAGACTCGACATCATTTTTGTATTTGGCACATTTTGGATAAGTTACCGCATGAGGTGCGTATGTCAAACGATGTCAACAAGTTTAGAGAATCTTTGAAGAATGTCATCTACAATTCCGAATATGTATATGACTTTGTCGGAAAATGGAGTGTTTTGATTTCGCAATACGGATTAGAGAGTAACAAATAGTTGAACGATCTATTTGATATCCGTTAAAGTTGGGCACCCGTCTATACTAAAGATTCTTTTTGGGCCGGCATGTTGAGTAGCCAACGGATTGAGTCAGCGCATTCTAACTTGAAGCATCATACAGAAAAGAAATATTCCTTGCATGAATTTGCCATCATCTTCGACCGTTTTTTGAGAAGGCAAAGATACGATGAACTGAAAGAAAATCATCGTATCCTTGAGAAGATACCGAAGTTGAAGAGCGAATGGGCTTTGGAGGCACAAATGGCTAAAACATACACTTTAATTTTTTTTACAAATTCCAAGATGAAGTTACAAAAAGCTTCATGTACAATGTGAGTTACGTTGGCGATCTTGAGACACCGGATAATTCAACCTTCCACGTGATACTCTGTGGAGAATCAGAACCGGCTCGCCTTCTTCAATTATGCAAAATCAACGGAATTATTACATGTGCATGTCACTTCTTCAACTTTGTTGGTATTCCTTGCAGGCATATTTTAGCAGCTCTTCAGTTCAGCCATCACACTTTCCTTCCAGATGTATACATTAAAATAAGATGGACCAGGGATGTGATGAGAAGAAGTTATACATCCGTTCCAACCGAACCCAATACCGAGAATTTTGCTTCTCGATATTGTGAGTTGAGCTACCATGCAAAACAAATTGTCGATCTCGGTTGTTCCTCCAATGAAAGTTACAAATACACGTTGGAGAATTTGTAGAAGATCATTAATGGCGTCTCTCGGCTACAACCCGGATTGGGTGAACAACCAGAACAGGTCTCGCAACCACATGACAGTGTTGAACCGGGAGGTAGTTCACAACCGCATGGTAGTGCACAACCTTATGATGAAGGCAGTGGACACATACCTACACGCTTAAGTGACCCACAGCAATGCATGACAAAGGAAAGGCCTCGCGCCAAAAGATTGAGGCCATAAGAGAGTAACTCTGCATACAAAAATTGAGACGGTGCCAAAGATGCCGCATTGTGCAAATGAATCATGATTCAAGAAATTGTCCAACATTATTTGAGGGGTAAGACTCGTACTTTATTTGTTTGGCCCTCTTTTAAATTTAATATACTTCATTTGTGGTAAACAAATTTCTCACTAACTAAAACTTATCTTTGAATGAAGGCCAAACAATCCGCAAGAAGTGATTCCATCCGATGAAGAGAGTTCTGATGAGAGATATGATGATCCATTGTGAATTGGAATTTTTTAAATGTAATGTTTTGGTATATTACATATTGATGCAAGTGTTGTTAATTATTTTTTGTTGTTAAGAGTAAATGTTCTTGAGATTCAAGTGTTGTTGGTTTGTGTCGATTGTTAATATTGTTGTTGTTGTTATTGGGAGATTGTAGCTGATGGGTTGTATATAATTTTGCTGCAGTGTGAAAGTGTTGTTATTTTTTTTCTTTTACTTAACGACCTAAGTTAAATGTGCAAAATTATTTTTTGGATCAGTAGTTATCTATATTGGCCTATTAGGACGCTAGCAAATTTTTTAATACCTAAGGCTGTTGTCTCCAATAACGGCCTAGGTTGTAGGCCAAAATTTGAAGTTTTTGGGATGCTCTCTGACTTGTTGGAGTTAAAAATAGCAACAAGTAAGAGAGAAACACCCTATTTTTTTATACCTTAGGCCGTTGTCTCCAGCAACGGCCTAAGTAATAGACCAAAAGTTGAAGTTTTTGGGGTGCTCTCTGACTTGTTGAAGTTAAAAAGAGCAACAAGTCAGAGAGCAACACCCTATTTTTTATACCTTAGGCCATTGTCTCCAACAACGGCCTAGGTAATTGGCCAAAAGTTGAAATTTTTGGGGTGCTCTTTGACTTGTTGGAGTTTAAAAGAGCAACAAGTCAGAGAGCAACACCCTATTTTTTTTATACCTTAGCTCGGCCAAAAGTTTAAATTTTTTGGGTGCTCTCTAACTTGTTAGAGTTAAAAAGAGAACAAGTCAGAGAGCAACACCCTATTTCTTTTATACCTTAGGCCGTTATCTCTAACAACGGCCTACGTAATAGGCCAAAAATTGAAATTTTTGGGGTGCTCTCTGACTTGTTGGAGTTAAAAAGAGCAACAAGTCAGAGAGCAACATCCTATTTTTTTTATACCTTAGGCCATTGTCTCTAGGTCTCCAACAACGACCAGAGATCATCGCTATATCCTATAGCATCATCGTCATCTTTCCGACTGGTAGATGGAAGGTTACACCTGTCGGAACTAGGTACTCGACAATACGTGGGTGCACCAGCATGGTCACGTGGGTGCGAAAATTACACCTCCGCGTCGTCCCACCCCACACTGCCGCGGATCTGTGGCGGTCTTGCAAGGTCAGTTCACCATCATATATTGGTCCTAGACCAAAACGCGGTGCCATCGAAGAGGATGCACCAACCTACACGAATACAAAACACAATTATTATTAGTGTACTAACAATATCACAAAATACAAAATGCACAATACAAATTAATAGTTCTCTTACTTCTGTGGAATGTTCCCCCTGAGCATCCCTAGATGTACTTCCGATTTCCCTCGTTCTAACCATTTCTCTGTAAGAAAGTTCGCATATATAAAACAAATTATTCACCAAAAAATGCAAACACAAGCCAACGAGATGCAAAAATTTCAAAAGTTCGCTTATACGCGTCAAAACAACACAAACGACATGCAAAAATTCCAAAATTTGGCCGTCAGGTCTGGCACACCAAACACAAGCCAACACAACTTGTAGAAGCGAGTTCTGACCCACGGTTTGAAAGATACAGCCGTGTATCGCTTTCACTTTTGAAAAAAGAGCGGAAAACGATACATTGATGTATCTCGCAAACCGTGGGTTGGAACTCACAAATACAAGTTGTGTTGGGTTGTGAATGGTTAGTCCAACTTACTAGCACAGTTTCGTATTTTTTGGACTTCGTTTAAGCATTTTTCTTTTGAGACCGTACTAAAAAAGTGCCGAGGTATATTGAAGTTTTTTCGTATACGCGTCAAAACAACACAAACAAGATGCAAAAATTCCAAAATTTGGCCGTTAAGTCTGGCACACCAAACACAAGTCAACGCAACTTGTAGAAGCGAGTTCTAACCCACGGTTTGAAAGATACGGCCGTGTATCGCTTTCCCTCTTGAAAAAAGAGCGGAAAGCGATACATTGACGTATCTCGCAAACCGTGGGGTGGAACTCGCAAATACAAATTGCGTTGGGTTGTGAATGGTTAGCCCAACCTACTCACACAGTTTTGTATTTTTTGGACTTCGTTTAAGCATTTTTCTATTGAGAACGTACTAAAAAAATTCCAAGGTAGATTGAAGTTTTTTCATATACGCGTTAAAACAACACAAACGAGATGTAAAAATTCCTAAATTTGGTCGTCAAGTCTGGCACACCAAACACAAGCTAACAGAACTTGCAGAGGTGAGTTCCGACTCTCGGTTTGAAAGATACGGCCGTGTATCGCTTTATATCCATTTTATTGAATAAAAGTAATAAACGGTCGTATCTTACAAACCGCGAGACGGAAATCGCCTCTACAAGTTCCGTTACCTTTTACGATGTGAGTCCGACCTACTCGTAAAATTTGAAAATTTTTGGATCTCATTTGTTTGCTTTTCCTATATTCCACAACTACAACTAACACTACATCTACAAAAATGTTAACAAAATATATACAATATACTTGATCCGAGCTAATTGTATACTCTCTAAATGTCAGACTACTACGCATAATACAAAAAATCAAACTCCAAAATTGAAAAATAAAATTTCAATAAATTAGTATAGTTCATTATAGTAAATTGTAATTAAGTAAATATCTAGTCCAAAGAAAGAGAGAGAGAGTTGGCAAAAATGTGAGATGCCGTTGCTGTAGATGAACAAGTTGTAGAGGTTAGGGCATTGGAGAATTTGTGCTAGGGTTCATGTGATTTGGGATATCGGGTTAGGTTAGGGTTTGGGGTATTCGGGAGAGGGAGAGAGAGATAGCGAGGCTTCAACAAGAGGGGGAGATCGAGAAGGCAAAGAGATCGACAAAAGGAGTTTGGAGAGAGAACTAGGGTTTGGGGATGGGTTTCGGGAGCTCAAAAGAAAGAGAGAGAGAGTTTGTGACGAAGACAGAGTGAGAGAGATCTGGGTATGTACAAGTATTTGAAAAAACACATGTACAACGACCAAGGTTGATTTTTTTTAATAAAAAAAACAACCTAGGCCATTGTTTCTAACAACGGCCTAAGTAAATTTTTCGACTAAAAAAACATCACGCCAAAAAACCGAAGCGTTTTTTGGCATGAAGTACCAAAAATACCCCTCCGCTAAAATACTAACGAACCTCTTCGATCAGAGCGGAGCGAATCTGATCCGCTCATCAAGATCTCGAGCGATCGGAGGGCTGAGAATGGCATTTTCCAACCCAATTGAAAACAAACCCGTTTTCAACCGAGCATTTGCCTATATATATATATATAGAGAGAGAGAGAGAGAGAGAGAGAGAGAGAGAGAGAGAGAGAGAGAGAATTAAATAAATAAAGTAATTGTTTTGGGGGGGATTTGAATTTGAGTGATGGGGGAAAAACTTTTGGAAGGAAAATGTATTTTGTGAGGTTAGATCTGAGCCTTTGATTTTGAGGGAATTGAAGGAGAGCCACTTGATAGCTTTCTTTGTCTTTTATTATATATACTAGATTTGCCCGTGGCCACGTGCTTACGGCACGTCTTCAGAAGGATGCAACATATGAAAAGTCTTGTAAATAGTAAATCAACAATTATACATGTGCCTCAAGTTTGAATAGTATGACAATAATATAGTTGTAAATAAAAGTCCATGAGAGAGAGAGAGAGAGAGAGAGAGAGAGAGAGAGATAATTAATTAAATAAACGAGTCGTTTTTGGAGGATTTGAATTTGAGTTTTGGGGAGAAACTTGGGGGGGGGGGATATGTTTTGTGAGGTTAGATCTAGGCCTTTGATTTTGGGGGGATTAAAGGAGAGCCACTTTATAGCTTTCTTTGTGTTTTATTATAGACTCGATTTTCCCGTGGGCACGTGCCTACCGCACGTCTTCGGAACGATACAACATATGAAAGTCTTGTAAACAGTAAAATAACAATTGTGCACCTCAAGTTTGAATAGTAAAACAATAATTAGTTATAAGTAAAAGTCCATGTTTCCATTAGTGTATGTTGAAAAATAATTATAAATGGGGATGTAAAATCCAACTTTTTAAAACTTTGAGTGTGGGAAATGATGAAATTTAAATATTGATGAGATATTTCTTGTTTTCAATGTAACATGAGCAATAAAAAAATGCATAAAAAATCTGAAAATTTACAAAACTGAAATATGAAAATATAAAATTATGAGTAAATACAGAGAGAATGAGAGATAGAGAGAGAGAGATAAATAAATAAGTTGTTTTGGGGGGGTTGAATTTGAGTTTTGGGTGGGAAACTTTTAGACGGAAAAATATGTTTTGTGATGTTAGATCTGGACCATTGATTTCGAGCCTATTAAAGAAGAGCCACTTGATAGCTTTCTTTACGTTTTATTATATATATATATATATATATATATATATATATATATATATATATATATATATACTTGTTAAGATAAATCAGAGTGAGATGAAAACAATACTGAATATTGAATTGAGAAATAACTGAGTACAATATCTCCTATATATAGGAGGAACCAAGTACAAAACTAACCAACTACCCAATGTGGGACTATAATCTCTAATACCCCCTCTCAAACTCACGATGGGTAAAACAATGTGAGTTTGCCTACTAAGTGTCGGAATCTCTGATAGTATGGGATTTGGTGAAGAAGTCTGCAGTCTGCTGGGAAGAGGTAAGAGAATGGAGAGAGATGGTCCATGCCTCAAAACGATCACGAACATAATGACAATCAATCTTAATATGCTTCGTTCGTTCATAAAAGACCGGGTTGCTTGCAATGTGCAATGCACTCCGATTATCACAATAAAGTGGAGTAGCTCCTGTAAGAGTAACACTCATATCTGATAACAACCAACGAACATGAACAATCTCTCTAGTAGTAGCTGTCATTGCTTTGTATTCAGCCTCGGTGGAAGAACATGCAACAACTTCCTGTTTCTTGCTCTACCACGAGATCAGTGAATCACCAAGAAATAGACAGAAACCTGTGGTAGACCTTCTGGTAGTCGGATCACCTGCCCAATCTGAATCAGAATATGTACTGAGCTTTAGTTTGGATGTAGAGGGCATGAATAATGAGCGAGTGATAGTGCCCCGAAGATATATGAGAATCCGAAGAAAAGCATCGTAGTGAACTGATGTAGGAGCGGAAACAAACTGACTGACAATACTAACTCATGAGCAATATCGGGTCTGGTCATGCATAAGTAGACAAGCTGTCCAACAATCTGCCTGTATCTAGTGGGATCAGGAAGGACCTCACTATCTGTGGGACGAAGCTTCACATGAAGCTCTAAGGGTGTATCAGCTGATCAACTGTCAGAGTGACATGCAGCAGAAATAATATCTGATGTGTATTTCTGCTAAGAAGAGTATCCCCTGAGATCCATGAGCAATCTCTAAACCCAGAAAGTAACGTAGCTTACCAAGGTCTTTCATATGAAACTTCTGGTGAATGTATTTCAATGTGGATGCAATGCCGGCGGAATCATCCCAAGTAATGATCATATCATCAACATATAGTAGTAGAAGTACCCTCCCCTGCGGTGATGACCGTATAAACATAGAATGGTCCTGTGAACTCTGACGAAAGCCAGCCTTGGTAATGACAAGGTAAAAACATTCAAACTAGGCTCGAGGGGCCTGTTTCAGGCCATGTATGGCACAATGAGGTCTACAAACATGACGAGGAGGAGTGGTAAGGCTAGGAGGAGGATGCATATAAACTACTTCAGATAAGGTACCATGAAGACAAGCATTCTTCACGTCCAACTGGTATAGCGGCCACTGACGAACGACGACAACAGCAAGAAAAGTGCGAACTGTAGTCATCTGAGCCACTGGGCAAGAGTCTCATCATAATCAATGTCATGCTCCTGAGTAAATTTCCGGGCAACTAGACGAGCCTTGTGCCGCTCAATGGAGCTATCAGGTTGATATTTGACCTTAAAGATCCACTTGCAGCTAATAGGTTGAACACCCATAGGCAGTGGAACAACATCCCAAGTACTAGTCTGATTAAAGGCACAGAACTCCTCTGCAATAGCTTTCCGCCACTCGGGGTATTGAACGGCTTCCTTATAGGTATCGGGCTCACGTGTAGTGTATATAGCAGTGAGATATGCATGAAACTGGGGTGAGTAAGAAGCTAGTGTGGCAAAACCAAATTGGTCAGAGGGACCAGTGGCATCAAGTGTGTAGCGAGATGGTGGGACGCCCGCAGTAGAATGTGCAGACTGATGCACTGGTGGTGGAAGGGCAGTATGTGGAGGTGAGTTAGGTGGTGTGGGTGTAGGCAACTGTGGGGATGCAGGTGGTGAAGAAACAGGGGTTGTCTCTGTAGGAATAATGGGGGGACTGTCTATAGCAGGAGCCAAAGGAGTGGGATCAAAAGGAATAGGTGGAGTGGAAGTAGGCCTAATAGGTGAAGGATCGAGAAAACTAGTGTCCTGAGGAGAGGTTAAGTAGTAGGGAGAGTCTTCTACAAAGGAGACATGTCGAGAAATACGAATACGACCTGCCGCAGGATCAAAACAACGATAACCTTTATGTTCAGGACTGAGACCTAGATGTACACACTTAGCAGCGCGAGCAGTGAGTTTCGTGCGCTCAGTGGGAGGGAGAAGGACATAACACGTGCAACCAAAAATACGGAGCATGTTATAGTCAGGGGATGAGTGATAGAGGGCCTCATAAGGGGTGATGCCAGAGAGGGCAGACGAATGAGTAATGTTAATGAGACTGACGGAAGTCATGACAGCTTCAGCCCAGAAAGAGCGAGGAACAGAAGAGAAGAGTAGAAGAGTGCGAGCCGTCTAAAGGATGTGACGATGCTTGCGTTCAGATACACCATTCTGCTCATGGGTGTGGGGGCATGATTGCTGAAAAAGAGTGCCATGGGACTGAAGAATCGATCTCATAATAGCAGAGGTGTACTCACGAGCACCATCTGAGCAAAAAGTTTTGATACGAACCCCAAATTGGGTGTGAACCATGGTCGTAAAGAATCGGTAAATGTCAGCTATCTCAGAACGTTGGCACATAAGAAATACCCATGTGTGTCTAGTGAAATCATCGATGAAACTAACATAATAGAGATAACCTTTTTGAGAATGTGTGGGAGAGGGACCCCATATGTCAGAGTGAATAAGTTGAAAAGCATAAGTAGAATGAGAAGTGCTTTTATTGTTAAAAGGGAGGGCTAAGTGTTTTGCCAACTTACAACCCTGACAAACAGATAATGAAGTAAAATTAAAATGACCAAGAGCACCACTACGAACTGAATCTTTCAAACGAGACGCACTAATGTAACCTAAGCGTCTGTGCCACAAATCGGCATCAGAACTGACAACACCAGCAAAACTAAAAGTGGAATCATGAGCATGAAGAGAATCTAGATGATATAGACGTCCATGTCTGCTAGCGAGTCCAATCATATGACCAGTCCGATGATCCTGTTTGGTACAGTCCAAAAAAGTAAAGGTAACTGTAAGGCCACTATCACATAAAGCACTAATGGAAATAAGATCCGTAGATAAACACGGGGCATAAAGGACGAAAGGTAAAGTGAGAGTTGGAGTGTTAATAGATCCAGAGTGTGTAGTGAGAAATAGTGAACCATCGGCAGTGTAAAGTGACGGTGAATGAGAGGTAAGTGGAGTGCCAGTGGTGAATAGTGTACAATTGCTAGTGAGGTGATGTGAAGCACCAGAATCTAAAAGTCAGGAAGAAGACATACCAGGAGTGACAGAGAAAGCAGGGGCAGATGAACCAGTACTGATAGACTGATCCGAGTTCTGAAGATCCAACTGAGCTAGACGGTGTTGTGGAATATCATAGGGAGCAGAAGAAGGCATGGCTGGAGTGATGACCATCGCACCAGGTGTGCGGAGAGAAGGTAAACCCTGTTGCTGTCTGCGCTGCTGTGCCTGAGCTAGGCGATGAGGATGAAGAATAAAGCAGTTACTATGAGTATGACCATCCCGCTGACAGTGGGTGCAATGGGAACGACGATCAGGAACATTGCGATGGACAGAAGGAGTAGGTGTAGAGCTGGGACGAGGCTTGTGTGAGAAGGATGGATGATGAGCAACGGTAAGGACACTTTCACTGGTAGAGGATGAGTGAGGAGTAGGAGTTGGGAGAGCACGTAACCGAGTTTCTTCAGCAACAAGCTCAACAATAGCAGCTTCAAGACGAGGGACCGGATCTCGATGGATCAATTGACTGCACAAAGATTGATATTCTGGTTGAAGACCCATCATGAAGAACATAAACTGACGACTTTCATGAGTGACATACACCTCACTGTTCTCTAGTTCCTGTAATTCACGCCAGATATTGCGCATGGCTGTGTAATGTTCCTGAATACTGCGATCACCCTGCCGATCAAGAACGGACTGAACAAGGAATTGATACTCACGAACCCCACTATTCTAAATATACTGGGTAACCAAGTGTTTCCAAAAAGCCTTGGCAGGACGAACTCGAAGAAGATCAGCACGAAGACTACGGTCAACAGAGGATATGAGGAAGGAAATAACTCGTCGGTCATGATCATCCCAAGTGGTTTGAGATGTGTGAATCAATTTCTTATCGGCAGCGGAAGCGGTAGTATCGGGATCTTTTGGACGAACAGTGGAACCATCAATGTGACCCTATAAAGAATGACCAAGAAGAGTGGCCTCAACAGAAGCAGATCAATCAGTCCAATCCTTAGCAGAGGAAAGAAGGAAATCAGTGGAGATTGGAAGGTACTGACGAAGTTGAGGCTCCATGAGAGATTCAAGTACCTGCAAATTATTTTTTTGATTTTTTTAATTTTATTTTTAAATAACAATACTGAGAGGAGGCGGCTATGGTTTTTTAAGGGCGGCTAATGGCCAAACACCAAACATCAAGTCAAAACCAATGAAACTCCTTGTTGGTCGGATCTGATTCACACAGCAGCACCAAATGATCCCGTCCTCTGAGCAAAACACGGGACAACAAATCACACCCAACGGAAGACCTCCGCAGGTCAGATCTGGAACTTATCTTTTCGATCACACACAGAGACACAAAGATCGATAGAGAAAGAGAGTGGAGGTAGCAGCGACTTGTGGTGGCAGTGGTGACGTGCAACGACGGCGGCGGCTAGCGGCGACGGCGGCTGCTAGGGTTTCTTCGGGATTGGGTTTCGAAGGAGTAGGAGAGGAGGCGGTTGAAGGCAGGATGTCGGTGTTGGGTTAGAGACGACGAGGAAAGATGGTGAAGTTGATGGCGGCGGGATCTTGGTCAGGTCTTGATACGAAGTTGATGGCGGCGGGATCTATTGAAATATAGTAATTGTATATTCTGTTTCCTAATATAGGAAACATATTCCCCAAATCTCTCATCTTCCCAATCTTCTCTCAATCTCTTTTCTTCTTTTCAAACAATGTAATCCTTATATATAGATGTATACAGTAAAGAATAAGGGACAACAAAAGAAGAATAAGAATTATTTTCCCCAGAATTATTTTCTTCATGGTATCAGAGCCTAACCAGATATAGGCCAATTGAAGAAGAAGAGGTGATCCGATCTGCCTCCTCGTCATCCAAAGATCCCATTACTGATCCCGTTGCTGATCCCGTCACCGATCATCATCCCGTTGTTGATCCCGTTGCTGATCCTGTCACCGATCATCATCCTCGTCAACTACAGATCTCCAGATCCCATTCACCTTCATCTACTGTGCTTATCTTCTCCCGGTGCCACTCCCCTGACCTTTCGGCGGCCACCCCTCCCTTCGCGCCACCCCCTTGACGCGCACTGCCTGAACCCCACCCGAAACCCCCAAGTGTCGTCTGGCTTTGTTCCCGCTCGACCGTGCAGCACTACGCCAAGAAACCCACCCGAAACCCCCAATCACTGCTCCCTCCTCGGCGTGCCTGCTCCACCTGATCGTTGCCGCGACCTCATCGTCGTTTGCACGCAGCGTCACGCTAACACCAGTGACGTTGCGAGCCTTGGTCCTCCACCGTTGCTACTGTCCTCTCTCTCTTGCTGTTTATTGAGTGAGTTGTTTGCTGAGTTGCTGATCAAATCAGATCTGAGGAAGAAGAAGATCCCGATCCTGATCCTCCCTGTCTTCCTCCCGAGCTCCCGAGCCCCCGATCCCTGTAGGGGCTCGACGTCGACCTCGAGCAAGGCCTTGACTTTTTTCAAAGCCCACGGTCTTTACGCTCGGCGACGACCTGCAGCTACGCCCATTACTGGCTTCTCTAAGGTATGAGGGCTCGGCATCAGTCTCGGGCATGGTTTGGGCTTGTTCAAGCCCATCAACCTATGCGCTCGACAGCGACCGCCGACTACACCCATGCTATCTTTCCAAGAACAGGTGTGGGGGCTCAGCGTCGACCTCGAGTAAGGCTTTGGCTTTTTTTTGAAGCTACGTGACCTTTACACTCAGCGACGACCTGCAGCTACACCCATCACCAGCTTCTCTAAGGTATGGGGGCTCGGCATGGGCCTCGAACATGGTTTGGACTTGTTGAAGCCCATCAACCTATGCACTCGGCGATGACCTCTGGCTACGCCCATACTATCCTTCAAGATGTACACATAAGAGCTTGGTGTTGTCCTCGAACAAGGCCTTGGCTTTTCAAGCCATACTTTTTACGCCCGGCAACGACCTTCAACCACATCCGTTCCAAAAGTTTTCATTAAAGATTTAGGGCGTTCGCTTTCGGCAAACGCCGCGAGCCCCAGACCGTTGGTTGACCCACCTCTCACCCGCAAACAACTCGGGGTTTACGGCTTTCAGAGCCAAAACCCCGAATTGTTCGAGGGCGGCAAGGGAGCCACCGATCTAGGACTCTCACCGAGCCTCCGGACCAATTAATCGACCCACCACTCACCCGCAAGCAACTCGGGGTTTACGACCCTCAAAGCCCAAACTCCAAATTGTTCGAGGGTGACTGATGCGCCACCAACTCGGAACCCTTGGACCAAAGTTCTACTTATGGGACGCCCGCCTTTGGCAGACACCCGAATCTTATGGCAGATGAGTCAATCTCAAATTCCTGATAAAAAACGATGGGGAGATGGGGATTATATAGCCCCCTGAGCAGCGCATTTATTACATCGAGAAGTCCAAATGGTGGAAGACGAAACATCGCCATTAATGTTTATGGAAGGCGAAACGCCACTCATTGGGTGTTGCCTGCAAGAAACTACGGCTTGACCTTTTTACCTCAGCGGCGACCCCCTACAAGGCCGAACTCGGCAACAATCTCGGGCTACACTCCTGCCCTCCCCACTCAATGAATCGTCAAAGTTAAAGAAGTCGGAAGTTTTTTATTACTCATAAGGCGGCAGAAACGGCAGCCCAAATACAATGAAAAGCTTACAAATCACTCATCGCTCGGCTTAAAACTCAAACTCGGCGCTTCCATCGAATTCCTTCGCATGCTCGACCCGTCCAACCGAGGAAGGCACTCCAACAACAGAACTTTCTGCATCTGCAGGTTGGGCCACCTCCAAGAAAAAGATCGGTGAAGGTCCTAGGACGGAATTGCTCGCCCCCTCAATCAGACCAGTGCCTAGCATTTGCTTCAACCTACGGATCTCCAACTCTTTATTAACAATAGCCTCACGAAGAAAAGACTCTGAAGCCGACCGACCACTCGAGGCATCCGATATCGACCAGTTCGTCTCAACTGCCCACCAGTCCCGGTCGGCTATGACTTTCTGCAGACGAGCGACCTCCAAGCTGAGCTCCCTAGACTTGTTCATGAAGTAATTCACTCTGGCCGCTCGGTCTCGAGCCTGTTTACGTTGACAAGCCAGAGCACTCTCCATAGCCCCTAGCCCAGCTCAAACCCAGGAGACCTCGGTCGAACAAAGGTCGGCGCCGAGGACCTCATGTGTCTATCAAAAAGACGAAAAAAACAACAGGTCACCAAAGAGACTAAAAAACACAAGTCATGGAGCATCGGCCAAAAAATTATCTTATATTAGTTCAAAATTTTTGTACTACAAAATGCAGTGGCCAGTCCGCATAAGGCATTTACAAAATCAAAAACAACCTAAACTATGCTTGAGAGGGGAAGGGGTGGCACCTCTTCGTCAGCAGGGTCGCCCCCGACCTCCCCTTGATGAGGGTCCTTCAGTTCCTCATCGCCACCGGGCATGGTCGGATGCTCCGGCTGCCAGTTGTAATGCAGATGATCCACCTGTTTGTCCGGGTAGATCAGCGTGAAGTGTTCCTTCGCCTTATATAGGCCTTGTCCTGGGCTGCGATCAGAGTAACTGCCATATATATCTACACCTCTTCCATGGCCTTCTCCGCCTTCGCAGCCTCTGCCTGGGCCTTCTCCTTAAAATGTGCCAACTCGTCCCTGTGATGGCCCATAAGCGAGTCCATCTGAGCGTCATGGATTGCCTCCTTGTCCCGGGCCTCCTTCAACTCGGCCGTAAGCTTAGAGACTTCGCAGAAGTACTTCTCCGCGTACTTCCTCTCAACGAGGACCTCGTTCTCCATGCACCGGTGGTAGTGCTGCCCATGGAGTAATGCCTGGCCGAAGAAGAACAAGTTAGAAAACTCTTGAACTCTAAGATTCTGCGTGCACGGAAACACTTACCGAGAATTGTGCCTGAGCCCACCGCGTGTAGACTGCCTCTGACGTCTGTGTCGCTAGACTCATCCAGTCCTGCTCTGTGGCAATGTGCTCCGCCGCCTCCACAGCCACCGAACCCTGGACCAAGGAGTTCCCTGCCTTTACCCCCCAACCCGGGACGTGCTCCTGCACGCTCTGCTTGTCCACCATCTGCGCGGCATCGGGGCGAGAGAGCGGAGGCCTCTAATCTCGAGCCTCGACCGACTTCTTACTTCCGGAGCTTGCCCCCGGCTCTTTCCCCGACCTCGACGAATGGTGAGGTCTCTTCACCCTCTTCGGGGGCGGCTGTTCGGTAGCCGGTGCCTGTACCTTACCAGACCCCGTGGCTGGTGCTCTGCTCTTCTCCGGTGTGGCTTTCTTCGCAGCTTTGGCCCTACTCTTAGCCGCCGGTTCTACTATGGCGTTGCGGTTATCAAGCTCCTTTACAGACATTTCTACAAAAAGAAAAAGTTAAACATGTTAACGCGAAGGCGGAAAGAAAACAGAATGGAAACAAAAACATACTAGGATTTATCGAGCTCAGTCCAGCTCGGGCAAGGTGTAGCTCCGTGACGTGAGGCCACCCAATGCCGTGACCCTCCACAATCTTAACGACATTCGCCCACTCCTTCTCTGATAAATCTTTTCTCTTTGGTGGCTTGTGGTTCGGCTTTTCGAAGTTCCAAATAGTGGGGATGTCCCAGGGCTCCTCGCTCCGGACAACAAAGTACTTTTCTTTCCACCCTTTGATGGAGTCCGGATGGCCGTGCATCACCTTCTTGTGGGGACGGGGCGAAAGATAGAAAATTCCCTCCTGGTCCTCGAGAGAGCTCATCCCCAGGATGGCTCGAAAGTAGGTCAGCCTCAGCGTAATCGCCTTCTCCTGACACTTCAAAATAAAACACACTAAGTGTTTCCAAGAGTTAGGGCCATACTGCATCGGGCTCAGCTCCCCCCAGTTTAGCACCCTCTTGATGAACGGGTGCAGCGAAAGCCTCAACCCCGAGACGAAAGCATCCTCAGGGAACATGCAGAAGCTCTTTTCAAGCACGGTGGTCGGGCAAATTCCTGGGTGCCACTAGTTGCTCGAACTCCCGAGGAATGAAGTAAGTCGCCCTCAAGATAGGCAAGTAGTCCATTGGCAGGGCACACTTCACACTGTCCATCTTGATCATAGATCGGCCCTCGTCCCTCAGCAGCGATATATACGCCAGAAGATCCTTCACATCGTCAGGATACATCCCGATCAATCCTGGATTTTTGCCGGAGAGAAGGGGTACATGAACTCAGAGCCATACTCATACTTATCCTTCTTGGCCAGACTGTCAGGCCGTATCCACTTCCTCTTCCTCCTTCGGGGGCGATCTTTCCTATCAGGGGAAGGGGTCGCTAGGGAAGGCAACGGTGGAAGGTCTGCCTCTTCTTCTTCTTCTACCCCCTCTGCGGTCCCTCCGACCTCGCCATGATCACTACCGCTCTCAGTCCCTTACTCGGACTCCTCCCGATCACCGCCTTCCTCGACCTGCTTCTCTTTTTCTGGGCCTCCTTCTCCAGATTCATTCTCCTCCTCCATGAGCTCCTCTCCCTCCGGATCCCTTTCTTCGTGCTCCTCATATACAGGCTCCTTATCCGGCCTACGGAATTGCAGGGGCTCTACGATGAAGGCTACGTCACCCTCGCCAGCCGACCCTCCTTCTGATAGAACCTCCTCCTTGACCGGGCAGATGTCTCCCGACGAAAAAGATATTGAAGACGAATGAACCTCCTCGCCGTGACCTGAAGTACTTGCCTCGGAACCGGACTGAGACCGTGACATTTTAAAGCAAAAATACTAACCTGTTTCACCGGAGTATGCAAAAGTCAACGGTAAACGGTCGCCGGTGGTGCGCAAGAAAATTTCGGTTATTTAGAAGTTGAAAGCAAAGTAAAAAAGTGAAGTGGGGGGAGGGGGATTTATAAGCCCATGCGGGACTCTTCGAATTCCGCAAAAAGATCTTGCCGTCTGATCTTCATCATCAAGATCTAACGGCCACTAAGATCTTGATAACGTCAGCTTGGTGCGCAAAAATACCTTCTTACCCTCAGCTCTGTCGACCAACGCGGCGCCTCGTCGCATGGGGTCAACTTCTCGGGTACTTCACCATTATTCACCCAAGTTCCCCCAAAAAGTTTCTCCCAAACTGCTTGGACCTCGACGCTCGGATGGCACCGCGAGCCCAAAAAGTTTCTCCCAAACTGCTTGGACCTCGACGTTCGGATGCCACCGCGAGCCCAAAAAGTTTCTCCCAAACTGTTTGGGCCTCGACGCTCGGATGTCACCGCGAGCCCAAAAAGTTTCGCCCAAACTGCTTGGACCTCGACACTCGGATGCCACCGCGAGCCCAAAAAGTTTCTCCTCAAAACTAATGGGACCTCGCCGCTCGGATGGCACCGCGAGCCCAAAAAGTTTCTCCCAAACTACTTGGATCTCGACGCTCGGATGGTACCGCGAGCCCAAAAAGTTTCTCCCAAACTGTTTGGGCCTCGACGCTCGGATGCCACCGCGAACCCAAAAAGTTTCCCCAAACTGTTTGGGCCTCGACGCTCGGATGGCACTGCGTGCCCAAAAAGTTTCTCCCAAACTGCTTGGACTTCGACGCTCGGATGCCACCGCGAGCCCAAAAAGTTTCTCCCTAAAACTACTGGGACCTCGACGCTCGGATGGCACCACGAGCCCAAAAAGTTTTTCCCAAACTGCTTGAACCTCAATGCTCGGATGCCGCTGCGAGCCCAAAAAGTTTCTCACAAACCACTGGGACCTCGACGCTCGGATTGCACCATGAGCCCAAAAAGTTTCTCCCAAACTGCTTGGACCTCGACCCTCGGATGCCACCGTGAGTTCAGAAAGTTTCTCACAAAACTACTGGGACCTTACGCTCGGATGCCACCGCGAGCCCAAAAAGTTTCTCCCAAACTGTTTGGGCCTCGACGCTCAGATATCACCGCGAGCCCAAAAAGTTTCTCCCAAACTACTGAGACCTCGACGCTCAGATGTCACCGCGAGCTCAAAAAGTTTCTCCCGAACTACTTGGAGCTCGACGCTCGGATGTCACCGCGAGCCCAAAAAGTTTCTCTCAAACTGCTTGGAGCTCGGCGATCGGATGTCACCGTGAGCCCAAAATTATCCCCCAGCCTTTTTTGAGGGGCTCGCTCGCCGACCTTAGACGCCCAGTAAGAAGACCTTCTGATCCACGTGTCGCAGCGTCCCCTCGCTTTTCCAACCAGTGAGGGGCTCGCCTACCGACCCGAGACGCTCGACAAGAAGAACCCCCGCTCCAGACTCCTACGTCGCCTTGCTTTTCCAACAAGCGAGGGGCTCGCCTACCGACTCCAGTCCCTCGGCAAGAAAGAATCCCCCGCTCCAGACTCCTACGTCCTCTTGCTTTTCCAACAAGCGAGGGGGCTCGCCTACCGACCCCTTACGTTCGGTCAAGCGACCTCGAGGTCGACGCTCGGATGTCACTGCGAGCCCCAAAATTATCCCCCAATAATGAGGGGTTCGCCTGCCGACCCTACTCTCAGCCAAATGACCCCTGGGTCGACGCTCGGATGTCACCACGAGCCCCAAACTATTCCCCCAACCATACCAGGGCCTCGCCTGCCGATCTTAGCGGCTCGACAAGAAGAACTCTTGTTCCACGAGTCTGGACGCCCCCTTGCTTTTCCAACCAGTAAGGGGGCTCGTCCTCTAACCCTCGATGCTCGGCGGGCCGAGCTCCGACACCCCACGTGACTCCATAAGGGGATCCCCTTCATCCTACCCATACTGAGCTCTTCTGGAAGATACAGATCCCGTTCTTTGCCGTACACACCACTCCACTCTTCCTACAGAGGTAAAGAATCACTCTTACACGGCTGGATCACCCAGCCCTCCAGGGATGGGGGGCTCCTGATATAGGTCAGATGACGTGGCCACAGGATCCCCTCAAATGGCGTTCACCCCCGATCATCAGATCTGCCATGCCAGTCCTAAAACCACCTGGTTTTCCACCACGTCAGCCCTAAACTGCCTGGATTCCGTCACGTCAGGCCCATGGGTGACCGGGTCCAGACCCGGTTGGGGCTGCCTATAAATACCAGGCCCTCTACCCCTTCAAGAGGTAATCAATCTTTCCCCTATCAAAAAACCTAGTTACTGTTACTCTTCAGTGACTGACTCGACCGTCTGAGGGCCTGCCACCGGGATCAACTCCGGTGTTCCTAGGCCGAGTGCAGGTATACGAGACTTCCGGATCCGAGCCTCCAGATCCGAGCCGAGTATCATCTTTCCACCTCGCTCCCTCCTCTACTCCCAAGCCGTCCCCTCTGGCTGAGGGTAGGGCGTATCATTCGCACCAAAGCTTCCGTGAAAATAAAAATTGAGATAACTCATACCTGGTGCAACCACCCTTCAAAAACAAACCGCATCACTATAACCCAAAGTTGCATAAAAAGGTCCATATAGAATGCATTTTTGCTTTTGGAACCTCTTAAGGCGTAGTCGTATAAATCATGTACCATTCAAGAATTGTATTATATGAAACATGTGTTTCTTTTAGAAGTTACCCCACACATCGAGTATGCTCATTAATATAGTGTAGTACAAATGCTTGTTGCGCATTGATAAAAACAGGCGACGTCTTCTCACTGTTGTATTACAGTGGAACATTTAAATTGAACACTAAATTCCCATAAGTGATTTGAAAAAACTTTGTTTATTTCTGAGTTCCCGGGGCCGAGGCAAAAACCTAAATAATTATTTTTTGGAATCCGTAATTACAATATATTTTTTTTTTCGAGTAAAATATGTGCTTATAAGGGCAATACAAATTTTGAGATTCTTAAAATTACAAAAAATTCAGAGGTCTGAAGCGGCCACCTCCACTTCCTCAAAGTGGGAGCCGGCCCTGCTTAAAGTTTAATAAAAAAATAAAACCGGTTCGAGAAAATAAAGGGTCATATATACATAACAAATTTATTCTTATATAAAGTTATTATAATTTCTCAGTAGAGTATTCATATCCGATCATTACCGCTAATATTGTTTTCATTTGATTTTACATTTAAAAAAAATCCACTTGTTCTTTTGTTTTTATTTTAAAGTATCAATGACTGATATTGGTAAAAATCTTCGCTGCATGTTCCAGACACGAATCTCAAAGTTTTCGAGAACGGAACCATAATTTTACAATCATCATTTTACAACTACAAGCTCATTAGAGGAATATGGCCCATATCTTGGCCCACCAGTCCAACCTGGCCAGTGGATAAGACTTACTTACAGCCTAATAAATGAGATATTTCTAGCTAATTAGAACATGCAATCAAATCCCCCAAATCATGTATCATATAATCGATTTGATCTCTTAATCAGAGAAATCTTCAACCAAATATGAAAAAGATACATTCTCGTATTTGTCTTATGGAACAAGACTCGTAGCCTGTAATTATTTTTTCCTCCCTCAATGAGTAAGAGCATCTGTAGTCGTTTAAGTTAAAAAAATGGCTATATGGCAATTTTGAAAATAGCAAATAGGAGAAAGGCTGCAGTCGTCTATACCCAAAAATGATTTTTTCTAGACGAAACGAGAGATGATATACCGCTTGAAGATCTGCGTTGAAAAAAAATTAAAAACTTGTGAAGGACGGCAGATGATCTGCCGTCTCGGAATTTTTTTAAAAAAAAGAAAGAAAAAAAATGAAGGACGGCACATGATGTGCCGTCCATCACATTTGAACAATTTTTTTTTCTATCTTCAAACGGAAGATGATCTTCCTACTTAAAAATATATATATATATATAATCCGGACTGGATTTCATATCCCGTCCAACCATTTATAAATTTTTTTTAGATCATACGACATATCATATACAGTCCGACTATAAAATGGTAAATCATCTTCTGATTTGCAAAATATGAATAAATTCATTTCGTCTCTAAAATTTGGCCGTCTCCTGTTCATTCTAAATCCAAAATATAGATATCTAGACGACGACTACAGATATTTTTTTCCCCCCAAAAGTATCTATTTTTTGAATATATAGCCAACGACTACAGATGCTTAACAGGTGATCAATATGTTACCGCTAAAATATCTAAGATCATTTAAGTGAAGCCAAAGACCGCACACAAGTCGCAGCCAAAACTTTTCTAAACTTTGTTCATACTACCTTTGTGCGTAATAAATTAGTTCAAATTTTTATTCTTCTTGCCCACTATTTATTAGGAAGTGACCTCCTCACAGAATCCAAACATACATGCACCTGCAAAGAATTCCAACAGATCTACCATAATGCCTAAAAATATATAGTTAAAATGGGGAACCAATTCATCAAATAATTGATGTGGGATCCAATGTTTTCTCAGGTAGTCATATGTACTTGTACTCCACTTTAAATAAACAAAATAGGGGACTTAATTAGGGATGTTTGTTTCTCCTGAAGTACGCTGTTCGGAAGTGATATTGGTGGAATTGGACTATAGCAGTGGTTAGGTTGGTCTGAAGTGGCTTCATGACTTCTTTTCTAACCTGGCACTACAGTGACTTTTGTTCCCTCATTTTGCCCATTTAGAGCATCTGTGGTCGTTTGGCTGTTTTGTACGAGAAATCATTCATCGTCGGTTCATTTTTTTAATAATTAAAATCTAAAATTTGGGTTCAAACGATTACAACACAAACTCATTTTTTCTATTATTATATGTCAAACTAGTGTTACTCTGTGCAAATTGCACAGACTAAAATAATTTTGTGGAACTCATCAAATTGTATAGTACTTAAAAATTTAGAAATGTCTTAGCTATTTCAATCACAATATAATGAAAAAATAAAAAATCTACAAATTAACTAATTCACACTTTCAAACCAACCAACATCATTCCTACTTTGTATTTTGTATTTTGTTTTGTTAAGTAAAAAAGTATGATATGCACGGTTAAGGTAGGTGTGAATTTCTACGTTTGCTCTCCTTTCTCCATTATTTCAAAATGAAGAAAGGAAATGAGAAATAGACCTATTAGCTTAAGATATAATATAATACCCGCTCCTAAAGACTACAGATGCTCTTAGAAATCAGATAATTAGGAGATGAGGTGGCTGGAAGTTGACTGTTCATCATTTCATAGTTCTTTTCTCCCTCTATTCCTATGCTACACTGAACTTACATGCCAGACAAAGTGTTTGTGTAGGAAATACTTTTTTCTTACTTATTTTCTCTCTCTACTCTTATGCCACACAGGGCCCGACCTGAGATGGGGGCTGGGGCCGAGGCTAAATGCCCAAATAGTTATTTTTGGGCCCCTAATAATAGTATAATTTTTTTACGTGAAAAATACGTGCCTATATTTACAAGAGAAATACAAATTTAGGAACCCTAAAACTGAAAAAAATTCGAGAGCCTGAGACGGCCGCCTCACCTGCCGCAAGGTGGGGGCCGACCCTGATGCCACAAGACTTATAATGCCAACCAAATCGCTTGTATAGGAACTATCTTTATGGATTTTGAATCGATGGATTTCACTTCTAGGAAATCAAACATAGCCACTTAGGGCTTGTTTGGAAGACAGTAAAAGTACTGTAGGAAATAAAATTCATGGACGAAGCACTGTTCAAGGATTTTGATATGGCTAAAAACAGGGTTAAATCGGAACCGTTCAAATCGAGCACGAATCTTAAAGCTCAGGGGTAAAACGGTAATTTCACCTACAAACAGGTCTGAAATGGGGACTGGGGTTTTCTTCAAAGCCCAATAACCCACGAACGGATCTGCCTTAACTGGGTACAGGTTCCAACCTGCAAGAAACCCAGTCCAGCTGGATAGAATTAGGGTTTATGATTGTTCCTAATCAACGGTCCTGATTCGCTCTATCCTTTCACTGGGAATTAGGAATTTTATTCCTAAAACTGGTCCTAAAGGCAACTATAAATATTTCCCATCCACCACCATTAAGAGGTAATCAATCTTTTGCCAGTCAAAGCTCATTCATAATCTTTTCTGATTACTGACTTGAGCGTCGGAGGGTGTGTCGCCGGGATCAACCCCGGTGTTCCGCACTTTTTGCAGGTTCACGGCAGCGGCAAGAGACCAAGTCAACAAGTTGGTAAAGGTCAACAGGTCAACATGTTTGCTTTATTGTTTTCTCCAAGAATCCATAAATTCATTGGTTTGCTCCCACACCAAAATTAGCAGCAACAGATTGACGCTGTCTGTGGAAACGAAAAAGCAGACCGACCTAACTTCATCAGCGATACTAGTTTCAAGCCATGCATCGAAAACAGAAGGGGAAGACAGCGGTCTCCAACCGAAGAACCACTTCTCTTCCTCCTCCCCCTCCTCCAACTCAAGGTGCTTCTCCTTAATAGGCCCCTCCAGGATCTCGGGGGGCTGCCCAGGGGGGCTTCCGTCGGAGTCGTCCGAAGCAACACCCTCCTCATTATCATGTCGCGAGTCCCAATCCTTTAGTTGAATCTATGGCTTCTCAAAGCCCTCCCGAGCGGGATCTCCGTCAAGTTATTGCCTACCGCCAAAAGGGGGTCGACCTCAAAACTCGCCTAAATGGATGGCGAGCCCTTAGGGGAGTCCATCAACCTGAGCACCCAGGGGCCTCAAGAGTCTGGACCCCCCCACCGACCGAGGACTAGAAGATCCCCTTCCCAGAGGAGGCGAAGAGAGTCTCCTCAGCATCATCGGCGGAGAACTCATTCTCCAATAAGCCGAGCCACACATAGGGACTGCCAAGCTGGAGAGGCACCAGTCACAAGGGCAGATCTTCAAGACTTCCAAGCGACAGTCTTACGGGTCCTCAATATCGCTCCGAAGAACGACCAGAGGCCACCTACTCAAGAGCCAGCTATGAGCCACCGCCTTCACACTCATAGTCCTCATCCATCTCCAAGCTACCATCGCCGCAGTCCCAGTCCACCCTCGTACGAAGATGAGTCATGGGGCTCGACAAGATATGATCAAAAAGAAAACTCAGTCTACCGCCATCTCCACGAGATGGAGAGGCGCCTCGCCCGAATTGACAGGGAAGAAGAACAACGGGCGATAAACCTCCACCCGAGCAGACCTCCATTCTCCCGTACCATCATGGAGGCCCCCGTCCCAAAGAACTTCAAGCCGTCTCACTTCGAGATGTATACCGGGGAGTCGGACCTTGCAGATCACATAGAGAGTTTCAAAACTCTCATGATGATCCACCACGCTTTAGACGCCCTCCTCTGCAAGATCTTCTCTGCCACGCTGAAGGGGTCTGTGAGAGAATGGTACTCTCGACTCGCCTCGGCCTCGATCTTCTCGTTCGATCAGTTTGAAGGGCTCTTCCTTACTCATTTCGTGAGTAGCCACCGGGCCGAGAAAATAAGTGTATCTCTGGTGACTCTCAACCAAGAAAAGGGCGAACGCCTAAGGGATTACGTTCGACGCTTCACCGCCGAAGCCCGATCCATTTCTTCCCTCAACCAATCAGTAGCCTCTGCCACATTCGAGCGCAACGTCACCGATGCTCGCCTCAAGGCGTTCCTTGCCAAGAAACCTCCTTGGGACTTCTCAGAACTCCTACTTAGGGTGGAGAAGTACATACGAGTGGAAGAGGCTTTCAACCCCCCTACTCTTGAAGAATCATCTTCCGGGAACAAATGGAAGAATATGAGCGAAGAGGGGTCCCAAAAATCTCAGAAGGACGGCAATGGCCAGTGCCGCCTGACTCCTCGTTTTGAGAAGTTCACCCCCCTCATTGCTAATGTATCAAAAATTCTAATGGAGGTGGACAAGGAAGGGCTACTCCGCGCTCCCCCTAAAATGAATACTCCTGGCAAGAAGAGAAACAAAGATAAGTGGTGCCGCTTTCACAGGGACCACGGCCACAACAGGACCACGGCCACGACACAGATGATTGTCGGGCTCTCAAAGAGGAGATCGAAGAACTCATATAGCGGGGGACACCTGACCAAGTTCGTCCAAAAAGATGGGGCCGAGCTCCCCCCTGAGGAGCATACAAACGAACAGAGAGGCCTGCCGAGCTTCAAGACTCAGAACCTGGGGCCGTCCTCCACCTCATCCAAAGAGGACCAATCGAGGGAGAACTTAGCTCCTCCCGAGAGGTCTTCACCTTATCGTGGAAGTAGGATTTTGATTTTCAATAAGGTCGATACCTGTAACCCGGCCAATAGCATATAATAATGGCTCGCCCCATTGAAGCGGCCACTTAGTTTATCTCAATAAAATTTTACATTTTTTCATTGAAAATTATTGCTCTTGCTTCGTCTCTATCTCTTCGAGTCACATTTGCGACTCGTTAAACGGTGAGTTCAGAGTCTAGCTTCTCCCACATGGTTGCTCCCACAACATACTAAGCTCTAACAACGAGTTCAGAGTCCAACACTTGGCTCGATTTTGCTTCAAATTACTCGCTTATAAGCGGGTAAGAAGTGGTTCGTCATTCGGAATTGCTCCTACAACTCGATAACCCCCTCTAACAACGAGTTCGGAGTCCAACACTTGGCTCGATTCCGCTTCAAATTACTCGCCCATAAGCGGGTAAGAAGTGGTTCGCCATTCGGAACTGCTCCCACAACCGTTGAATCTCTCTCTTAAACGACGAGTTCGGAGTCCAACACTTGGCTCGATTCCGCTTCAAATTACTAGCTCATAAGTGGGTAAGAGTGGTTCGCCATTCGGAACTGCTCCCACAACCGTTGAATCTATCTCTTAAACGACGAGTTCGGAGTCCAACACTTGGCTCTATTCCGCTTCAAATTACTCATTCATAAGCGGGTATGAAGTGGTTCGCCATTCGGAATCGCTCCCACAACCGTTGAATCTCTCTCTTAAACGACGAGTTCGGAGTCCAACACTTGGCTTGATTCCGCTTCAAATTACTCACTCATAAGCGGGTAAGAAGTGGTTCGTCATTCGGAACTGCTCCCACAACCGCTGAATCTCTCTCTTAAACGATGAGTTCGGAGTCTAACACTTGGCTCGATTCCGCTTCAAATTACTCGCTCATAAGCGGGTAAGAAGTGGTTCGCCATTCGAAACTGCTCCCACAACCGTTGATTCTCTCACTTAAACAACAAGTTCGGAGCTCACAATTCTCTCCTAGAGTTGCTCTTCAGACTTGTCTCCCAAATGGCTCTCTCCTAGAGCTGAGCTCTTCGCTCCGCTCACCTCCAAAGCGGACCTCTTCTCAACAAGTTCGGAGCTCACAACTCTCTCCTAGAATCGCTCCTCAAACTTGTCTCCCAAATGGCTATCTTCTAGAGTCGAGCTCTTCGCTCCGCTCACCTCCAAAGCGGACCTCTTCTCAACAAGTTCGAAGCTCACAACTCTCTCCTAGAGTTGCTCCTCAAACTTGTCTCCCAAATGGTTCTCCTAGAGCCGAGCTCTTCACTCCGCTCTCCTCCAAAGCGGACCTCTTCTCAACGAGTTCGAAGCTCACAACTCTCTCCTAGAGTTGCTCCTTAAACTTGTATCCCAAATGGCTCTCTCCTAGAGCCGAGCTCTTCGCTTCGCTCACCTCCAAAGCGGACCTCTTCTCAACAAGTTCGGAGCTCACAACTCTCTCCTAGAGTTGCTCCTCAAACTTGTCTCCCAAATGGCTCTCCTATAGCCAAGCTCTTCGCTCCGCTCGCCTCTAAAGCGGATCGCTTCTCAACGAGTTCGGAGCTCACAAGTCTGTCCTAGAATTGCTCCTCAAACTTGTCCTCCAAGAACGGACTTCCCCTAGAGCCATGCAAAGCTCTTCTTAACTTCACGAAGACGAAGATGTTGCGAGACTATCTTGACCATGAGGAAGGAGGATTCTCCGATTCATCTTTGAAGATAACTTGTAGATCTTCGAAATAGCTTCAGAACAAGGGGTCTTACGCCCCGATCCGACCTCCGTAGCACTGGGAACATCGAGAAGAACTCTCCCTAGACTTCGGCACATTTCACCGAGCGCTTTTGGCACCAATGCCCAAACATGGAAAAAATCCTCACATTGGGACTTCGGCACCCTTCGCCGAGCGCTATTGCCACCGACCCTCAAACATGGAAAAATGGACCTCGGCACCCTTCGCCGAGCGCTCTTGCCACCGACCCTCAAACATGGAAAAATGGACCTCGGCACCCTTCGCTGAGCGCTCTTGCCACCGACCCTCAAACATGGAAAAATGGACATCGGCACCCTTCGTCAAGTGCTCTTGCCACCGATCCTCAACCATGGAAAAAACTCACTCTGGACTTCGGTAAAGACTCGCCGAACCCCTTCTTTACATGTGTCGCTATGCTGAGGTATCTCTGCACCTCGGCAGGAGACCCCGAACCCCCCTGGACTTCGGCCTCCTTCTTAACACATATTTGGAGGAGGTCGACAACGTCGCCGAAGCAACTTGCCACCGGAGCTCAAATGAGAGAAATTTTTTACCTCAGAATTTGTGCTTAAATACGATCGACAGCTTAGATACAAGCAACCAAACAAACAACACAAAAAAAATGAGAAGAGGGGGCTACAGGGTCGGGTTCGGACCCATTAAGGACCAAACCCAAACCCTTTCTCTCCCCTCCCCTTCTCCTTCAATGGATTTGGCGCCAGGAAAAAAAAAAGACCCATCCATGCAGCGTCTTCTTCCCCACGCTCTACTGTCGAGCATCGACCTCTTCGACCTACCACAATGCCGAGCTTACAAACTTCAAGCCTCTCTCCACTGCGTTCAAGCTTCGTCGAGACTCCCATGGCCGAAGCTCGAACCCCACACAGTCACCGCCGAGCACTCATATACCTCGACGAGCTCCAGCAAACGAGCTCCGCCGAGCTCTTCCGGTCGCCACGCTCCAAGCTCGTCTCGACTAAGCTTCGAGCTAAACTCCACTTCGAAGCCTCGTAGTCGAGACACAACCGGACGCCGTCGCCGCTGAGCTCCGCCACCATCACCATTCGCTGAGCTCCGAGTCTTCGCCGAGCTCGAGCTACCATCGAGCTCCCCCTTTACTCACAATCGCCAGTATCGAGCTCCTCCATCTTCGTCGAAGCTCGGAACCCAACCTCCTTCGCGAAGCTTCACCATCGCCGCCCATCACCATGGCTCTGACGATCCCCACACCGCCGCCGACGAGCTCTTCGCCACAAAAGTCGAGGTCCTCCGCTCCCGAAGTCGCGAAGCTCACCGTCAAAATCCGAGCGTTCATGGCACCGGAGCTCAAGCGAGGAAAAAGCTCCAACTTTAGTCTTCTCCGTGCTTCGAGCTCCTTCCTCGACGAACCCATCGTTGTTGAGCTCACTGTCTCCAATGCTCCAAGCACGAACCTCCTCACCATTCGAGCTCCTTCGCTTCCTCTTCGAGCTCTCGACCTCACGGCCAGCCCACCGAGCTCGTTGACCTCGTCAAGCCGTTGCCGAAACTCCAAGGCTTCGAGCTCACTTCTCACTGCTCGGAGATTGGGTCGGAGAAGGGGACGAAGAAGAGAGCACGAGAATGGAGAAGACGAAGGAAGAGGTGGAGAGGTATACAGTTGAGAACGGGAGAGAAAAAAGAAAGGAAGAAAAGTGCAACAGAAGAAAGAAAAAAAAAGGACAAAAAAAATATTGCCGCGTGACGTCCACATGGACTTCGGCCACTATTGCCTAGAGCTCTTGGCACCGGAGCTCATATGAGGAAAAAATGACTTCCTCCCGATGCGCGCTCGCTTGATCATGATCAACGCACAAGATCGCACCACATCACCAGGTATTTATTTATTTATTAAAATACTCGAATTAATTATTTAAAAAATTCAAAAAAATATTTAAAAATTGGAAAAAATTAATTTTAAATTCTAAAAATAATTATTAATTCAGAAAATAATTTTTAAATTCTAAAAATAGTAATTATTAAATTAGAATAATTAATTAAAATTTTCAATAATTAATTATTTAATTCGGAAATTAAATAAAAAATTTGAAAAAATTCAGAAAAATCTGGAAAAATCACAAAAAACCAGAAAAATCTAAGAATAATTTTGGGCATTTTACATGCTCAGAAAATTACCGTTTCACCCCGAGCTAGATTCAACTCCCTTAAGAACACCGATAAAATCCCGTACGCCATTAGAACAACAAAACTACTCCTCAAAGACTATAGAACTCAGTCTCCAGAAGTGGGGGGCTTGTGATATGGCTAAAATTAGGATTAAATCGGAACCGTTCAAATCGAGCACGAATCTTAAATCTCAGGGATAAAATGGTAATTTTACCTACAAACAGGTTTGAAATGGGGACTGGGGTTTTCTTCAAAGCCCAATAATCCACGAACGGATCTGCCTTAACAATCCGCAAGAAACCCAGTCCAGCTGGATAGAATTAGGGTTTATGATTGTCCCTAATCAACGGCCCTGATTCGCTCTATCCTTTCACTGGAATTAGGGATTTTATTCCTAAAACTGGTCCCAAAGGTGGCTATAAATACCCCCCATCCACCACCATTAAGAGGTAATCAATCTTTTGCCAATCAAAGCTCATTCATAATCTTTTCTGATTACTGACTTGAGCGTCGGAGGGTGCGTCGCCGGGATCAACCCCGGTGTTCCGCACTTTTTGCAAGTTCACGGCAGCGGTAATAGACCAAGTCAACAAGTTGGTGAAGGTCAACAGGTTTGCTTTATTGTTTTTCCAAGAATCCACAAATTCATCGGTTTGCTTCCACACCAAAATTAGCAGCAACAGATTTGGTTGCATGTTTTTTGCTTGGATTTAGATTCACACTGTAGCGCTACAGTAGTTACTATAGTGCCCTAAGAAATTCGAAAAAATCTTTGGAACTCAGTTGAAGTGTACTGTAGCGCTACTGTAGGTATTTTTAAAAATCATTTATCTCTAATTTTTTTTTAACACTATCCAGCATAACAATTCAACATAATTATCTACATTAAATTATTTTTTCTCTTTTCTCTATTCTATACTATAATATAATTATATCTAAACAAACTATTTTTTACAGTTTTTTTTTCTTCTCCACAGTAACTTTTACAACGGCGAGCAGCAACTTGATAGGGATCAAGACGATCGCGGCGCAATGATAGGGGCACTGGACGACATTCGGGATGACTACATTATCTCAGAAGCTGAAACGGAGCTAGGAGACAAGGAGTTGAGGGGTAGCATCGGCAGTAACAGCAGTAAAAAAACCACGGAATATCAGAGGAGGGGAAAGCGGCAGATTAACATGGGGGAAGAGCAAATTATCAATCGAGAGGAAGTAGACAAGGAAGTGACCAAACTGAATGTGATGGAGCGCGACATAGGAGGTACTCCTAATCCCAACTTTTCAATTCTCAATTCTTTAAATGACGAGTCGCTTATTTACTTTGCTAGCCTTTACGGTATAGCCATGGGCTCCACCAGAATAGAACAATTTAATAATGTGGCAATTATTAGAGGAGAATCGAGGGAAACGCCGGCTTAAGGCAGTCTGGTGTTCGGGGCTGGTAGAGTATAGGGGTCTAGGTCGTTGCGTTAATGATGTACGTATTTTGAAATGTGAGAGGGATGAGGCAGAAGAGTAAAAAGAGATTGATTTCTTTATCTATTAATAAAATCCGACCTTCGATCTGCGGTTTCCAAGAAATAAGAATTGAAAACAACTCCTTAGAGGAATTCAGTACGCTTAGGTGGGCGGAACATTTCGATTGGAGATTCAAAGCGGCAAGGGGATGTTCGGGCGGAATAGCTTTAGGTGTTGATTTAAGATTTTTTTTAGATCCTTGAAGATTTCGTTGGCAACTATTCGGTGTCAATTAAATTGAGAAGGAGAAACGACGACTGGGAGCATGTCGTTACAACGGTGTACGGTCTTTACAAATCTAGATTGCGTAAAGATTTTTGGAAGGAGTTGATATACATCAGGAACAGATGGGATAAACCATGGGTGGTTGGAGGAGATTTCAATATCACGCAGTTCCAAGATGAACATAGAGGTAGAGGTCACGCGCAGTCTGAGCAAGATTGTTTCAACAAAATCATTGACGACTTAGAGTTGCTAGAGCTAGAGATAACCGATAGAAAATTCACATGGTCGAACATGCAATCAAACCCGACTTTGGTGAAGCTTGATAGAGTCCTAGTGTCCAACGACTGGGAGGATATGTTCCCGCGTGTCAAAGTAAGATCCGTTGCTCATGTTACGTCGGACCATCTCCCCCTGTTAATAGATTGCGATCTAGATTATAGATTTAAATTCCATCCGTTCAGATTCGAGAAATCATGGACTACATTTGAAGAAACGAGGCAAGTTATTCGGGAGTACTGGGATCGTGCAACAAATCAGAATTCAGCAGTTGGAGTTTGGGTGGAGAAAACAAGACGCTTGAGAATGGATCTGAAGAGTTGGGCAAAGCTAAAATTCCGCAATGCTGACTTTATTAGAGAAACGCTAGGCAACAGGATCTACGAGTTAGAAACTATGCAGGAGGATAGAGACCTGACAGGACCAGAGAAGGAGGAATTGGCAAACGGGAGGCTAGAAATTCTTAACATTCAAACAAGGGAGGAAATGCATTGGAAGCAGCGATCGCAAATTCAATGGCTGAAGGAAGGGGATGTAAACACAAAGTTCTTTCATAAAGTCGCCAACGGTAGAAGAAGACAGAATCACATAGGTGGACTTCTTATTGAGGGAAGCTGGACCGAAGACGAAGAGCTAATTAGATGTCACTTGGATGCCAAATTTCATGAACTGCTGGGAAGCAAAAGCAACGAGAGATGCAGTCTAATGCCGGACATGTGAAGAGATTCGAAGATTGAGGGAAGCGATGGGATCGAAAACATCTTCACGGAAGAGGAAGTGCTAGAGGCAATTAAGAGCCTAGGGCAAGATAAGGCTCCTGGACCTGATGGTTTGCCGATCTTCTTCTTTATGAACTACTGGCAGATTGTTAAGGAAGATTTGATGAACATCTTCACCGAGCTTCACGACGGATCCGCTACCCTGGAAAGACTCAACTACGCCTCAATTATCCTAATCCCCAAGAAACAAGAAGTTCGAACAGCTGAAGATCTCAGACCGATCAGCTTAATTAACGGTTCCTTCAAAATCATCACAAAAGTATTAGCACAAAGATTAGCACTGAATATTCAAGATGTCGTCTCACAATCGCAAAGTGGGTTCATTCGAGGAAGGGACATCATGGACAGTATAGCGGCAGCACACGAAGTCGTGTTTAGAGGAAAAAAGGAAATGTGGACGGTTTCCCGTTGAAATTAGATTTCCAAAAAGCCTATGACTCGGTGCACTGGGATTGTTTGGAGGAGGCGCTTCGACTGAAAGGGTTTGGAGAAAAATGGAGAATGTGGATAAGAAGATGCGTTCATGGAGGAAAATTGTTCATACAAGTAAACGGGTGGCAAGAAAAGGAAATCAGATGCAAAAAAGGCCTAAGGCAGGGAGATCCCCTATCATCACTATTGTTCGCTATTGTGGCAGACGGTCTAGCTGAAATGATTAAGAGAGCACAGATCAACAATCAAATCAAAGGAATTGAGATAAAAGGAATAGATCACGCCATGACCATCATGCAATACGCGGATGATACTCTGTTATTCGGGAGGGCTAAGGAGGAGGAAGTCGTAGCGATGAAAGTGGCACTAGCATGCTTCCAAGGATGGTCGGGGTTGAAGATTAACCTTCAGAAGAGCTGCGTGATCCCAATTAGTGAACATCTATCAATATCGACTACAACGATATCACACATTCTAGGATGCGAGACTGCGGAATTTCCTATCAAATATTTGGGAACTCCAATTAGACCGGGTCCACTATTAAGAAAGGATTGGACACCATTCATTGAAAAGATTGCAAAGAAATTGGGTGGTTGGAAAAGTAGATTCCTATCTTTAGGCGGAAGGATCACTCTGCTAAATTCGGTTCTGAACGCCATTCCGTTATACCTCATGTCTATTTATGAAGTTCCCAAGTGGGTTATTCATAAGATAGATAAAATGAGAAGACGTTTCTTATGGAAGGGAACCGGTGAAGGCAACAAAGGGTGCCATCTCGTTAAGTGGGGCAGAGTGTGTAAGAAAAGAGAGTTCGGAGGGTTTAGGAATCCTAAATCTCCATGACCTGAACCGAGCCTTGCTTAGTAAATGGTGGTGGAAGATCAACAACAACAAACGAGGGTGGTGGTCCTACTCCTTTGATCTTTATCGAAGAAGAAAAAATATCGGTTCGGGGGATGAAGTAAGGGAGGGAGGGTGTCCTTTCTATGGAAAGGGATTGCCAAGCAAGGAGAGATCTTCAACACAAACACGAGATGCAGAGTTGGGGACGGTAAGGGCACTAGATTCTGGAACGACAAATGGTGCGGGAACAGAACTCTTAGAAATTTATTCCCGCAAGTCGCGGCGGTCGTAGTCAATCCTAACACACTAGTAGTAGATGTATGGAGAAATAGTAAGCTCAGGTTCATGGTGTCGGAAGGACTGACACAGGATTGCATCGACCAATTCGAAGAGCTTAATAGGCTAGTTCAGGCGGAGGGCGGTCATACGACTCACGAGCCAGACCAGAGGTGTTGGAACCTCCAAGGTTCACAATCTTTCTCAGTCGCGTCAATGTACTCTTGGATCAATGACGGGGGGATAAGGTGCAGAGTGGAGAGTAGGATTTGGGCAACTCAAGCTCCACTAAAAGTTAAAGTATTCAGCTGGCTAGTTCATAACGACGCGATTCTAACAAAAATAAATCTTATGAGAAGAAATATGCAGGTGGACGTTAGATGCGTGCAATGTCTTCAAGCTGATGAGGACACGACACATTTATTTTTTACCTGCCCTAAAGCGGCCCATACTTGGGAGATTGTCTGTAGAGGTTTCGGGTGCACACGGTTCCCTAACTCCACTTCGGAGATATGGGGTACTTGGAGAGACGAGTACATTAGAGCACAGGACAAAAGGGCATGGGATTTAGCTGTAGCGGCTACTATGTGGAGACTATGGCTAGACCGAAACGACTCATGTTTTAGAAACATTAACCACAGATTTAATTCTTCAATGCATAACATTTTCCTTCTAATTCATGACTGGGCAGGTAACGTGGAGAATGCAAAGAAGATTAGGAGGTCCGAAGAGGAGTAGAGAGCAAGCAATTAGAGTGGAGATCGCACAGACAGTGCGGGTGCAGTGGAATAGCGTTATGTATTTTGTCGTATTTTGATATTTATATGTACTTTCATTTTGCATGACTGCGACTAGTTGGTTGCTAGTTAGTGTTGGCGGTTAAGGGTTTATGGAGGCCCTACTTAGCTTTATGTAATTTGTTCCACTATGTTTCTTTAATTCTCATTAATAAACTCTGTCATCCAGTTATTAAAAAAAAAAAAAAAAAACCTTTTACAACCAAACAAACACCGCACCCTGTGGAGTTTTCAAATCATTTGAATCCAGAACTCCACTACTATTCCCCTCCCACGTGTCAGAATCCTTTCCGTAATGGTAAAAGCGTAAATCTAACCCAACTCCATGTCCTTTTCACGCCCAATTCTCATTTTAAATTTTCCCAATCGCTCTTTTTTGCCCAATCGAACTCTCACTCGCAAAACGCGTGCCATCAGAAAGGGTCTAAAAAGAGAGAGAAAGAGACGACGCCTAACTTCCTTCGTTTTCTTCGTCGATCGATCCGTCGAAATCCGCCGTTAAATCCATCTCCGGTGAATCAGAACCGTTGGATCCATGAAGGCGGCGAACGGAGCTAGGGGTTGGTGGCTGGAACTGAGCGTTCAGATGCCGTTTGGGAAATGAGCCTTTGAATTACAGTCGTACGATCTGGGGTTTGGTCAACCAACGGCCAAGATTTCGTATCCGAATGGAGCGGGGTAGCATCAGACTAGGATTTCTTCTCTCTTTGGTAACTGTTCGTTTTCCAATTCTTGATTTGTTTTAGTTACTCGATGCTCGTTACTCTTCGTTAATTTTAGGGTTAGGCTTTAAATGAGCTTAATTTGAATTGGTAGTAACTGTTCTTTCGATTGCCTCGTGATTCTTGTTAATTTGGGGGGAAAAGGGAAAATTAGGGTTTCCTTTGTTGAGATTTTGGTTTTATTCTAAGAGTTTAGAAGTCGTAATATTTTTGCAGTATTTTTTGATGTGAAAGTAGTCTTTTTGAGTTGAAATGCTTTAATTCCCGGGTTAGTTGCTTTTCAGTGAGAACTGTTTCTTTTATTGTTTTTAGTTTGGAACAGTTTCGTAATTTTTAGTTTTGCTTTACACACAAAGTGCTTACAACTTGATTCAATTGATAGAACAGTTTATTTTGTTATTATTTAGTAGTTTGCATTTTGCAACCGTGTCTTTGGAATATATTTGATACATCTGGATTCCTGCTGTATTGGTTACGTTATACTACTCTGTCTGTTATACACGTTGAATATCTATGTGCTTCGCCACGTTTAGGAGCTTAGGGTGTTAGGATAGTGTCTTGAATACTTGTGGTTCATATTAGAAGAAGATAAGATGAAGTACGGAGGTCGAAGCGTTGGAGAGAGTAGAATAAAACAGAGCAGCAATAGTGCATGCATAGTTGCTGTTGACTTTCCCAAGTTGCGGTCGACCGCACCCCTGACCGCACACCCGACCGTAGTTGCACTGGGTTTGGTCGAGAGGTGGACGGCCGACCGACCGCGGTGCTGTGTTCGTTTTGGGCCTTGATTTGTTAGGTTGTTTCAGCCCAATCTTCAACTCCAAGTTAGATTGTGCGGTTCATATTCAGTTACTTCTTTTACAGGTTTTATTGGACGACTGAGAAAGTGAGAATCAAGATTAGACCTAGGTTTCTCTCTATTATTCTATATATTTGTGAACTCATCCAATACGAGAGTAGAGTATTTCATAGATTATTTTCTCCATTGCAAAGAGAGACTCGAGAGAGATAGTTCTTGGTGAGTGTCGAGTGAGTTTAATTCATTGTATTGAGTGAATCAGTAACTCCTTGTAATATCTTCTAGTTGAATATCAGATCTCCCTATATTTTTCTCCGGATTAAGCAAAAGCTAACTGAGATAAGTCATCGTTATGTTTGTGTTAGATTGGTGGATTTACTTGCTTGCTCAATTGGTTCGTCTCATATAGTTCGACTTTCTCATTGCTGTATTTAGTTCCGTTGCAACAATGGGCGTTGGTTGATGTCTCAATCCCAACAACTAGTATCAGAGCTTCAGGTTGCCAAGTCTATTGTTTAAGATGACAGACTACAATATTTTGAAGATCAAGCAGTTCGTTGGAAAGATCAATTTCAATCTTTGGAAGACTGACATGTATGATGTCCATGTTCAAGAACGCTTGCAGTTAGCCGTTAAGAAAAACGAAAAGCCAACTGATATGAAGGATGACGGTTGGGAAGATATTCGTGATAAGGCCATAAGTATGATCCGACTATCATTGGCGGACGAGATCAAGTGCAGATTTCTTGAAGAAACTGATGTGACGAGTTTGTGGAAAAAACTCATAGCCGACTACTCTGGTTCGTCGTTATTAGATCGGATGCATTAGAAGAGGAAGTTATTCCATTTATCTATGAAGGAAGGTACCGATCTCCACGATCACATTATAGAGTTCAATAAGGTATTATCTGAACTTAAGGCGATCAACGCGAATGTGTGTGAGGAAGATAAAGCTTTCAACCTGATATATTCACTGTCGGATTTGTACGAGGCTTTGATCACTACCATGCTACACGGTAGATCTGCCAAGGAGAGTATTTCGGTAGATGATGTAATCAAAGCATTGAAGAAAAATCAACTTAGGAAGGAGACTCAAAAATCACTTTATATTCCCATAAGTTGTCTAGCAGGAGATGGTTCTTCAGGGGAAAGATAAAGTGCTATGCAAAAGGATTCGATCCGTTACCAATATTGCAAGAGGCCAGGGCATATCAAGAAAGACTGTTAAAAATTACAGGATCAGGAGAGCGCAAAGAATGGAAATTTAGCCGTTAATGTAGTTAGTGCATTTGATTCAGGTGATTCGTGTCTTCTTGTTTCAAATTCTTTAGAAGTAGATTCTAGTTGGTTTCTTAACTCAGGGAGTTCTTCTCATATTTGCCCCGAGAGGGAGTTGTTTTCTACTTATAAATCTAGTACAGGGCGTTGGGTGACAACGAGAACTGGGAAGATTTGTGAAGTAGTGGGTGAGAGGACAGTTGAGTTGAAGATGCCAGGTCTAAATATGTTCACTTTAAGGGATGTTTTGTATATTCCTCTGCTGAAACGAAATCTGATTTTTTGGGAACTCTAGATGCACGGGGTTGTAGGTACACAACTCGAGGTGGTGTTCTGTTTGTTTTTCAAGGACGTCGTAAGATGATTAGAGGTATGAGAGTGGTTGGGCCAAGCCAAAACAATCTCTACAAGCTTTGGGGAATCCGAAATACTTGCGCAAGTGTTGTTCCTTTTTTCGTTATTCCCGCAAGCTTAGCTAGTTTGCACACGACGTTCGAATAACGTCGAGAGGTGGAGAATGACTAAGGGTCGGTGGAGTTCGTGCGGAGGTTGGCAACTTCGTGAGTACATCTACGGAGGTGTACCCTTGAAGTGGTATACTGGAATCGGTGAGATTGGGTAACGATCATTTCAACTAGAAGAAGAACCTATTGTTCTAAGTTTTTTTTGCAAGTGGAGTTCATTAAAGTTTGAAAATGAATAACACATCATGTGATAGCACTCGTATGCAATCCAAGGTGGAGTTTGTTAGGAATGTGTCTTGATCGTGGTTCAGATTAGAAGAAGGTAAGATGAAACACGGAGGTCGAAGTGAGTAGATGAAAACAGAGCAACAATAGTGCAGGCATAGTTGTGGTCGACTGTCCCAAGTTGCGGTCGACCGCACCCCCGACCGCAGTTGTACTGAGTTTGGTTGAGAGGTGGACGGTCGACCGGTCTTGTTGGACGGTCGACCAACCGCGACACTATGTTTATTTTGGGTCTCGATTTGTTATGTCGTTTCAATCCAATCTTCAACTCCAAGTTAGATCGTGCGACTCTTATTCAGTTACTTCTTTTCCAGATTTTACCGTACTACTGAGAATCAAGATTAGACCTAGGTTTCTCTCTATTCATCTATATATATTGTAAACTTCTCCAATATGAGAGTAGAGTACTTCATAGATTATTTTCTCCATTGCAAAAAGAGGTTCGAGAGAGAGAGAATTCTTGGTGAGCGAGTTTAATTTTTTGTCTTGAGTGAATCAGTAATTCCTTGTTTCGTCTCATCTATTTCGATTTCCTTATTACTCTATTTAGTTCCGCTGCGACAATGAACGTTGGTTGACGCCCCAATCCCAACATAGGGACCATATATGTATTGTACTCAAACTCATGTTTGTGTGGTAGTCATCACTTTATAGTGTTTGTTTTGAGTAAATACCGATTTATAGCCTGGGTTGGTTTTATTTGTTGAAATTAGGCTGTATTAACATAACTTACACAAATTCAACACAATTGGATTGGTCGCAGGTGGTGAAGAGCTGGGATCGATGTTGGGATTTTCCAGTTCAAGCCTATGGATGTTTAATACCTTACGCGATTAGATGATATCTATGTATGCGCTTAGATACATACAAAGTACATATATATATGCACAATTATATACATAAATATCTCTGTAGATTATATAGGCAATTTCCCAGTAAACTATAGTATGGTGCTATATACAACATTGGTGGTTCAGATTATTATATAATAGTCATCTTTAACCTTATAACTCGAAGTTATCCCTCTCATTCCCCAACCACATCCTATGCTGATATGCCTTTTTCATACCTCTTTCTTCCATGTCTCCCTCTCCCAACACTAACAGAACTATGATGACTGAAGGACAGATCCCATTAATCAGACATGCCACTCCAAGCCATCTCTTGACTAGGACATAAATTTTATGTATTGGATATGAGTCAGGTGTCAGATATGTGTCCGATACGGACACAAGATCCAGTTTGAAGTCCGTGTAACCTAGATTCAAGTTGAACCAACTCAAACTAATTGTTTTTTTATGTCAGCTTTTAAACATAATCCAGGCTGAAGCCTCCCACTCTGAACAGAAGTCAGGTCTGTTTGATCATTTAATCCCTTGTTGTGTGTGGCTTACTCAGTTTGCTGCAGCTTGCAGTCTACTATACAGGGAGAACTATAAGATCTAACTTATACAGCTCGTAGAAGTTACACAGATCTGTGCATGATTTTCAAATTTAAATTTTACACACCTGTAAATTATATTTGAAGGCTCGTCTTTCCCTTATAAACTCTGTATTTTCTGTCACATGCTTGTAAATGGTGAGTCACAAGGTCAATCTAGTGCGCATGCACTTCTCTAAATTCTGTTATTGTTTTTATCATTTGACCTATTTAATCTTATCGAAAAGTTTTGGTTCAAACTGATGGTTTGGTCTCTGGTGGCAGCGAAGTACGATTGAAACATTTAGTTCATCACCAAAGTTTGAAACATTGTTCTTCATTGAGGTTTTATAAGATAGAAGGAAGCCAAATTCTAGTGTACAATATTTGGCATGATCATTTATTAATTTATTTTATTCAGTCACTACTTTTATTTAAAAAATTATATTTTCAAATATTCTTTGAATTTTTTTTAATTTCACAAGGTGATTATTCTGCCTCGATTTGTTAAAAAAATAGTATTTAACTGATATTGATTGTCATCAAAACTTACATTGGAGGTTATCTTGTAGTGATGATCTATGAGCTTAGTAACTGAAGCTTAACATATTGTATTTTTACTATGTGAAGGGATACACCCATGGATTACTACGAGAATGATTTTAAGTCAGAACTTTCAGCTAGTTGGAGAGGAGAACAAGTTTCCTGCAAGCTTACAGTCATTTGCTTTACCAATATTTGATTTTTACGTTCATCTTCAGGTTCAGCTTAAGTTTGATAGCATAGTTGATACAGAGGTTTTACTTGGCATACAAGGTCAGGACAACAATTGGATTGACGACTTCTCATCTGGAACCAGTGCAATCGAATTCAGTTCAAGTGCTGCTGAAAACCGCTCAATTTATAGGCATAACAATGTTTGGTCTGAGGGGACTTCATCTGAATCTGTTGAAATGTTACTGAGATCAGTTGGAGAAGATGATGTGAGCAACAAAAAATATATCGCCATGGACGCAGATGCTCGAAATGGATTGCATGAAATTGTCAATAAAACAGGATCCTTCTCAAGACAAGTTGATGATAACTCTATGGTGAGGGATATCACAGAGAATAATCCATCAGTGCCACCAGATACACTTCAGGCCAACCTCTTACGGCAAGGTGAAGGTGCAAGTGGTGCTCAACCTCAGGTTGAAGGTCTGTCCGAAATTTTCAGCGAAAAATCGAGCTCAGAGCTTGATGGAAGTTCCTTAGGTAATAAGAATGAATCTGATAGAAATATTAGTCCTGGGGATAATGACTTTTTGAAGGCATCTGATGGTCGTGATGGTCGTAGTTCTGTAGAAAGTGAGGTGGCTAGAGAAACTGCTGGTTCAATTACTTGTAGGACCAAGCAAGATGACTACTCTTCTGTGTCTATTACTAACCTCATTAGGAGTTCTGGAGATTTGGATGATCAAGTTCTCTCTGAGCATGAGCACACAGTGATTAGCATGACTGAAAGGTCAAATTCGATATTAGAAGATGTTCATAAAGAGGGAAACCAGATGTCAATAGATAGTAAAGGTAATGATTTTGTTAAGACTGTTTTTGTTACTGGAGGTAGTTCTTCCTTTCTGGAGCCCACAAAGGATTGTATGATGTTGATCTCTGAAGGAGGCAGCGCGACTGGATTTTCTGGAAACTCTGATGGCTTGCTGGAAGCTATTGCTTATCAAGTGAAGCCTTTGAACAATGACAATGAGGCAGGTTTTAGAAGCTCAACACAAGCAGATAAAACAAATTCAGTAGCAATTGATGGAACAAGATGTAGTGAAACAAATGCCGGCAGTAGTGATAACAGTGGTGGAGGTGTTCAGGAACTGCCTGTGGAGATGCATGATTCCATTCACGTGAATTGTGAGAAACAAGTGAAAGAGACACATAACAGAAATGACACAGAGACAAAGCATTTTAATTCAAGCTCCCGGAGCCTTGAGCCAGTTGCAATGGATAAGAGTATTGGAGCTGATAGTGTTGAAGATGCAGAGAAAGTTGATTCTAAATTGATTGCATTAGAAGATGCTACTATTGCAGAATCATCTTTAGATAATGCAGAGGTTGAGACGTTGTCTACCTTTCCCGACAGATCAGACGATGTAGCTGAACCTTCTGATGCCTCCAAACCTTCCGTGGAGGCTAATATCAATTCAAACGAAGATGGTAATGTTATTCTGAGGAAGGGAGACAATGCAACATCTGGTGGACAGACTGATAGTGGAGGGGGCACTACTCCAATATTCCAGAATTTAGTACAGGACGGATCAGGTAGCTGTTACTTTTTTTTAGTCTTTTCCTCTTTTCACTAACACACTCTTTCTCGGTTGAAAGTTTGTTAGCTCTATTTATACTGTAACAAAACCTGTTTTTTAAAATTTATTTTCTAGCAGTGACTGATTGTGATGGGAAAGAGGTTAGAACGTACAAAACCTCATCTGCTTTTGCTTTGAAGAGCTCAGATGTACAGTTACTGGTTGAGCCAGTTATAATATCTGATCCAATCCGTAGAAACTTGTCATCATCTGGAGAAATGATCCAGGATGTACCAGGTAATTTGTGCTTTTGTTTGACTGCAAAATTATTTGTTCAAAAATTTGAAAAAAAGACATGCTATTTGTCTTAGCAGTTGTCAAGGAGGCTTCTTTTGATGAATCAGTTAAATTGCTCCAATCACAAGATTCCACTGTTGCAAATGTGGTCTTAGAGCACAAAGAGAGGGCAGCATCGTCTTCGTTAGAGTTCATTCAACCTGCTGAAGTTAGTAGTAGAACTTCTAAAATCTCTAGTTCAATAACATCAAGGGAGAACCTAGATGGCCAAGGATCAAGTAGGCAGCTCAAAGTGTCTGATATTACTGAAAGCAGTGCTCTCAGCAATACAAAAGAACCAGAAGCTAATAATCAGGGCTACTCTTCATCTTGTGCAGACAGTTCTGTTGCATCTGAGAGTGAGCTTCATGTTTCGGTAGATAAACCTACCACACATGAACAGTCTGTTTTATCTGTGGAGAAAGGGAATGAGCACTCTGATGGAAAGGAAGCCTCTTCTCATGAAACCAAGGAGACTACTACCGTCAGCTTTTCTGGTAATTTTATTGGTGCTATCTTTGTACTGAGTTTTTTTTTTTGGTTGGGTTTTGACAAAATTGAATAATATTCGTTTTGATAGTTAAAAAAAAACCTTTTCAAGGTGTGTAGCTGTACGTCTTTTCTCTTAGGAGTTTCAAGCAATTTAGGGAAATGTCTACCATTACTTATGTATGGAATATTTGAAACCTTTCACCAGTTCTGAATTGGAAAGGAGAAAGACATGTATTTTTGCACATGCTGGCTGGCTCTTGTTGTGTAATTGGTATCATTGTATTTCTGCCGTACTTTATCCCTAGTTCTTAAAGGCTGCTGTGTGGCTGTGTTTGTATTTTACACCATGTGCAGTTTTAATATCATATTATTTTATTTCATTTTGTGTGCCTGTGTCCCTAACTCCCTATTTATGCAAGTTTGCTCTGTTGCTGTGTTTTTGTTGTATATGCAGTATCTGTAGTTGTGATATTGTATTATTTATTGTTTAGATCATTGTATCTTAAGCTGGTTTTTTTTGCAGATGCTTGTGGGAATTTGGATACAAACATGTCTCGCTCTTTGCCTACAAGCAGAACAGAAGGCCATCTTTTGGAGGCTGAAAGTGGCAAATTAAGTTTACCTGAACCGAACTGTGGTTCACCCACAGTTATCAGTTCTATTGAACATTCTCAAGATGAGGCAGAAGGTAGCAGAACTTTATTAGTTGAAATAAATTCTTTTTGAAAAGGCATATTTTTTAATTTTAATTATGAAACAGGGGGAAATTTTGATAAAATTAAATCCACAACTCTTGATTCAAGGGAGAATGTTGCTTTTGAAGATGATAGGAACTTTACATTTGAGGTTGGTACTGTAGCAAAGCAGTCTGCAAAGGAGACAAAAAATGAATGGAAACCTATCTCCTCTTTGCAGTCTCCATACCTTCCTAAGGTAATTTCTTATGGTACAATTTCCTCATTATAATAGTTTATTTTTCTTCATTGTTCTTTCATTTTTAGAAGTTCTGGGGTGATTCACTAAATCTTGATGTACATATCTGAATTCAAGATTTTGAAGGAGAACTTGGAGGTGAAGAAAACTGGTAACGAGAATAATGCTGGCAATGAGGATAAAGCTAGCAATGTAACTTCAATTGAAATACTAACCACACCGAAAGGCAAGTCTGCAAAAGGGACATCGACAAGTAGGAAGTCTACTAATAGCAACAGAAAATCTGGCAGTACTTCTACACCTTCGAGAAGTGTGTGCAGTAGCACAAAATTGGAAGAAGTACTTCAACATGCTAATACTGAGATCAGTCCTAAAAAAATATCCGGTTCACCAAATTTTCAAACACCTGGTTTGCCTGATCTGAACTCTTCAGTTTCTTCCATAACACCATTTCACCAGCCTTTCACCGATTTACAACAAGTGCAACTACGTGCACAAATATTTGTTTATGGATCTCTTATGTGAGTTCTGAGCCCTGGTTATGATATTTTCACTCCTGTTAAATTGTTTAATTTCCTTTATTTTGTTCTTGCAGTCAGGGTATACCACCTGATGAAGCTTGTATGCAGTCAGCCTTTGGAGAAACTGGTTAGTCAATCTATCCATTTTCTTTAGCAGCAATTTTAGATGAGGTTTTGGCTTAATGTTGCGAAATAACAGAGAAAGGAAGGAGCTTATGGGAGAGTGTATGGCACATATGCGTTGAAAGATATCAAAGTCAAAAGTCACCTGTCAGTTCCGAGACTCCTGTTCGTTCTCAGTCAGGTACAAAAATTTGAAAGTCATTCCAAACTAGTTCACGATATTTGGTTTCCATCATTTCATTTATTGGGTGATTAATGTTTGCAGTTGTACGGGGTTCTGAACAAGTGACCAAATCCAGCTCGCTACAAACTAAAGCTGCAAGTACAGCAGCTAGTATTTCCCAGAGAAGTACAAACAAACCTGTGCCCTCAACTATTCTTAACTCAACGCCACCTTTGCCATCTCCTCTATGGAGTATATCTACTCATGATGGATTAAACTCTACGTTGCCTAGAGGTGCGCCGCTTGACTTCAGTCAGGCTCTGTCTCCTCTGCATGCTTATCCATCTTCACAGACAAGGCAGTTTGCATGTAGTAGTACGCCATGGCTACCTCAAAACCCTCGTCCTGGTCCTTGGGCTGTCTCGGCCCACTGTTCATTGCTTACTGCTGCTACACAATATTCACCGGTACCTATTGTTGAGACTGTTAAAGTACCTCCTAAAAAAGACTTGTCCACGACATCTGCTGCTGATGTCCCGCTTGCCCCCTCAAGTTCCTTGTTACCCACCCAGAGTCCTGCAATTGTTGCTTCTGGGAATAATAAGTCTGGATCTAGTTCGACAAAGTCTAGAAAGAGGAAGAAAACTGCAGGATCTGAGAATCCTCCACAGACTAGTTCTGTTTCTCAATCTCTTGTGGAGCCTGCCTCTGCTACTCTTGTTTCAGTAACTGTACCACCTGCATCATCAGGCTTGTCTTTTTTTGCCAATTCTCCAGCTAAGATGTCCACTGAGCCCATAGTTACAGTTATTAACAACATGACTCTTACTCATTATCAGATAGCAGGCAGCAATAAAAATGAACAAAGGATCACCTTTCCGAAAGAGTCCGCCACTAAATTTGAGGAGGCGAAGTCACAAGCAGAAGAAGCTGCTTCTCATGCTGCTTCTGTCCTTTCGCACCGCCAAGGCATATGGAACAAGTTAGCTGCTGAGAGGAATTCTGGACTAGAAAAAGAAGTCGAAGAGAAACTTTCTTCTGCTGCAGTTGCAGTTTCTGCAGCTGCTTCTGTTGCGAAGGCTGCTGCTGCTTCTGCTAAGATTGCATCAGATGCAGCTCTTCAGGCAAAGATGATGGCTGATGAGGCTGCAAGGTTATCCTCTGGATCAGTTTTGAAGGGCAAGGAAAAAATTCATGGTTCTGGTTCAGTCATTTCTGCTGCACATGAGGCTACGAGGAGAAGGGTGGAAGCAGCCTCTTCTGCTGCAAAACGAGCAGAGAATTTAGATGCTATAATGAAGGCTGCAGAAATGGCTGCAGAAGCGGTGTACCAAGTAGGAACAATTATTGCAATGGGGGATCCTTTGCCTTTTAAATTGAGTGACTTGGTAGAAGCCGGTCCTGATGGGTATTGGAAGGCTTACCAGTCCACCTCTGAAAAAGTGAACAAGGGTGAACAGACCCCACTGAACAGTAAACAGATAGAGATACCTGCTATTGAAGATGAGAGGAATTGTGAGGAGTCCATGCCAACTAAGGAAAATCGCTCTGGTATGATAAGACTCCTAGTAAATCTTCTCTCTCTCTCTATTAATAAGCTGCAGGATTTTATTATATATATATATCTAATTGATAGTTTTGGGATCTTCAGTGCTTGAAATAGAAGGAAGTACATCATATCTTCCGAATGACAGCCGTGCAAACAATACTTTGTCGAGCAGTCAAGAAAATACCATATTGAAGGGATCTCTTGTTGAGGTAAGCATGTTTTTTTTCCTTCTTAAAAGTTCTCATTGCTAACTGATAGTGAAGTATATAATATTAGAAAATGATGTAATTTGCCAAGTTCTATATCACTTCTTTATCATCTGTATTAAAGGATCCTGAATTTCACTTGGAATATTTTTGAGAAAGTTCGTTTAGGTTTTGTATATGCAGGTGTTGATTATATCCATTAATTGGAAATTTTCAGGTTTTTTCCAATGAGGATGGCCTTAGGGGAGGCTGGTTTTCTGCCCGTGTTATTGACGTGAAAGATGTTAAAGCATGTGTCAGTTACAATAATCTTCTTGCTGAGGATGGTAAGGAAGAGGCTCTGACATTGTATTGTTACGCTGATTAGAAGTAGATCTCAGTAATAGCTATTGAAATTATTCTAATTATTATCATCGTTTGTTTGTTCTGGTAAGCAGAAACAAAAACATTGTCTGCCTAGTTATGTTGATTGACTGGTAGTATGTATCTGATTATTTTTGTTTCAGGCTCTGGTCAGCTAAAGGAATGGATATCACTTGATAGTGAAAGCGACGGGGCTCCTAGAATTCGAGTTGCTCACCCGGTGACTGTAACCAAGTCCGATGGCACCAAGAAGCGGCGCAGAGAAGCTGTAGCGACTTACGTTTGGGAAGTTGGTGATCGGGTGGATGCGTGGATGCGTGATGGGTAAGTATTTGTATACATCTATATTTTATTTTTGGAATTGGAGTTTGAATTAAATTCTTGTGAAATTTATTATTGATGGTATCATACTCACAAGTTAGTTGGTGTGGTAATTGTAAACTCTTGATTGCAATAGAAGTCACATTGTGATCATGTATATGTTTTCTGATGCATGTATTTAGAGTATCACATAGGGCACAACAATGTGTATGGCAAATTTTTTATCTGAGGGACCTTAAAATTCACTCTGGGAGAAATATGTTTTTGACTATTCATCACGATACATGCTTTAATATCAGTGATGAGTGAAACACAGAGTTTGAATGCCTTTCACCCTTGAATTAAGTTGTTTATGATGAAAGGTTTCTCAGTAATCGAACAACTGAAAGAATATGAATTAAGAGATAATCAAAATGTGCATAACTATCACAATGAATGGTGAAACAGTTCACTTTCTGTATAGTACATAATTTCAATATCTCTAAGAAAAGGTCATTTTTAATTTTTATTAGCTAATTTTGTGATTTTCATACAGATGTTTTTCCCTTTGTCCTGTGCCAGTGCCTCCTTTGCTCTTAAATTAGTCACCTTATATTACTAGAATTTAACCGTCAGCAATTTCTGTAAATGCGTTTTTTATGTATTAGTTTCTTAATACTTGGTAGACCAAACAAACATTTTTATTTGAGTGATATTATATGCTACATTTATTGTGCAGCTTTACTGCATCTGCATGGCTATTTTCTGATATGAAGAAAACACCAAACAACTTACAACCCTTACATATTTGTCACCTCTAGCATCAGTGCTAACTAAGACAGAAAAATCAAAAGGAAAATCAGAAACATAAAGACTCTCATTGACAACACAATTAGTGGCTGATTTCCTTCGATGAAAACATGAGAGATCTTCGCTGACCCAAGCTCTGAAGCATACAGTTGGTATTCAGTAGTTAATGAAGGACTGCTGGTACTTATTTCACTACACAGGTCACTAATGTCCATAAATATCTCCAATCCACTCCGCTGAGTATGATTAGGTCTTTTTAACCTCCGAAACACCAAATCAAACAGGCCATAATTCTGCTTCAGCATCTGAAGAGGCATGAAGTGGCATTTACTGGCTTAGCCACAGCTAGCAAACATTTTCCTTCCTAATCCTTAATAAGAAAACCTGCTGCAGCTAAACTGTATGTAGGTATTTTGCCCATTCATTTTCAACTTATAACAATCCTACCTCAGGGGTGTTTCTATACACATAAAACTCGTTGAGAGTACATTAAGGACCTCCTGCATTATAGGTAATTATTAATGGATTCCTGCACCAAGTTCCTTGCTTTGGTCGCAATGTCTGAGAAATCATTGCTGGCTCCTTCAAACAGAACTTAATCTATTGATATTCAAATCTACCTAGCAGTTAACCCAACCACACCATGATAAATGCTACGCTTTCGACCATATATTGTTGAAGATTGAAACTCTGGTCACCATTGATTAATATTCACGAACTCCACAATCAAGTGAAACTTAGTTGAAATATATTGCACAACTAATTTAATTGAAGGACAATCTAGAATCAGAAGAAAGCAGTCTTTTTGGCACACTAACATCATGAGCGTATTATATCATGATTTAAATCGCTGCTGAATTGCAAAGTACAACTGTACAAGTTGTGGCAGCCTCATTGTCTCTGTTTCACTAGCCATATTGGCACTTTAAGTATCGTCATTGACTACCATATTTATCAAAATCTAACATGTGGTGCGTGTTGACATTTGACGTTGACAAATGTTCTCGAAGATCCAGTCTGCCCATGACAAGTGACAACACAGTAATATACTTCCCCTCCCTTTTATCTTTTGAGGGCATTTGTCACATGAAATGGAGTACCCTCAGGAATGCAAGGATTCTTCGGAATGTAATGTAGGCCGAGAATCTTTCTTTTCTGGATTTGGTGTAACACTTTACACTTCTAGGAATGACCCAATATAGTGTTAGGTATGGTACATCCAGGAATGCCATGTTACTAAAGTTCCCTTTGGGTGGTTGTCGGTCAAGGTGACCGCAAAAGGAGAGGGCAATGGTGGGCGACGGGCGGTAGTGGCTGGAGGTGGCAAAACTGGTGGTGGGGTCAAATCGATATTTTCATATTCCTTGCTTTCGCATCAGAAGCTCAAATCAATATTCTGCTTGATTTAGTTGGGTGAACGATGCTTTTACGTCACTCGACTTTGATACTAATCTGAGCTCTTTTTGTTTTTTTTGGTTATGGATTATAATTTTTGACAAATGAGTAGCTCCATTCCAGCAAGCCTAGATTTCTATATGTATTCCCGCCATTGTAATTTTTATAATGTTAATGCCTTAGGAGGTGTTTTTATGCTATTAACTCATCTCATGTTTCTCGCATGGTCTTACTATGACCTGTTGCATCTGTTCCTTTTGAAGATTACAAAAATATTAGTTATATCCTGAGAATTTACTTCATTTCCTGAGAATTTACTTCATTTTTTATTTATTTAGCTGGAATGGGAGATGTATAGAAGTTATTCTGGGGAAGGAAGGTTCTCAAATATACCCTTCAACCCCATTTCAGAATACTGCATCCTTAAAAAATGTTTAAAAATGTTTCAGAATGAAAATGAAAGAATATTTATCTACATTTTGATTGTTATTTATACTTTTGTAATACCGTCAGCTTTTTTCTTGTATTTTTATCGCTAATCAGTCTCTTTTCTTGTATGTCCATCAGTAGATTTAAACTTATCATTTTGTCATGTACTTTTTTTACCATTTGTATCTGTACTATGTACCACCATTTAAAAATTGGTGCATATTCATTTTGTGACTGTAATAGGCCGAAAAAAATAAAAATAAAAATCTCGTTGCATAATCTCCATCCAAACGTTTTGTTGTAGATCATTATGGAAAGTTCCTGCAGAATCAGAGTGTTTTGCTTTAATTATTTTCTGTTTGCCACCATTTTTTCTGTAATTCTTACTAGATGTTACCACATACTACTTTCAGGTGGTGGGAAGGAATCATCAAAGAAAAGAGCCAAGTGGATGATACAAAGCTTACTGTGCATTTTCCAGGTTTTCTTTGCTCATTTATAGTTCATGAGTATTAAGATTTTTCTTAGTTAGGAGGAAAAACTAGTAACTGTACTTTGACTGTTCTTAAAAAGGATAAAGAAAAATAAAACTGAGTTTATGGTGTTATTTGAGTAGGTTGTTCTTCATAAATTTTAATAGGTGATGATTGAAAGTGAATGCTACCTGGATTACTATTAAAATATATATACGTCAAGTTAGGGAGTTTTTGTATAAGGCTAAAACATACTTTGTTTTATTCATGATGGCTCAGGGTGAGGTCTTATGCTTAGATATATATGATTTCAGTGATTTATATTCTGGGTTAGTTCTGCTTCAACTGTACTGTCTAGTTTTTTTAAAGGAGCCAACACTGTTTCATGTAAGGCGAGTAACTTATCCTGCCCAGCATTCTTAAGTTTTTCCCCTTTGAGAGGGCGAGTAGGAGAAGGGAAGGAGGGAGGGAGGTGGTGCTGGCTCGCTTTAATATACCTGCCATTAAATTTACCTCTAACTCTTACTTCTAACTTTTTCTGTCTGGTTCCTAATATCCCAAAGAAAAGTTAGGGTTTTAAATATATAATGATTATTAGATTGATTCAAATCTATCTTTCTTTTTTTCAACCACTAAGAACTTCCTGTGTCATATTTACCATTGTCGGAATTCATGTGATTTTGTTTCCTTTCTTGTTTAACCTGCTGTCCAACAGAAATAATGGTTTTGACTATATGCAATTTTTATGCAGCGGCTGGTGATACATCACTTGTTCGAGCCTGGGATCTTCGGCCATCACTCATCTGGATGGATGGTCAATGGATAGAGTGGTCCCGCGCTAGAGAAAATACGCAACCCTACGAGGTTTACATTTGCAGAGTTTACCCTTTATTTTTGAACTTAATTTATTTTATTACTGTCACTCTAGTGTGTGGTTCTCCTCAATTAATCACTTGTTCTATAAACAACTAGCAGGGTGATACTCCACAAGAGAAACGGCAGAAATTAGGTAGGCCTGAAACTAAAACTGATGCTGATGTGAATAGCAGAGGCATGGATAAGCTTTTGAAGAAAGTGCCTCCTGAAGAATCAGCACAACCCCAGGAATTACGACCGCTTAATTTATCATCAACGGATAGAATCTTTAATGTTGGGAAAACTATTAGTAAGGATAATATCTCTGATGCTATTAAAGTGAAGCGGACTGGCCCTCAAAAAGAAGGATCAAGGGTTGTCTTTGGTGTTCCAAAACCTGGAAAGAAGAGGAAATTTATGGATGTAAGTAAACACTATGTTTCAGATAAGATTGACAAGGAAAGCCAAGGGAATAATGATCCTCTAAAGTTTTCAAAATATCTGATGCCCCAAACATCCCGTCCATGGAGAAATACTAATAAGGTGGATTCTAAAGTAAAACCTGATGGCGATTCAAAACCTGTGGGGGTTAAACCTGTAAAATCTCAAACTACTCAAAGTAGGAAGATAACGGGGAGGAACAATTCTTCAAATAGTAGAAACAACAGTCGTGGGACTTCGCCAAGTATGGCAGCTGGTGTTAACAATGTTGAAACGAATTCACATGAAGTTGTTTCCTTCTCTAGTAGTCTTAGAACAACAGACAGCCTGGTCGCTGTGTCTTCTGTGCATTCTGTACCTACTGTTCCTGCCTCCAAGAAGAAGCCATCTTTGTCTGCTGATGCTGACCCAGGGGTGAAAGGAAGACCTGCATCTACCTCAGATAAATCTGCAAGAAGTGAAGACAAGCCCGCAGAAAATGCTGGGAAGGCAATTCCTGGTGCATCTGAACCACGGAGATCTAATCGTAGAATTCAACCTACTTCAAGGGTAAATTCTGTACGCATCCCCTGCATCCTAGCCACACACGCACATACAATTTCTTTTAATATAATTATAAATCCTGATGTTTGTTGTTGAGGAGAAGTACCACCAATGAGTTTTGGGTCATATTTCTATGGTTCTTATCGAAATAGGTACAAAATGATGTTAGCCGAGGTTCCAAATTCATTTAGCCAACCAACCAATTGAGAGTGATAGTTCATAGACAAATGCCGACACGCCATAGACTCATAGTCCAATAGAAAATCGAAAAAGATCTATATCCCTTCTACAAACAGTAAGAGTTAAATAGTATAATATATAAGAAAAGTGAGTGACAATTGTTTATTATGTGTTTACAAAAGCGTTCAAGAAGTGTCTTAGCAGCGTCCAATGTATAAGTACAAAATTTAGGACAGGAGTATGACAAGTGCCCTGATATGTGTTGAGGGCTATGCGGCCTGGACATTTCTATCATGGAGCCATACCTGTGTTGGATAGTCTGTGGACATGTAGCAGGCACATGTTCTAATTTTTACACTATATCTTTTGTGTTGGATACTTCTTGGGCACTTCATGAATACTTTGAACTCACGTACAAATGTCCAAAAAACTTTTCAACATTTCTTATACTAGTTGACCCTTTTTTACTTGCCTTGCACTCTGAATCTTTACAATTCTGTGACGCACTATGAAAGTATTACAACTTTTTTGTGGATTATAGATTATGAAGCTCAATATTGTATTGGTTGATTGAAGTCATTTTGATTAATTGTTTGCTTAATTATGTTAATAATCTACATTTTATAGTACTACTAGATTTTCCCGTGGGCACGTGCCTACGACACGTCTTCGGAACGATACAACATATGAAAAGCCTTGTAAACGGTAAAACAACAATTATGTAGCTCAAGTTTGAATAGTATGACAATAATTAGTTGTAAATAAAAGTCCATGTTTCCATTAATATATGTTGAAAAATAATTATAAATGGGGGTGTAAAATCCAACTTCTTAGAACTTTTAGGGTGGAAAATGATGAAATTTAATTGTTCAGGAGATATTTGTTATTTTCAACGTAACATGAGCAATAAAAAAACATAAAAATTCTGAAAATTTACATACCAGTAAATAGAGAGCATGAGAGAGGGAGAGAGAAAGAGAGGGGGGGGGGAGAGAGAAATATGAAAAAGTGAAGAGAGAAAAGAGAGAGTAATAAAGTAATTAGTTTTTTTAGTTTTTGGCGAAAAACATTGGTGTTTTTTTTTTTGGGGGGGGGACCTTTTGGAGCGAAAATATGTTTTGGGAGGGTGAATCTGAACCATTGATTTTGTTTCAATTGAAGGGGAACCACTTGATATCTTTTTTTTCAAATTGTTTTCGTTTTATTATATAGATGGCCATGCCCCCAGTCCTACCTTCTACATATTTGCATCCTAGGTCGAGGGAGTTCTCTTGGAATGTTGATGTCGGACATAAGTGTGACTCAACACACAAGTGTCCATACCTCACATTATGTGCTCTTGCTAATTCTTGTGTCCATAAAATGATGATGTTTAACAAGATTGTAATACATTTCCAATTGAAGGTTTACTTCTTTGATACATATTTGGTTTGTGTGGCAGCATTATCTGCACAAGTTTCTAAAACCTCTCTTTTCGTTGGTCTTGTTTCATTATTATTCATAATTAATTACCTTTCACCTTTTGTGTTCTTATCATGTCGTGAATTGGGTTTCACTTAGTTATACATATCTAAATTTTCTTTTGGAGCATGCACATATATTTGATCTGATGGAAACAAGCTTAGCTTTACGTGAGCATGGTTTGGGCTAGTCTCTCACCCACATATGATGTTTGCAGCTTCTAGAAGGATTACAAAGCTCTTTAATCATATCCAAGATTCCAAGCTTTTCACATGAGAAGGGTTCGAAGGCCCAGCAGAGAGGTTCAGCTTCAAGGGGTAAACCTTTCTGCTAATGTATTTTTTGTTTGAGAAATAATTTATGGGGATTAACTTTATGTTTTGGAACAGGGAATGCCCGGGGCTGAAAGGGGGTCAACAGTGTTAAAGTTTAAGTCTTTTGAAGTCTGTATGAAAAAGCACAACCTTTGCCAACCTAGGATTTTGTACATAAGAATACAGTTTAGATGTAAACTTAAAAAGCTTTGGTCTCTTGCTATCAGCTGTAAAATGTTATAGTTGTTCAAATTAATTAATCTTATTTATCTTGACCTTTGATCTTTGTTATCTGCTGTAAGATGTAATAGCGGGATTTCAGAATTATTTACTCTTTGTGATCCTGTCTTCAACGCCGTTCTTTGGGGTATGTATTTTTCACATTTATTGTAATCAGTTTTTTTAATCATCAGGTTGCTATAGAATTACTGCTTAACTTTTTGTTCTCCCCTTGCCAATTCTTTTGTTTCAGGGGACATGTTCGGTATGTTTGATGACATTCGTAGGCGGTTTTACCTGAGGGCAGGAGCACATTGTAGTACTGATGAAACTGGGAAGAGTTTCTAGCACCATTAATTCGCTGTGACAATGTCAATGACTTGCTCTTTCTCAATCTAGCATGATAATAAATGATTTTATATATACTAGTGAAGTAAGGCGATGACGTTGGTTGTTTATGCAGTGCATATAAATATTAATTTGTCGCTTTTGCTATGTTTTAATGTTGTGCTATTAAGAAATAATTTCTCGACATGCAGCTGCAAAGTGCCAATGAGCATTGATAGTTTGTTTTGATGCATATCCTTAATGTTGCCAGCTGCATATTAAATGATTAGGTTTGTCCGTGGGCACGTGTCTACAGCACGTCTTTAATGCAACATATAAAAGTAAGTATTATAATGTCAATAATATAAAAGAAAGAATTAATTGATATAATATGAAGTAGTTGTAGATTTCATACAATAAATTTTTTTACATGGTCATATATTGTGATGTTATCAATTGCAGGAAGTAATGAGAAGCTAGATAGATACTGTTGTTTAGTTCTCATGAAGAACTTGCTATGTATATGAAGAATGAAAAATATTTGATGATTAACTTTGATGTTTTTAGTGTATTCTATTATCAATTGTAGATATACTTTTTGAGATATACACTATAATAATGTTCATGTATAATATGTTCATGTATAATATTCGATATATTTACTTTCCAACATTTCGATGCATGCATTTGAAACTTTCATCATGGAGTTTATGTAGCTCAAGTTTGAATAGTACGTCAACAATTAGAAGGGTGAATGTCTTTTGGAAGGGTGAATGTGAATTGTTAATTTTGTTTCAATTGAAGGAGAGCCACTTGAGAGTTTTTTTTCTTCTCCCAAATTACCTTGTGATTTATTATATAGATTGTTATACTTGGGTATTTTATACAATGATGCACGGTGCAATTTATTGCAAACATGTTTTAAGCCACAGCTCATGTTAAATGATCATATACTTCGGGTATCTGGAACGTTTTGTCTTGTTTAGGTAATTGTTTTTGGTCCTGATAGATTTTACTGTGGTCAAGCAACTCGTCTCCTCCTATCTTGATCCCTCTTCCTCACAACTGGAATCACATCTATCTGTGCTGCGTCTCTCCGATATTTCCTTGCTATGGGCCAGGCTCATCTAATCGAAGTATGATACAGCATCAGCCATGGAGAAAATGCAGTAGTTTACAAGAGGATATTAATGAAACATGCATTTATTGGTTGCTGTTATCAAATTTTACAACATTTTCCTAACCAGAGTTAGGCAGTCAAAATGCAATTTCATTATTTTTGAAGTCAAAATTAACAGAAATAATAATAATAATAAAAGTTTCTTGATTTAAAATACAAATGTTTTCTTAAAATTTCCACATATACAAACAAATAATAGAATAGCATATACGAGATGAGATAAAGCCCTAAACCCTTGGTCCTCTCCAAATTCATTTCCCCAAATACGATTAGATCCTCCCTTCCATCGCCGACTCGCCGCTAGAGTCATCCGATGGAAAATAATTGTTCATGGACCGTAAAGATAGTCCGCGCGCATTGTAGAAAGAGTTTTAAGGTGGAGGTCGAACTTGACGAGGAGAAGAAAGTTTTCAAGGTTGGTTGAAATGAATTAGTCGGTGTCTTTTTTATGCCCGGATTTCCCGAATTCAGTAGTGAACTACATCTACTCCTGTAAACCGGAACCTTCTAAAACTGAATTAATTGGAAGGCGACACTGGAGTTTATAATACTAGTAATGTACATGATTAAATTTTTTTTTTAAAATTAAAGTAAAAATTCTGATTTACATGTGCGATGCATGTCTTAATAAATAAGATTATATCTTTTTAAAAGTTAATATGAAGACTGTAATGAGAGAGTTGGAGTTGTACGTACATTGCACGTAAGTATGTAGATTTTCAACTCAAACTCTTCCATTATAATAGTTATTATATATTATATTATAGATAGATAGATATAGATAGATAATTTACAAATGTGATGCACATTTAATATATTTTAAAGAAATTAAAGTAAAAAATATGATGTAGTGAAGACTCGAATCTAAGAACTCCTTCGTATTATCTATATAATAAAACACAAAGAAAGCTATCAAGTGGCTCACCTTCAATCCCCCAAAATCAAAGGCCCAGATCTAATCTCACAAAACACATTTTTAAACCCCAAAATCAAAAATTTTCCCCCAAAACTAAAAAACTCATTACTTTATTACTATCTCTCTCTTCTCTTCACTTTTTCATATTTCTCTCTTTCTCTCTCTCCCTATCTCTCTCTCCCATTATTTCTTTATTTACTTAAAAATTTATATTTTAAGATTTCAGGTTTACAAATTTTCAGTATTTTTATGTTTTTTTTATTGCACATGTTATATTGAAAATAGCAAATATCTCTTCAACAGTTAAATTTCATCATTTTCCACTTAAAGTTTTAAGAAGTTAGATTTTACTTCCTCCATTTATAATTATTTTTTAACATATACTAATGGAAACTTAAATTTTTATTTACAACTAATTATTGTCATATTATTCAAACTTGAGCTACATAATTGTTGTTTTACTGTTTATAGGATTTTTCGTGTTTTGTATCGTTCCGAAGACGTGCCGTAAACACGTGCCCACGGGGAAATCTAGTATATTATAGATAGATAGATAAAGATGATGCACATTTAATATATTTCAAAAAATTTAAAGTAAAAATATGACCGTAGTGAGGTTTTGAAAATAAGACATTCTTTATATTAGTTATGCACGTACAATGCACGCGTTAGTAGATTGAGAAATAACACTAAGGCATTCTCCCATTATAATATTAGAGATTAGAGATTAGAGAAAGGTAGTATACTGTATACGGCACTATCAGTTTTAACGATGGTGATCAGGAGCTAAACTGGCCCATGCCCATATGGTACACTGACACCCCGACTACAGCTTACTCAATTAGGCTCCATTTTCCGCCCTCAGTTTGACTCCTTGTCCGATATAGAAATGAATTCTCTCGCCCAGAAAATGGGCTTTTTGCTAGGATCGGATTCGACGCCGGTCCTCTATTCCATTAGGCAGAAAGAACGTAATAGAATTCAGGAGCATCTATTTTTTAATGATTAGTATCTCTTGGAACGTCTGGAGCTCCTCAACTGCCCCATTAAAAAGATGGCGGTTTATCAATTAATTTCTTCCTCTCACTATGACCTGATCTCTATCCAAGAAACGAAGATCGACTCACCCTGTCCTTTTACCTATCGCGCTATCGGTGGATCCATTATCCCTAAATGGATCTCCTTAGATGCAATAGGAACTAGAGGAGGTATCCTTTTCGGATTCAAGGAATCGGTCTTCTCCCTTGTTGCGGTTCGGCACCTTAACTTTTTCCTCATTGTCCAACTGCACTGGACGGCCCTCAGTTGCACCATTACGGTTATTTCTGTTTATGGACCTTCCACTTCAGATAGGCGTCTCCAATTTTGGAACGAATTCCTATCACTTCACAATTATACTGATGGACTTTGTTTCTTCTGTGGGGACTTTAACGTCACCAGGTTTGCCTCCGAAAGGTCCACTTCGTCTTCTTCTGAACTTCACTCCGCCAGTTTTAACTATTGTATCCGTTATTTGCAGCTGACCGATCTTCCTCTGAACGGTAGATCATTCACCTGGTCTAACCTTCGCCAATCTCCGACGATGGCCAAACTCGACCGTTTCCTTGTCTCCCAAAATTGGATTTCCTGGTTTCACAACTCTTTCACCAAGGCACTACCCAATCCCTCATCCGACCACGTTCCTATCGCCCTCTACTCTAACTTCCCATTTGATCATCATCACACGTTCAGATTTGAAAAATTCCGGTCGCAAGACCAACTCTTCGTTAATCTCGTAGTGGAATGCTTATCTTCTGTTACAGGCACTTCTGGCCTAGGTAACATTCTTCTCAAACCTCACGCTATTAAATTTGGGTGCAAAATCTGGCGTCACGAAAGATAGAATAACACTTCTTTCCTTAAAAACTTTCTTTTGGCTTCCATTGAATCCATTGATAGGTTGGAGGAACAGGGTCCTTTATCGAAATCTCTTCGTTCCGAACGGCTATCGTGCAAGCATGATTACTCCGATATCCTTCTTCAGGACCATATTAAATGGGCTCAGAGAGCCAGGCATAGATGGTTAAAGGAAGGTGACGGCAATACCCTTTTTTTTCATAATTTCGCGTCACATAGGCAACGTTGTAACCGTATCACATCGATCGTTCACAACGAGATCGACCTTTCCTCCGATCAAGTGATACATGGTGCCTTCCTTTCTTTTTATAAAAACCTGATTGGCTCATACAAACAGCCGTCGATTGGTCTTGATTGGGGTCACCTTTACGGGACTCAGTCTCAGGACTTATTTTCTCTAGAAGCACCTTTCTCTTTGGAGGAGATCAAATCAGCTGTTTTCTCCTTAAAAAGCGATTTTGCACCTTATCCGAATGGATTCCCCGCTTTTTTCTTCCAAAAATTTTGGCATTGGCTTAAAGATGATCATCTCCGTTTGTTTATGGAACTTCATCAGGGATCCTTTTCCTTTGACCGTATTAACTATGCCCATATTGTGCTGATCCCTAAAATGGTGGGAGCGCACTCGTTGACCAACTTTAGGCCTATTAGCCTGATCAACACCTCTTTCAAAATTATTATGAAAGTTCTGTCAGCGAGGCTCGGCGCGGTTTTATCCCCCCTCATCGATCCGGCCCAATCGGGTTTTATCAAGGACCGTTTTATCCTTGACAGCGTGGCTTCGACCCAAGAAATTATCTTTCATTGTCAGAATACTAATTTCGAAGGCATCCTTCTCAAACTTGATTTCCAAAAAGCTTACGATAATGTTAGCTGGGACTTCCTGTTAGATATTCTGATGAATCGGGGATTCGGTCCCAAGTGGACCGCCTGGATTAAGTCCAGCCTTTTCTCTGGCACTTCATCCATTATTATTAACGGATCTGAGGGTCACAAATTCAAAATAAAATGTGGCCTCCGCCAAGGTGATCCACTTTCATCCCTTTTGTTTTTCCTAGTTGCAGATGTCTTTAGTAAGATGCTTCGCAACGCCTAGGAAGCGCAAGTCATCCAGGGGCTAGGTAATACACACCTGTTTGATGGTGTTCTTAACCTGAAATATGCTGATGATACTATCATTTTCGCCAAACCAAACTCTCATTCTCTTCGTAACCTAAAATTGCTCCTTTACTGTTTTGAACTTGCATCGGGTCTCTCGATCAATTTTCAGAAATCTTCGGTTCTCTTGTTAGGAGGTTCTCCCAACCGTCAGATCGAGGTCTCCAATTTCTTTAACTGTCCTATCGCCTCTTTTCCCATCACATATTTGGGTATCCCCCTTCGATGGGGGTAAACTGCATAAATCTGATTGGATGTCCATGGTGGATAAGGTTGAATCTAGACTCAGTGTTTGGTCTGGAAAACTCCTATCCCGTGGTTGGCGTTTAATCCTCCTTAACTCGGTCCTCTCTTCTATCCCGCTCTATATGATGTCCTTCTATTATGTCCCATTTTGGGTCATCAAGAGGATAGACCAAATTAGAAGCAATTTTTATGGACATGGTCCTCCAATTTCAGGCCTGGATCGCATCTTAGCAACTGGCATTTTGTTTGCTCGTCCAAAGCGGCTGGGGGGCTTGGGGTTTTGAACCTCAGGCACCACAACACCGCCTTATTGGGTAAATGGCTCTGGAGATTTTTAAAATTCGATCACTTACCTTGGATCCAAAGTATTAGGGCTTACTGCTTTCCTTCTCACCAGTGGTGGGATTTTTCCCAGACTATTCCTCGCAACGCTTCTCCATTCTGGAAAGGGGTCTGGAAAGCGACCGCAGCGTTCCAATGCGGCATCGTCCATGACTATTGTGATGGATCCAAGACCAAATTCTGGACTGATCTCTGGATTGGTAACACCAAGCTTGCGTCCGCTTTCCCGTCTCTCTACCGCTTCACATCCTATCCCTTAGCCACGGTGGCAGACTCCTTCACCTTCCTAAACTCTCAAAGATAATGGAACATTCCGTTGTCGGACATTCCTTCTTCGCATCTCTACTCTGAGTTTAACAACCTCCTCTCCTCTCTTAACAATTTTGAGGGGCACCCGAAAGATGATTTTTCTTGGCGTTGGAACTCGGCGGGGATTTTCTCGGTTAAATCCTTTTATCACTTTCTTAACTTTTGCGGCATCCACTCCCCGTTTGCTAATACCATTCGGAATACTTGCGCCCCTCTAAAGGTTAAAATCACCTCCTGGCTCGCTCTCAACAACAAGCTTCTCACCGTCGAGATCCTCAACAAAAGGAATTTAGCTTGGTGATAGAGGTGCCCCCTCTGCTCTAATTTTTTTGAGGATGCAGATCACCTGTTTGTTGGTTGCGATTTCATTCGCCCGCCTTGGAAAATTAGTTCTCTTGCTTGGGAAACTAATCCTATTCCTTCCAACCTTTCCTCTTGTTGGTCTATTCTCCCTTCGAATAAAAAGTACCGTAACTCGTGGAACCTATCGTTGCAAATCATTATATGGATCATGTGGGCGGAAAGAAACAACATAGTGTTCAGGCACTGCGCTTCTCCTATTTGTTCTCTAATTAAGGATCTTTTATTTCTTTTTAACTTCTGGTCTTCTACGTTGAAAACCGTAGCAAGAGATTCTCTCTACGGTCGAAGACTAGATGATTCTTTACTTTGCCTCCGCAACCTTAACGCTATTTAAATTTCTAAGCTTTCTGTATTTCTTGTCCTCACTCCTTGCTATGTTTCACATGGTTGAAGAAGGTTTGGGGTGTCTCCTTTTGCCTACTGCCCTTTGGTGCACATAATGGGTTGTACTGTGCTTGTGCGGGTTTTTTGGGGTGGAGCTGGTTTTGGTTTCTCCTTTCTTTTCTTTCCCCCCAAACTCCGAATGTAATTCCGGTGTTATTTTGGCTTGCCTGTAGCATGTTGCTTTGCAGGGGTTTAGTTTTGTATCTATTTTGGTGGAACCATGCTTATTTTGTGGCCTGACGTTTTCTTGACTGTACTATCGGATGTTTTCCTATGATGGATGTGTGGTGGTGGGTTTTGTATTGGTGTTTCATGTTGGAGCTTCTCTCATTGTTTCTGTTGGCACTGTGATGTTAGCCTAGCGCTTGTTGTTTTTTTCTTTATTATTGGTGATGTTGTGGTGCATGGATCTCTTGTTTATTTTTATTGTTGAGGCTATTTGTTGGTGGAACCATGGTCTCTTTGCGGCCGGGCGATCTCTTGCTCGTTCCTTTGGATGCTTCTCGATGCTGGCAGCGATAGTTTTGCAGTTATTGTATTTTTCATGGAAATTGCCTCCTTGGTTATGGTGGCCCTGTGTCTTGTACTTGCGTTTGCCTTCATTTCTTCATGTGTTTTTATCGGCGAGGGTGTTTGCATTTAGGCTTCGTTATCTTGGGATTGTAGTGCCAAAATGCGGAATCCGACACTCAGAAATTGGATCTTGGAAGTTATATGGCAACTTGAGAACTTACTTATAATTTTAAATCAATCACACACATATAAGCAATCACTAACACAGAGAATTTTACGTGGTTCACCCAAAGGCTACGTCTACGGCCGACAGAACAATCACTATGAATTATCAAAGAGTTTACAAAGATTCTCAGATCTTAACTCTCCCTCACTTAACAATGATTATTCTAAAAGATGGAGTACAGATGCCAAACACCAAGGTCTCTGATGAGAAAGACTTACAGAGAGTTTCCAATCTTCAGGGCGTTCTCTGTTGTGGGGTGTGGAGATGATGTTGGAGAATTTTTGATGATGATATAATGGCTCAAAAAACTTATATTTATAGCCTTCAAAATCTGTTATTTTGATAAGACCCAAAATAAACCTCTTCCAAGATAAACGCTAGTTTAATAACAACTTTCCCAAGGAATAGGGAAGACCCAACTATCTTTGACTGTTTCAAGCCAAGAGTGGCTCCACACATTGCCTAACAGGGATGATGCTTCTCCTCGATTGATCCCGTTTCTATTTTTTCTCTATTTCATCCTTGCCTGCTCTCTTTATTTTTGGGCCTCGGTAGAAGGCTGGTGGTGTTGTATTCGGAGGGGACTTGGTCCTCTGTCTTTGGCTTCTCCAGTTTCGTTGCCTTCTTTAGGACGTCGAAAGTTTTCATGCCGCCTTTTGCCTTCCTCGGCGAACGGTTCCTGCCAAGCATCAGGTTCTTGATCACGAGATCAATTGTAGTTTGTAGCATCTACTTCCTCGCACCTTCCGATGCATCTCTGGAGGACAATGATTCCGATTTGGCATCGTCGACGTGTGGTCCTGTTTTGTTTGTCGTCCTCTCTTAGTTTGGGGGGTTTCGAAGGCGCTCAGCTCTCTAGCGGGTGGCCTCTCGCTTTGCTGTTCTCCCCATTTCTGGCTCTCTGACTGTTGCGCCATAGGCTTGATGCTCGAGCTTTTTGCTCTTGTTCCTAGTATTTTTTCTTGTTTTTGTCTATTAGCCTGTATTGTTTTGTTTTACATCTTGTAAAGCCCTTGATTGTGCTCTCTTTGGTTGTATATGTTTTTGTTTTGGCTGGAATCGTAAGGCTCTATCCGATTCATAAAAAAAAAAAAGAGTAAGAAAAGTTTCTACCTGCAGTACTGGGTGTGAACTACTTTTATTTATCTATATAATAAAACACAAAGAAAAGCTATAAAGTGGCTCTCCTTCAATAGTAAGAAAATTAATGGTCCAGGTCTAAACTCTCAAAATACATTTTCTCTCCAAAACTCAAATTCAAATTCCCCCAAAACTCAAATTCAAATCCCCCCAAGCAACTCCCTTATTTATTTATTTATTTTTTTCTCTCTCTATTTACTCAGAAGTGATTTTCAGATTTCAGGTTTGTAAATTTTCAGATTTTTTATGTTTTTTTTTACTACTCATGTTACATTGAAAATAACAATTATCTCCTCAGTAGTTAAATTTCATTATTTTCCATTCTCAAAGTTTTAAGAAATTTGATTTTATACCTCCATTTATAATTATTTTCAACATATACTAATGAAAACATGAATTTTTATTTACAACTAATTAATGTCATACTATTTAAACTTGAGCTACATATATAATTGTTGTTTTATTATTAACAAGGTTTTTCATATGCTGTATCGTTCCGAAAACGTGCCGTAGGCACGTGCCCACGGAAAAATCTAGTTTATTTATAAAAAGGATAGAGTCGCCTAGACTATTTTAATGTGAGAGTTTATTACCAAACAAACTCCATTTGTAACCAAACAAACATATGCAATGAACATGCATAACTAAATAAACGAGGTCTTAAGTTCGATGTCACACAGCGTCAGAGTTAAAATATATATATATATATATATATATATATATATATATATATATATATATATATATATATAAAGACGTGCATCGCACATGTAAATTGCTAGTATATATAAAGAAAGAGTAGCATACATCGATCATGATCATGTGATGCATTCATCCGAATTGTTTTTGATAATTTATTTGTGAATTTTTTTTTTCTTTTTCAGTTATTATAATTTATAATCTCTATTCTTTGGCATTTAAACCTACATCTTTCGTTTATGCATGTCTCACCTGTTGCCGCCTTCACATCCTCTTTCTCCATTTCCCCCCTTCAAAGAACATTCAGAACAGTAGACCAAAATAAGTATAAAATGCTAACAATACTGTACGAAGTTGATATCCTGAGATAAATTGCGAATAATATGAAAGTGTATAAAATGTGAATTTTTCCGTACTGACCCACGTTTTGAAAATAATGACTAAACTGACCCACTTTCGAAAATATTTACCAAACTGGCTCACTTTTGGACACGTGAGTACAGAACGCTATTGGCATATGTTTTTTGATAAAAGATTGAGTCATCAGTCATCGATTCATTAATACTGCATTAATGAAGCAGAGAAGTACAGACTAATAACAACCCACCCCAAAATACTAACATCGACATCGACGGTTCCCCCGAGCCCGCCCCCAAAGTACAACCAAAATACGATAAAAAAGAGAAAGAGATACATCAAAGGTCGAAACAGGAAGTAGCCATCTAATAACCTCCTACTTCCTCTAGGAGGAGCACTCGCCCTCCTCCCAATCTGAATGACTAGCCCTCTGAATCCATCCTTAGCTTCTTTCTTGCGCCCACATATCCTGCCCAATCATAAATGAGACGAAAGATTTTATGCATCGAAGTAAAAAAATGTATAGTTGCATGAACAAAAACATAGGTCATTTCGGTCTAGCTATAGACTCCAAAGGGTCGCCGCTACTGATATGTCCCAGGCCCCTCTATCTATACTTCTAATATGACTCTCTCTCCATGCTCCCCAGACTTCTGTAGATGAAGTGGGGAACCTCTCACACCCGAATCCTCTACACACTACTTCCCATGCTAGAGCCGCCTTATAACAAGTGAAAAAAATGTGATTTGTGTCCTGTTCTGCTGCTAAGCATAGAGCGCATAAAAATCGGTCTGCATATTTCTTTTTCTTAGGTTGACTTTCGTTAAGACAGCGTCGTTATGAACCAGCCAACAAAACACCTTAACTTTCAAAGGCACTTGTGCGCCCCAAATGACATTCTCTAACGAGCACCTGATCCCTCCGTCGTTTAACCACTTGTACATTGAAGCTACCGAGAAAAGCTTAGATGCTTCAAGGCTCCACAATCACTCATCTAGTTCGTTATTCAATTGTCCCCCTTCCGCTTGTATGTACCTGTTAAGCTCTTCAAACTGACCGCTGCTTTCTGAATTCAAGTTCCCTGATACAGTAATGGTTAGCCTCCCGTGTTTCCAAACGTCAGCCACTAATGCGTCCGGATTAACTACGTTCTCCGCCGCCTTTGGGAAGATATATCTCAGCGCTCTGTTCCCGCACCATTTGTCTTTCCAGAATCTAGTGGTCTTTCCGTTGCTTACCTTGCAGATAGTGTTGGTGGTGAAGATATCTCCCTGCTTCGCCACACCCTTCCATAAGTAAGAGACCTTGCCATAGGGGCTCCAGCCGCCGAACCTGTATTTTTTCCTTTTACGATACCGGTCAAAAGAGAAGTTCCACCAACCTTTCCCTTTTTTATAGATTTTCCACCACCATTTACTAAGTAAAGCCTGATTCATCTCTTGCAAGTTTAGAATTCCCAATCCACCAAATTCTTTTCTCTTGCAAACTCTTCCCCATTTAACTAGGTGAAAGCCTTTGTTCCCCTCACCGGAGCCCTTCCATAGAAACCTCCTTCTTATTTTGTCTATTTTGTTGATGACCCACTTAGGAAGTTCATAAATAGACATAAGATACAGTGGGATAGTACTTAGCACCGAGTTAAGCAAAACGATTCTCCCGCCTAACGTGAGATATTTACTCTTCCACCCTGCCAGCATCTTAGCTATCTTGTCAATTAGGGGTAACCAATCTTCTCTGAGTAGCTTCCCGGGCCTGATTGGCGTTCCAAGGTATTTGATCGGAAATACGGCAGTCTGACACCCTAGACTTCCTGCAATTTGCTGAATAGGGGTTGATAACCGATCGCTGATTGGGGTGATACAACTTTTAGAAAGGTTTATTTGCAATCCTGACCAGCTCTGGAAGCAAATAAGAGCCGCTTTGATGGCCTCAACCTCCTGCATGTTTCCTCTGCCGAAAAGTAGAGTATCGTCCGCATATTGAAGAATGGCGATTGGCTTCTCTATCCCCTTGATATGAATGCCCTTGATGTCGTTGCTTTCTTGAGCTCTACTGATCATCTCGGCCAAACCGTCTGCCACAATAGCAAATAGAAGCGAGGATAGGGGATCTCCTTGCCTAAGGCCTCTTTTGCATCTTATTTCTTTGCTCTGCCAGTCATTCACTATAATTCGTGACTTTCCACCTTGAACGCAACACTTCATCCATGATCTCCATTTGTCACCAAATCCTTTGAGCCTAAGTGCCTCGTCCAGACACTCCCAGTTAACCGAGTCATGGGCCTTTTTGAAATCGATTTTAAGCAGAAAACCATCTGCCTTTTCCTTGTGTCCTCTGAATACTGCCTCGTGGGTGGCTGCTATGCTGTCCATGATATCTCTTCCGCGAATAAAACCGCTCTGGGTCGTAGCGACCACGTCCTCCATGTTTGGTGCTAACCGCTCAGCCAGGACTTTGGTAATAATCTTGAAAGAACCATTTAATAGGCTAATCGGGCGTAGATCCTCCGCCTTGCGGACCTCCTGCTTTTTGGGAATGAGGATGATGGATGCGTAGTTTAACCTTTCGAGATTTTCCGCGCCTCCGTGGAAGTCAGTGAAGATCTTCATGAAGTCCTCCTTGATGATCTCCCAATATATCTTGTAGAAAAATATTGGTAACCCGTCCGGTCCCGGTGCTTTATCCTGGCCCAACTTGTTGATAGCGCTCCTGACTTCCCCTTCCGAAAATAAGTTCTCCAAACCGTCGCTCCCTTCTATCCTTGAATGATTCCACATATCCGGTGAGAGGCAACTTCTATCTCGATCTTTTTGACCTAACGGGTCTTGATACTTCTGCTGTAGGTGCGCTCTAATCCGTTCTTCGTTCTCATTCCACACATCGTTTATCTCTAGCCCTGTAATATGATTGCGTCTTCTCCTTCTGTTGGCCACTTTGTGAAAGAACTTTGTATTTGCGTCCCCCTCCTTCAGCCATTGGATTCTTGACCGTTGCTTCCAGTGCATCTCCTCCATAATGCTTAAATGTTGAAGTTCCATCCTCCAGCTTGCTAATTCATTTCTCTCTGATGCCGAAAGGTCCCTCTCTTCTTGGACCATTTCCAACTCTTGATTCCTACGTCCAATCGCCTCTCGTTTAGAAATGTTGCCCCCAAATTTTACCTTTGCCCATCCCTTTAGATCCCTTCTTAGCCGCCTTGTCTTTTCTACCCAAATACCCACTGCCGAGATTTGTGATGTCGCTCTATTCCATGACTCCCGAATCTAATCCTGCGTCTCTTCTGAAGTAGTCCACGATTTTTCAAATCTAAAAGGAAAATACGACCTCTTGGGCGTCCCCTCACAGTCTATGATCAAGGGCAGATGATCTGATGTAAAGCGAGCTGCCGATTTCACCTTTGTAAAGGGGAAGACATCCTCCCAATCGGTGGACACCAATACTCTATCTAGTTTCGCTAGGGTTGGGCATAATTTCATATTTGACCAAGTAAATTTTCTGTCTACCATCTCAAGCTCCATCAAATCTAAATCGTCGATTGTCCTGTTGAACAGTTCCTGATCAGTACGGCTGTGGCCCCTACCTCTATGTTCATCTTGAAATCGGGTGATATTGAAGTCGCCGCCAACCACCCATGCACGATCCCATCTTCTTCTGATGACATCCAATTCTTTCCAAAGATCCTTCCGTAATCTAGAATCGTATGGCCCGTACACAGTCGTCACCACGTGTTCCCAATTGTCGCGTCTCCTTCTCAGCTTAATCGACACCGAGAAAGCTCCTATGAATTCGTCTATAATCTCGAAAAATCTCATGTCAGCCCCTAAAGCGAACCCACCCGAATATCCGACCGCGGACTTGAAACGCCAATCAAAGAAGGCAGCCCATTTCATAGTGGCGAATTCCTCTATGGTATGAGTTTCAATTCTCGTTTCCTGAAGCCCACAGATAGTCGGCTTTATATTGTTAATAGTGATCGAAGCCATTCTCTTTTTGCTTTTTAACCTCAACCCCCTCACATTCCAGAAGACGTACATCATAAAGACCAAACGATAACGCCTATACTCTATCCTCTCTAGAATGACCAACCCCAGGGCTTAAGCTAAAGTCCCGCTAGACCCCCCTCTAATGATGGCTACTCTTTGTAATTGCTCCGCTCTATTGGAACCCATGGCTAGACCGTAAAGACTAGCGAAATATAAAAGTGAGTCGTCATTTAAGGAATTTAAAATTGAATAAGGGGTAGTGGAAGTACCTCCCCTGGTGCAGTCCTGCTCCATTTCTTTAGCTGTATCTTTGCCAGAGTCTAAATTCCCCGGGACCTGCTCCGTACCTCCTCTGTCAACTTGCCTCTTTCCCTTTCTTTGATACTCTGCAAATTTCTTTGTGTTACTACAGACACTGTCTCTTGCTTCCTTATCCTCCGCGTCTGTATCCGTAGCCGATACGAAATTGTCCTCCCGTACTCCCTCGAGAGCCCCGATAATCCCCTCTCCCGTGTCTTGATCTGGGGAGCGGATGTGTAGAATAGGAGCTTGGATGATAGCTGTCCCTTGGATCTCAATTGTTGATTTTTTAGTAGAAATCTCTCCCTCCTCAAAAACCGATCCCATCTGGAAATCCTTGCCCTTCAAAAGAGGCTCTTTAGTCTCCATTGGATAAAAGCTAGAAGACTTATTTTTTAGAAGAGCATTTAATGCTTGTCTAATAGATTCCTCCACGTCAGCCTTAGAGAATTGAGCCCATTCCTGGATACCCGCACCAATATCTGTGGTTGGCTCCAATCCGCCAGTCGCAACAGATTTGAGAATCCCATGAATAGGTTGAGGATTTTCGACTACTGATTTGCCATTGTCACCACTGTTAGCTACTCCTAGGTGTTGCTTCAGATTGGACTGCAAAGCTGAGGATACTGATGCGTTGGTCTTGAGCCGCACGCCATCATCGTACTGCTTCGACAGTTTTCGGCGCCAAGTCGATTTTTAAAATGAGCTAGCTCCTTCATCTCGTGACTGCAGCGTACCATCTTTGAGAAGTGAGGGGTCAGGACTGATTGAGTCCCTGTTGAGCGGCCCACGCTGGATACAGGCGTTATGAGTTGAAACGTTGCTGTGCATGATCTTCCTCCCATCCAACGTTCCTTGTGTTTCTTCTTCCTCCAACTCTTGATCGAGGCCGTCCGTTCCATCTTCAACGCCGAACAACCTATCCCCTGTAAATGAGACGCTCTTCTTTTTTTCGACTATCACTAGAACTTCGAATGCCTCTCCCTCGAAGTCAGCGTTGATTTTGGAGGGGATATCCCCAAGCTTGGACACCCCTACTCTTAACCTGGCAAACTTGCGGCCTGAATGGGTTAACGTTTCCCTGTCAATTTCGATGAGGATGCCAAATTTGCGAACCAAATTTTGAAAACCGCTCTTGACCCAACAGTGATAGGGGAGGTTGATCAAACGAACCCAAACGGAATGAAGCGACGCTGAGTTGACTGAGCCTAGGTTTCTCGACCACGGCTTCAGGGTGAGAAAGAACTCAAGTCCCCTAGAATCTCTACCTTCCACCCCCTTCATGTTGATCGCGAAGTCAGTAGAAGCCTCGTCGCTGCAGTGCAAGAAGAAGTTGCATGGGGACATCTCCTGTACTAGCCACGGAGGAGAAGGTACTAACACTGCTTCGAGAAGATCTTTGATGTCGCTTGGTTGTGGGAATCCCGTTTGAGCTTTAGCAACAATGCATCTTTGATATCGCTTTTCCAGGTCTGCCATGAGAGGCGTTGGAGTAATCATGGCTTTGATGATCTTGCGTTCGCCCACTGCGCTCTCCTGAGTGTTGCTCGCCCCAGAGTTTGCCGAAGCTGACTTTTGCGTATTTTCTTTGTTCGCAGTGGCTGAGACTGGTCGGAGGTTCAGAGGGCAGGCGGTTGAGATGTGACCAGTACGCTTACAGACGTAGCAGAACCAGTCGTTCTTGCACGAGTTGATGGAGTGGCCGGCTTGCGCGCATTTGTGGCAAGATTTGCGTGCCTCAGTCTTCCCATCGCCGGAGTTGCTGCAAGCTTGGTCGCTCTTCTTGGGTCTCCTAGGTTTGACGAGCACCCACTCACCCTCTTCGTCTTCTTTCCTCTTTGGTTCTTTTGCTTCCCTGGACGGCGAGCGCCGTTGAGCTCTATGCTCAATGGCCCCCTCCGCCCCGCTGCCTCTCGTGACCTCCGCGAAAGTCCTCTTCAGACCCTCGATAGGCCTATCTCTCGCCTCGAGATGGGTCGCTGATGGCCTCTGGCTCCTATCCCCGTAGTGCGCTCTGGATCTGCCTTCCTCATGCTTCTCAGCTCCCTCCCTCCTCGCCGAATACCTGAATCCCTCCCGATCCCTATGGCCTTGGGGTGAAGGACTCCTGCGATAGTGGCTTCTCTTCCTTCCTTGCGACTCCCTCTCCAAGTCCCTGGCGTGCTTTGGCATCGCTGAGTCCCTGTGGGCTTGGTTATGTCTCTGCTCTGTGGATGGGAGATGGTAGGATTTGTGGTGATGGGTTGGGGGAGCTGGAGGGGACGCTCTTCTCTTCATATTTTTTTTTTGTAGAGAGTACTGCTATTGGCATATGTTATTTTGATAGTGGCATATGTTATTTTTTTTCCCCTAAAAAAAAAAAACTAAAAACATCGGCATATGTTATTTTGATATCGTTGTTGTCAATAGTGGCACCTGTAATTTTTTTTAATATGCTGTTATTGGTGCTAATGACATATGTATATTTTACATTCTATCATGAGCTCACTGTCTTGGGAAAAAAATTACAAAAATACATTTTATAATTGATACCGCTACTCATAATAACGATAATCAAGCTGATGCCGCTATTAGAAATAGCGACACCAATTTTATTGCCAACTACCGGTCAGAAGTTTTAGTAATGAAGAAGAGCAATTCTTACTAAAATTAAGATCCTTTGAGTTGCTGTTTTTGTGAAAATTTTGCCATACTACCCCACTTTTTGAAAATATTTGGTGCTCTGCCCCACTTTCGAAAATAATTAGTGATCTGCCCCTGTTTAGGACACGTCAGCATAAACCGTTATTGAAAATAACGGCATAGATTATTTACGTGCCGTTATTTTCAATAACGGCATCTATATTTAAAAAAAGTGTCATGCCGTTATTTGGAGTAACGGCATATGTTATTTTGTTTTTCGACAACTTGTAGTCTCCATTTAGAGAAAAAATTGCAAGTGTGAAAGCCTTATAACAGATGTCGTTATTTCAAATAATGGCATTCTCAATACTGATACCGTTATTTGAAATAACGGCATCAGTTATAAATTTTTTTAATAAAAAAGTAACTTATTATTCATCCTCTCTGACGAATAAGTTAAAAAAAAAAAAACTGATGCCGTTATTCCAAATAATGACATCAATTATATTTTTTTTTTATTTTAAACTTATTATTCATTCTCTCTGTTTCCAAACAACGGCAAGAGTTCATTTAAATATCAATAACGGCATGTTCGAATGCTGTTATTCAGGATAACGACATTATTTATAAGTTTTTTGACACTTAGAAATTTTTTAAGTTAGAAGATTCACACTTGTAAGAGAAATATACTGATACCGTTATTCCAAATAACGACATTAAAAAAAAAGTAAAATAGATGCCGTTATTGGAAATAACGGCATCTACATAACCTATGCCGTTATTTCCAATAACGGTTTATGCTGACGTGTCCAAAACAGGGGCAGATCGCTAATTGTTTTCGGAAGTGGGCAGAGCGCCAAATATTTTCAAAAAGTGGGGCAGTACGGCAAAATTTTCTGTTTTTGTTTGTGCCCATCCAAGTGGGCCCCCTATTGTTGGTTCCCAAGAGATGGATATCCAGCTCGACTGTCGCTGATTTTCTTCACTTATGGGGTTGAACTCCCGAGACAATCTTAAAGGAGAAAGTGCAAGCTTTTCCTGGTTGGGAGAGGAAGCAGAGGATGAGAAATCAGTAGGGATTGAGATGTAGAGCTGGGTCCTGTCTGATCAGGGTCCGTCCTGAGTTCACAGGCTCGAGACGAACTCCTGAAATGGGGCATTCATACATATAAGAAAAAAAAACATATATAATTTTTTAAAATTAAGCCATAATATATCAAATTTCAATTTAATTAAGTCTTAATCTATTAATTTAAAAGTTGAAACACTAGATTGAGACTCCCCAAATCTATTAATTTGAGACTCTAGCTTAAGAATGGCAACGATAAAACAATGCAACAATCAATCAGACTGAAAAGTAAATTTGGGTAAAAAATAGCTATCGAATAGCAACGACAAGCGACATGAGCAACTCAGCAACTCAACAACAACAAGCGCAACTCAGTAACAACAACCCACCACACCCACAACACAGCAACATCAATAGATTTGCATAGAATTAGTGTTTATGAATTTGAGATTTAGAATTAGGGTTTAGGAATTTGGACTTAGCTTAGGACTTTAGGAGTAAGGGAATGGAGAAGGAAGTTGGAGATGGAGAATGAAGCCGAAGATGGGAGACGGAGTCGGAGCCTTGGTCGGAGGTTTGAGGATTTAGATTATGGATTTTTCAGAAAATGAATTGTGAGTTAGTGAGAATGAGATTTGGAGAGAAAGCAACGGGTTGGAGAGGGATTGGATTTGAAGAATGGAGGGTAGGGTATTGAAGTGGAGGGTCGGATCTCAGGTGTGAGTGCGGGTCAGGTGGAGGGTGCGGGTGCAAATTGGATTTAGAGATAGATTTGTTTTCCCAAATTCAATCAGCAACTCAGCAGTAAGCCTAAATTCAATCAAAGCACTAGCTCAAGCCTAAGTAATAAAAAAATTTTGAAAGGTCCAAATAATTAAATTTAGGAGCCCCTAATAGTACTTATACACAGTGTAATTTTAATTTACGTGCAAAATATGTAACTATATGTGGAAGAAAATTTATGGCCCCTAAAATTACGAAAAATTCAAGGGGCCGAAGCGGCCGCCTCACCAGCCTCCACTAGGGCACCGGCTCTGTGTCTGACTTCATGTCCTCTAACTCAGGCCATGTGATGGGTTAATGGTTGGGCTGAGTTTTTGGCCAGTCATCAACGAAATGTCGAAGAGGATGGTGATGGGATTGGGAATTTCGATCCACGAGTTGTGAAGAGGAGTGAAAGCTGATGTTTTCAGAGTATGAGCTTCTTGGAGTGTTCAGAGAATGAGCTTGAAATGGGTTGTGATGCTTTAAGATCGGGACCAGGCTTTGTACTTACATCAATTAGCAGGGAGAGGAAGGTTATATACTGGTGCTGCCACGGTCAATAACACATCCACTTAAGGTTGCCGTTTTTAGGATAACGACATCAGTTATAAGATATTTTCATAGTCAATATTTTTTTTCCAAGTCAGAGAGTTCTCAATTCAATGTGAAATATACTTATGTCGTTACTTCCAATAGCGGCATTGAAAACTTTGGATACGTTCACTAAGGTTATCTTATACTGGTGCTGCTATTGCTAGTAATGGCATCCTCTTAAGGTTGTTGTTATTGGGAATAGCTTACTCAGTTATAAGATATTTTTACACTTACAATTTTTTCTCAACAGCTCCCAATTAAATGTGAAATGTACCTACTTCGAATAGCGATATCTGGAATTTTTTTTACATGTGTTGCTATTGACAACAACAACATTAAAATAACATATACCGTTATTGTCAATAGTGTTTTATATTGATGTGTCTGAAAGTGAGCCAGTTTGGTAATTATTTTTTAAAAAGTGGGTCAGTTTGGTAGTTATTTTCTAAAAGTGGGTCAGTTTGATAATTATTTTCAAAAAGTGGGTCAGTTTGATAATTATTTTCAAAAAGTGGGTCATCCGAATTTTTGTAATAAAGTGTTGGAGTGAGGAGTTAATTGCATAGGTTTAGTGAATTGGAAATAGGAATAGAGTACGTATATCCAGTGATGGTATTTGTTAATTGAAGTGAAAGGAACTAGGAGAAGGGTACAAGTAGGGCTGGCCCTGATTTTTTTTTTTTTTTTTTGAGAATAAAGATGACAATAGTCATCGTTTCATTAATGATGGGTTAACGAAACATAGTAGTCCCCGGTACAAAGCAAAATACAACCAAACAACTAGCTCCACAACAAACCGAAGCCACAACAAAGTCCCCAAAAACAGAAAAATACATAACCAAAATGATAATCAAAAGAAGATCCTTCACCGGTAGCCATCTATACTTTGCCTCCATCCATGTGAGCTATCATTCTCCCTCCATGCGCAGCTTCTTCCTAGCTCCAACGTGATCTGCCCAAGCATGAACATAATGTAAGGTTTTGTGCATAAGGACATAAAATCTATGATTGCAGTTACGGAAGCAAAGGTTATTTCGGTCTAGCCACAGGGTCCATAGTGTTGCCGCTACCGACCTATCCCACTCTTCCCTATCTTATTTCCTAATGCTAGCTCCCCTCCCTAAGGCCCAAGCCACTGAGATAGAGTTGAGATTCTCTAATAGTCCAAACCTAAGACAGATGACCTCCCACGCCAGTCTAGCCCTATGACACTTGAATAGGATATGTACCGAATCTTCGTCGCCGTTGCTGCATCCCTGACATCCAACCTCGATTTGCATACCCCGTTTTCGCAAATTGGTCTTTGATAGGATAGCGTCATTCGCAACCAGCCAAAGAAAGGCTCTAACCTTCAGGGGCGCTTGCACACTCCAGATTATTTGTCCTTCACTGCTTCTAGTTCCTCAATCGTTCAGACTCTTATAGAGGGACGCCATCGAATAATTCCCATTTGGCTCTAAGTTCCATGTTCTGACATCCTCCGTGCCCTCCACCATCCGTCCTTCAGCTTGAGTGTGAATCATTAAGCTGTGCAGTTGAATAATCCCTTCCTGAGTCAGTTCTCCCCCAGTCTGTATCTTTAGCCTGTCTTTTCGCCACACATCTGAGACCAGCAGATCTATCCCGTTAGTGCACTTAGCCGCTTCTGGGAAACTGCTTAGTAAAGAGTTATTTCCGCACCATTTATCTTTCCAGAATCTTGTGTTTTTACCATTTCCAATACTGCAAGTGGTATTCGCATGATAGATATCTCCGATTCTTGCCACCCCTTTCCACAGGATGGATGATCTTCCGGAAACCCTTCTTCCTCCATATCTAAATTTTTTCTTTCCTTGATAGTTTCGAAAAGACTTGCACCACCATGCGCTCCGTCTCCTGGTCATTTTCCACCACCACTTGCTTAGCAGCGCCTTGTTCATATCCCTGAGATCGATGACTCCTAAACCTCCAAATTCTTTCCTCTTGCAGACTCTTCCCCACTTTACTAAATGAAATCCCTTATTTGTTTCGTCTGCTCCTTTCCAGAGGAATCTTCTTCTGCATTGATCGATTTTGTTAATCACCCACTTGGGGAGCTCGTAAATGGACATGAGGTACATAGGAAGGCTACTGAGAACCGAGTTAAGCAGAGTTATCCTTCCTTCGAACGAGAGGAACTTTCCTTTCCAGCCTGCTAATTTCTTCTCCACCTTCTCTATTAATGGTTGCCAGTCCTACTTTAGCAGTTTTCCTGGCCTTATTGGGGTTCCAAGGTATGTGAGCGGATAGTTACCCAGTTCACAACCTAGCATCACCTTGATATAGTTGACCGGGATAGATAGATTGTTGCATATGGGTATGACACAACTCTTGGTCAAGTTAACTTTTAGGCCTGACCAAGCTTGGACACACTTGAGCATGATGCTGATTGCGATAATCTCCTCCTCCTTTGCTTCTCCAAAAATAAGCATATCGTCCGCATACTGGAGGATCGATATTGCTTCGGGGACCCCTTTCACCCTAACCCCGTTAATGATGCGTTCCTCCTTACCCCTCCTGATCATTTCCGCTATACCATCAGCAACTAGGGTGAAAATTAAAGAGGATAATGGGTCACCCTGCCGTAGTCCCCTCCGACATCTAATTTCCTTCCCGAACTTGCCGTTAAAGTGGATGGTCGATTTACCTCCCCGTACACATTTCATAACCCAGGAGGTCCATTTCTGTCCAAATCCTTTTAGCTGTAAAACCTCCTCCACGCAAGCCCAATCTACTGAATCGTAGGCTTTTTGGAAGTCCAGTTTCAGCAAGAAACCATCGGACTTGTCTCTGTATCCTCTATGAACTAATTCATGTGCAGATGCCACGCTGTCCATAATGTCTCTACCTTTGATGAATCCGCTCTGTGACTCGCCTATAACATCATTTAAGTGGGGCGACAGTCTTGCGGCCAACACCTTAGTGATAATCTTAAAGGATCCGTTAAGGAGGCTAATGGGTCTGAGATCTTTGCATCTTCGAACCTCCTTCTTTTTGGGGATGAGAATAACGTTTGCATAGTTGAGCCTATCAATGTCTGCGCAGTCTGAGTGGAATTCATGAAAAATTTCCATAAGGTCTTTCTTGATGATATTCCAATACATTCGATAGAAGAAGATCGGGAGTCCATCTGGTCCCGGTGCCTTGTCCTGCCCCAGTCTTTGAATGGCTTGGAGAACCTCTTCCTCCGTGAAAGGGCTTTCTAATCCTTCGCTTCCATCAACTCTAGAGTCTTCCCAGAACTGAGTCTGTAGTCCGCATCTGTGTGACGAATTTTGTCCCAGTAACTCTTTGAAATTATAATCTATGTGTCTTCTGATCTCTTCCTCATTCTCTGTCCATCTATCCTCAACCTGAAGTCCATTAATGCGGTTGCGTCTTCGTCTTCCATTCGCTACCCTATGAAAGAACTTTGTGTTTGCATCCCCTTCTGCCAACCATTGGACCCTCGATCGCTGTCTCTAGTACTGTTCTTCCATCTCAGCGTAATGATGTATTTCTAGTCTGTGGTTGGCTAAATCCTGTGCCTCTGATAACAATAGATCTCTTTCCTCTTCTGCCTCTTCTAGAGCAGAGACCTTGTCACCTAACTCTTCAACTCTTCGTTTGATCTGTCCAAACTCCTGCCTAGCCCAGCCTTTCAGGTGACTTCGCAGTCTCCTGGTCTTCGTAATCCAATTCCCGATCGCTCCTGTTGAGGAAGTGTTTGCATTCCACGACTCCTCTATAATCTTTTGGATGCCGGCGTGCAACGTCCATGCCTTTTCGAAGCGAAACTGGTGTGGGATACTCCTTAGGTCTTCGCCACTGTGTAGTGCCAAAGGAATGTGGTCCGATGTGAATCTCGTTATGGATTTAACCGAAGCCAGCGGATGAAGCTCCTTCCAATCTGTAGAGACAAGTATCCTATCAAGCTTAGCTAAGATCGGATTCTGCTGCATATTGGTCCATGTGAACTTTCTGTCAGTCGGATTGAGCTCTACGAGTTCCAAGTCGTCAATGATGCTGTTGAAGTTATGCCTGTCAGCATCAGAAGCCCCTCTACCTCTATGTTTATGCTGGAATCTAGTAATGTTGAAGTCCCCTCCAATGACCCATGGGTCTGCCCATCTCTCTCTGACCACTTTGAGGTCTTCCCAGAGCATCGGACGTCTTCTTGAGTCATAAGGCCTGTACACACTTGTAACAATGTGCACCCAGTTATTGCTCCGCCGTCTAAGTCTCACAGATACCGTGAAATTTCCGATTACTTCGTCTACGACCTCAAAGACGCTTGAGTCAACACCTAAAGCTATCCCTCCCGACAAACCTATAGCTGATTTAAAACTCCAAACGTATCCAGTTAGCGATCTAAGTCTTTGAAAGTCTTCATCCTTAGAGTTATCTAATCTGGTCTCTTGAAGAGCACAGATTGATGGCCTATGCTTGGAGATAGTATTGTTTATAGGTCTAATTTTTGTTCCCTGCCCCATTCCTCTAACATTCCAGAATATGTATAACATAAAATAATATTCAAAACACCTATATCGTCTAGATAATCTACCTAGCCCTCTTCCTTATAGTCGAG